>VXBR01006565.1:1554135-1762582 GCA_013400215.1 Cisticola juncidis
AAAGACCTCTGCAGTATCCTGTGCTCTGCTCTCGGCTTCCTGTTCGGAGGCTCACTCTATGGTACATAATACAAATCAGCAAATAGCAGGGAAATAAAAAAAAAAAAAAAGAGGGGGGAAGGGAGGAGGGTAAAGAGAGACAGACAGGAGGATAAAGATAGAAAGAAAGAGGGAAAAAAAAGATACTAAGGCATCACCTTAAAGGACAGCCCCATCTATCGGCAAAAGCAAAGCACCGACTGTAAAAGACCGCTTTTTTAGAGATTTCCTGACCTAAGCGAGAGTGAAAATCTGCAACCCCGTTTTCCTTCAGGGAGGAACAAAGGGCAGGGATAGTGCTGAGAAGCAGATTTCTTTAACCAGTGTTAAATGAGCTAAAGTTTTCAGTAATTTTCGTTTCAGGTAATTACATGTCTCTGAAACGTGTGAAGGAAACAGTTTGTGTTAGTGTCAGCCCTTAGGAAAGCACCAGAAACCTTTCCAGGTCAGCCTCTGACATGTCTCAGCTAAAAGCTGCCAGTCCTGTGCCTCGTTTTACCCCTGCCCCCTGAGAAAGGGTAGCAGATTCAACCTCGTCTCTCGTGGGTTCGGTCACCCAGACAAAGGGTCCCCCGTGCCTGAGTCCCGTGCCGTGCCCATCTCCTCCAGCTGATCCCACTGCCTGGTACACGACTGCCACGTCAGCTCTATACCTTCCCCTGGATGAGATGGCAGCTGCGCAGCCAAATCTGGAACCCAGACAAAAAAAAGGCTCCTTTTTAAAATTCAGACTGCTAAGTGACAGTAACTGCTAGCACAAAGAACCCCATCTGCATTGGAGCAGCCTCAGCTGGAGCTAAATCAGACTGCATCCTGTACTTCCATTTGGCTTTACTGACCAACAAAAATAAACGTGGGGATGGCCATGAAGGAGCACTTGTGAAAGCCCCAGTGCCTGCCATGCTGGAGGGGGGTGGATGCAGAGGGTAGGAAAGGAAAAGAGGAGGCAGTGACTGTGAAGGTGAGGGGTGCATGGAAGGAGGGCTAAAAATAACATTGCATTTCTTTCGTTGTTCAATACCATTTCTGCATGTAAAGACAGAAGAATATGAATCTGATTAATACCTGTATGGAATGAGGCATATCTATGATATAACAGACACCTAATGTTAACCTCTGATTCAGTGACCCCAAGCAGCTTTAATGAATTTTATGCCTTAGAGTCAATACTAATATTCTGATATGGGGATTTTTCTACTATTGCTTAAAGTTTGCTTGAATCCAAGCTATGTGAATCAGAATTTCTCCACCTCCTAGTGGTGGAGAAAATCTTCTCCCATCACAAGAAGCACTTGGAATTCTCTGAGTAGAACACCTAATTTTCACGCATTTATCAGTACAGAATGTTATGAACAATTGTTCTAATAATGAAATCTAATTGCACAATTTTAAAATATGTTGTCTTCAAATATTGCAGTGATTAAAAGGACACAGCAAGAAGCTTGTGATAGTAAATATTTAGTTAAAACATACCATAATAGATACAATTGCTAATACTAAAATGCTGACATAGAAATGGACACAACCAGTCGACCTGTCTCCTCTGAATATACCTGAGCTCTGATTTAGAAAGACCTCACATGCTTTCATCTTTCACTGCTGTCATGATCACCAATTTCCAATTTAGCTTTTCTGCTGGCACTACTGGTAGGCTGCTAAGTGGCTCAGGCAGCTCCCCTTTATCCAAAAGCATTCTGAGTCTATGATCTCCAGGTAGAAAGAACTTTAAACCATTATCTTAATGAATCTTTAAGATCATTATCATCATTTAATTCATTATCTTAATATTAGCAGTTGGTAGCACACAGTTCAACTGTTTGGTTCTTTCTTAGGTACAATTCTAAATGCAGATTTGTGTGGTTTTCATATCTGTGCAGAGTTCTTTGGGATTATGTAGAGCATTTGCAGGTGACCAATGACTTAGTAGCACTAGTAACACCTAGCTCAGAAGCCAAAACTTTTAAATACTAAACAGATGTTCAGATACAATTGCTGATGCCAATTGATCATTCCCAGAAATCTTTCTGTTCATGGAGGATATTTCTGGAAATGATGGATTGTCTGGGGTTTATAAACACAGATTTATCACAAGGATAAAAGGTAAAATATTTGCTCCTCAGCTCGATGTTTTAGTATGAGTCCCTCCAGTCTTTGTTATTAAAAGCTGGACACAATCGACATGTTCCAGGTATAGCTCCTTTCAAATGTTGCACCTTGAAATGAAATAAACACAAAATTAAACACTAAACTAGGGAATGAATGAACTAAGACATCCTTCTTTAAGTATCATGGGAGGTTCAGCACAGGATGCTTAATATGACCACTGACTTGGAGAAATCTCTAAGTATAAACAGAATGCTGTAAGCTGATTTTTCCAAGCAGGTTTCTCATGGCTCCAATTTCACTGCTCACAGTATAACTATAGGTGCTCGAATTCAGCTCCAGCAGCTTACATCGATGGGGTTTCTGATTATCTTAACCAGCTTCTTTGGTGGCTTTTTGAATCAGACTGTTTTCTGTTATGGGGTTTGAGAGACATTTGATCCACACAACAGCAACTTCTTTCCAGCTACTAAAGAGCTACATCCCATGAATTCATGTATTTTTATAGTTTTATATATTGCACCACAATTGAAGAAAACAAAAAATGTATAGCTTTCTCCACCAGACCTGCTACAATTCTAAGATAGATGGGAAGTTATTAAATAAAATATCGTCTCCCTTTCCTCTTCTCCCGAAAATCTATTTGGCTTTCTTACCATCTGTAAACAACTAGTAAACTGCTAATAGCTAGTGAAATCATTTTTGAAACCAGCTAAGCCCAGGATACTCATTGCATTCCGTTTGGAAATCTTTGAGCAGTTCTTTGTGCAGGTGTGGTGACAAATCCCTCCCTGACTGCCCAAGGAGAAAACGTCCATGGGCTGAAGCAACCACCCTCCAGCAGGCGCCGAGGAGAGCCCTCCGTGCCACGCACAGCAGGGACACAGCTGCCAGGCAAAGCTCCAGTGCAGCCATGAGCTTGCAGTCCTGCACATTTCACATTCTGCACACCCGTAACTTGGCCTTAATTGAGATCTGTGGTTCACTTGTCCTCATATAAATTTTGACCAGTCCTACCTCAGGAACAGAGTGTAAATATTGAAGAGCACTGGTGAAGAACAGCCCAGTAAGTTTTTGGCTCATGAGCCTTAGTGATCACCAGGCATTAGGACAGTTTGTTATTCTTCAGCTCATGAAAGGATTCATCTGCAAGTCCTTCTCTAGTGCTCCTCTACAGTTCCTTTTCTGAAAAGAGCTTATAATGAACTGTAAGTTAATTAAAAAGAGAATGTATTTGTCTTTATCCCTCAGCCTTTTTGCTGCAATGAACAACTATGTTTCAGCAATTTTTTTTCTGCAAAGATAATTGTGTACAATCTAGAGAAACCTTCAAAATTGACCTTAGAAGTTCAGATGTTCAGCAATGGCAAGTAAACCACATAAGCAACAATGCCGAATTATATGCTCAATTAATGAAGTGTTGAGAGCAATATATATGTGTCTTTTAATGAAAGTTTACGAGGCATATTTTATTTGCTGAAACAGTTTTCAAAAATCTCCCTTGATCCTTTACAGTTTGTCTTTCTAGAGTTCCAGCAATGAATTCTCTGAATTACAGTGGGTGTGGAAAAGAGCTAATGGAGTAATTCATCTAATAGAGAAGGGATTAGCCAACCAAGATCCTCCGTGGGCATGCTGGTGAACATCATGATCCAAGGGACATTTTCTCTTTCTGAACTTGTGAACCAATTGTACTGCAGTCACAGAAGTGCTATCCAAGCAGTTAAGGATGGGAAAACATCACAATAGAGACTTGGGATCTGAAAAATGAGACAAACTGTAGCAACACAGAAGACTGCATCCAACCGTGTTCAAGGAAGAACAAGGAAAACCTCTGAATAAGAAGTATAGGAACTTTTTGTACAAGGAAAAAAGCACATCTGCCAGCTTCTAAACAGCTGTCTTCAGAATAGGTAAAGCACATTTCTACAGCAAAAGATTTTTGTCATTAGGAATATTTTTGTGTACTAGATACAAATAAAAGTTGGCAGTTCTAGACAGAGAAAGATCTGCATTTGTGACCCCAACCTGACATGGAAAGCTTGTCAACTATACTACTACATTAATATTTAGTTGTTACAAGACATAAACTAAACCACTAATATTTTTAGTCTTTCCTTTTCAATTTAGCACCAATTTAGCATAGGTGTGTCATCACAATATGTATCTTAACTACTCAGCTAAAATGAACAGATAAAACCTGAGATCTGAATAACTTATTTGACACACTTTGGTATTGTTTCCATGCTTCTAAGTTTTAGAGTAATTTCCATAACTATGAAGAGAGCAAAGAAACTTCTTTTCAGTACAGAAAATTCTGGTGCTCTGAGAAAAAGTGAACAGAAAAGTTTGTCACAAAATTCAGGTGCATACTGTGATTTGAGGAAATATGAAGAATATTGAAAGCAAGCTACTGATTTAGCCATGGAATGTACAATTCCAGTAAACCACTGAAAATACCAGGAGGAGGTACTGACCACTAACAAGCAATACCCTGCATTGTAGTGGGTTCAAAACATATTTAACAGCTCAGGTTCAATTTCTCAGACCCAAAGTGATACATCAGAATATGGGATATGTGAATACACATAGGAAACACCATTTTCTATCACTTTGTATCCTGCTGTAGTATCTGCAGCTTGCTATGCTGAGAAGTACTGTGTGCCCTGCTATGAACCATGACGCAAAAAATAAAAATAAGACTTCCAGAAGATCATTAGACATTTAAAGACAATAAGGCTTTTTTTTCCTTCTAATTGAATAGATATGTAATTAATACTCCTTGAGCCTGTAAGAAAATACCTCAAGCACCCACACTTGAAATGTGATGGAACACAGTGTACTCATATATAATAGCGTAACTATTTTAGAACATTCATGCAGCAAGAGACAAAGAATGTGAAGTACATCATTACAATAATTCATGGTATCTAGCAGGTTTTTTTAAGTTCCTATACTATGCTATTATTTTAAGTTTATTTGAAAGACATACTTTTGTATTTTGAAGTCTGAGGTGGTATCTATAAAATATTATACAATGAAATATGCTGCACTGCAACAGAGGTGTTATCAAGATACCAAAAATGAGCTACACTTTCTTGAGCCTAACTTTCACAATGTAATTAATGAAGGCAGCAGCCTGGTACATCTAATAAATCACAGCATAGATCTATATGACTATCATTACAAAAACGATTAAAAAAATGAGTAACTGGTAAGGTAAGACCATGATGAAAAGACAATTGACTGCTTGGCAGTTCTTTTCCAGAGAAAGAGAGCTTTCAAAGACAATAAGAAAACGATAAAACAATTCACCTCATTTCAGAACAAGTGTTGAAATTAGTCTATTAGTTATTTCCAGAACAATGTGAAAAACGACGAGTATTTTTACGGGGAGAAAAAACCCCACATTTAAAAGGCTTTCATTCTTCCCATCAAAATTAGTTTTAATCTGATATTAACAAATAACCTTATATAAATATCCAATATTATTTTGATTTAAGGGACCTGGGCATTTACACTTAAAGTGAGAAGTTACCTATTAGAGATGAAAATTTTGTCAATGCCTTATTGTAAATTGCCAACAATTTTGCCTTCTTAATTTACTATTTTGACACTCATTAACATAATTCAATACAAAGACCACTATTTTAAAGTTAATATTAAAAGAAATCTTGGCAGTAAGCTGTTAAATACAGTGCATTGATACAATGCTGACCAAAGTTCCTCCCAGCTATGGTTTGGGTTTTTTTACTATACATTCCCCAATATTTTTAATTCATTTATGTATCTTAAATTTGTATTAATTTTCAAAAATTGCTGAGTCCCATGAAGGAGACTCCCTGTAGGACAGAACAAAAAAAGTTGCTGTCCAAGGTACTGCACATAAAGACAAGTGTTCTAATTAATCTCTCAAATGTATTAAAAATGTTTTCAGATTTATTAGCTGCCCTTAGCAAGCCAGCCTTGTCGAAATTCCTTACAGATACTGCAGTATCAGTGTTATGCTGCTACTTTCCAGGGCCTCTTCTACTGCATTCCAGTGTGATCAGACATTCCAGCACCTGACAGTACCCAGTATGTATAATTAAGGACAAACCTGTTCTATTGTTTGCTACAGACCGATTTTCAGCAGGGCTAAAACACAAAGAAATGTCTTTGAATTCGACATGGTGTGTGAATAAAAGCTACTCTCTAATATAAATCTAGCTCCTATGTACTCTTCTGGCATTCTGCAGAGCAGTCACTAAATGTAATTTTATCTGCAGTATTCACCTTACTTATCTCAGAAGCATAAAGATTCACTCATCCACGCAGTACATAGCAAATAGCATCCTGCGTTTAATTGCTGCTTCAAAAAATAACCACAGATTATAAGAAAACTAAATACAATTTTTGTTTCTTTTGTTACGTTTAATAGAAGCATAATTTGCAAGGCTAAAAAAAAAGCAACAGCCAAGAACTGCAGTAAACCTCTCAGAGCTAATAGCAATATCCAATAATGCTTTCCCACACCATCTTCAAGCAAATGGATTTAATTCACTGCTTAATCAGTCAAATTAACACTAATCCCCATATGGTTAAAAAGGATGTTTCTTAACAAACCCGATTTATGATTTATTTATTTGCAAAGTGTCTTAAAGCTGAGATGCCTAGAAGAACTACTGTGTTATTTCAATCATGCTGACAGAGCTGGTTTTACCTAAGAAATTATCTCTGCAATTCACAGCATGGCTGACAGCTATCTGCATAGAAAAGCAGCACAGTAACCATTCAAATCAAGCAAAAACACTCACCCAAGAAGATGTAGCAAAGATCAGGATCCAGCTTCCAGACCCCATGAAGCTGAGGGAGCAATCCAGTAGCTTGCTCAGGCCAGCAGTGTCTCTCCTACACTTGACCTAGACTGCCTTACATAATGAGGAATCAGTGCTGTATCCTGTGTGGAGGAGCAAGCTGAATGTCATCACTGGCAGAAGTAGGGAGAACTGGCAGCAGGCAGGCTGGTAGTTAGCATGGAGATCACGAAGTCTGCCTTCCCTGACTGTTCTGGGAGAAAAGACAAGAACAGGTCAGAAATGCTGGTGTCATTCCTCCCCTGGAACGAATGACCGGAAGGAGCGAGGGTGTTACAAATGGGAGGCAGACACCGGCGCCAGAGCTGCAGCTGTACCTGCTCGCAGGCAGCGGAGCTCCCGTCACACGGTGTCTGCAGGAGCGCCCAGCCGCAGCTGGGAGAGAGCAACAGCAGGGCAGGCTCCGAGGGGCAACACTGCTGCTGCTGCACCTCTGCATGGGACTGCTGACCGCGGTGAGTAGGGGAGAGCACTGCTGCGAGATAAACTCTGCCCTTCATTTCCAAAGGGAACTGCTGTTCTCGCCAAGAAATCTGCTGCATGCCGGTTAGTGTCTGGAAAGTAACCATTTTTTACCTGTTGTACATGGTGTTATTACAGTGGTTAAACTGCTTCTGCTACAGAGGTTTGATTTTTCAGGAAAATGATGGGTAAGATACATTCTCTGTAGTGAATTATTTACAGTCATTTCTGGTGCTTCTTTGCTTTTGTTTTTGTTTGTTTGTTTGTTTGTTTTGGGTTTGGTATTTTTTGAGAGAAGCCTTGGTATATTTCGTAGTTTATTATTGTTTGGGTCGTATCAGCACTTCTGTGCAGGGTGTAACAGGAGAAACAAGTATTCAGACCTAGCCAGCCATTAAAAACCTACACAACCTTGTTTAAAAAAAGCACTTTATATAAATTAAAACTACTGCATATAACTTGTATTCCATAATTTATTTCATTTTAATGCTTGAGTAGTCACTAAAGAGCCTTAAATACATATAATGCATATAAAAATTATTCTTGAATTAATATTTTGATTGATAAAGTTTCTCTTTACAAAAGAAGGCAAAGGTTTCACTAAGATGTTTTATGGTTATAGTTGAGACTGCTTGATTAGAGATAATCAAGAGTAAATGCAACTGGACACAAAATCCTGTGGCAACATTACTAGACATGTCAAGAAAAGTTTTAAGTCTCAGTGTGGAACATTGACTGAGGCTAACATAAATCAGGTTAGGAGCAGACCCTATTAATATTAGTTATGTCCTTAGCAGACTAAACATGACTTGAGCGCTGATCTCAAAAGGGAAAATCAAGATGAAAAAGAGAAAAATAATCCAAATTTTTGTCTCCCAAATCTATTTAATTTATATTTCTCCTTTTGAGATAAACTTACAATGACTTTTCTATCCAATTTGATCAGGTAATATAAATGCTTGGTTTTAACTGGTTTTTGAAATATATATTTCCATTGTCTGTTGTTGAAAGCTTTCCTTTTTCCTTTCTTGAGAATTTAAAAAAAAAAGGAAAGAGATTAAAAAAATCAGAAGCATTTGATATAAAAGTCAGACCACTAATAAGACCTACAGCTAGAATACTCTGAGTTAAGTAGAATGTAGAAACAAAACAAACAAAAAAAACCCAAGAACAATATAATTTAAGAATTATTTAAAAAATTTAATTATTTATATATTTGAAATTGCTATCTGTTTTTTCAGTCTTGAGAAAATAACATTAAAAATACCTTGGTGCATTTATTTTTTTCACATATTGGTTTAGACTGCTAATGAGGAGTCCCTATCAAAATTTTACATAATTTGTATGTACCAACCTCTACTTTAGGTGTGTTTCAAGTGTTAAATAGTAGTGGTTGCCTTAGAAATAACCTGTTTACATACTTGGTCTGGGTTAATCAAGAGTTGAAAATATCATGACCTGTATTAGGCTTTGGAAACACACAAGGACAGTTTAATTAAGGTGCAAACCCAGCAATTCTGTTGGCCATGGCACTCCAAAGAGCAAAGCAGACAAAGTACTCACCTAAAGCATGCTCAGGTGCCTCCACAGCCATGGCACTGGACAGGACAGTCTGACTAGGGAGAACCAAATGTTGGCTGCATCAGGTAGAAAAATAAAGATCATTGGTAAACTATAGGTTACCCAACCCAATACACAGAAATTGAGTAGGAAAGGCTACCTAAATGAACAGAATGCAGATTTGGCTGGCAGCACTGCAAAGGCAATGTACAGTTTGCTTGATGTTGCAATTCAGGCAAACTTGTCTAAGTTTGATACAGCTGGTTCCATCTTTGGGCTAAACGATGAATCAGATATTCCTTCAAAGTTTTCCAGTCTTATTTTGTGTGATATTTCCTTTAACTGTTTATCCAACGAGAGAACAACCTCATCACAGTCTGTTCTCATGAGCCTAAGTAACAGTATAATAGTTTGCAAACATTAAGTTTTGCCATTTAACACACACCTGAAAGCACAGCTCTTTTCTGGAGTATAAATACTCTTTACTTCTGTCCAGTAGTAGCCAAATTGCTCTGCCATTGAGCCACAGTACTTTTCAGTTTACAGTAACTCCTATAAGCATTTTTCCTTGGGTCTGATCTGCTGGCAAGTCAAGACTATCTAAACCCAAATTGATACAGAAATTGCTGAGATGTAGGACTTTCAGCAAAAGACTTTCTGAGCCAGCTGCATTAGTAATGTGAATATTAATATCTAATGCCTAACAGTGGTAAGAAAATAAGTCAAGTTTATACAATGCTCAATTAGCAAATTAATTATTCTGATGCCTCAGCAGACAGAGGGTCAAAGTGAATAAAGTAAATGCAGTTTGAAAAAAATCCTCTTAAAAACTGTAGTCTTTTGAAAATGACTGCAGAAAAATCTGCCAATTGCAAAAGAAGAATGGACTAGACAACCCATCAAGAGAATGGAGATGAAAATATGCATGTCTGGGGGCTTAATATGTGGAGTAAAAAACAATCCAAACTCTTTTGCTACAGATGTTACAAAGATAATGCAAGTCATTATTACAGGAGATTGTAAGTCTATGAAACAAGTTCTGGAATTTTTCTTTTACAGAGGTTTGCAATGCTTGTCACTAAATTGCCCTTGCTGAGTTTATTTCCACAAGATCCCTTCTATTCCATGCTGAAATGAAGGAAGCAGTATCTCATAGACCTTACTCCTGCCAACAACCTTGAGTAAACAGGACAATTTTTTTTAGACACCTTGCTCTTAAGATGCCTTGCACATAAATAAATCATTGTTTGAGGTTTGCTCATACTAATATAGATTCCATTTGGGATCTGCTGAAACACTAAAATGCTCTGGTATCAGTGACTGGAAAGACAACTACAATACCTTGTGGTGCAAGTTTTGGGCATTTTTTCTGTCCTTCTCTGACCTTTCTTTCTTTTCTCAAAATAATTTATCCCTTGTGTTCCTGAACAACCTGCACAAGTGAGTCATGCTGAAATGTGTAAACAGTGGCTCAAAGTCTTCAAAAAACAAACTCCTGTATTTAGACCCAATAACACATAGTCTTATAAAAGGAGGAGGAGGGGGATTCCGTATAGGAGTCCTTTACCCAAATCTCTCAGAAGACTTTGACCATTTCTCTGCATGTGCACTTCTGTAAGCAAAACCTATAAATGCAGATGACATGCATCCTTTTTGGTCTGTAGCAAAAGCTTTTCATTTCTGTCTTCTGATTATCTATCAGCTCAAGACCTCAATTTACCCTGCATATTTTTTTTATTATTATTCAATGTGATCATATCATAATGAAGACCACTGGAGGACTAGTCAAAGAGGAATGTTTTTCTCTTTTAGTTGACTAAACTTCCTGGTATTTGACTAAATGTCAATATTCAAACAGGCAGAAGAACATCTCTAAATACCCTTTTGTCCTTAAATGATACCTTACCAAAGTTGCAACTAAATTAAACAGCATTTTAAAGAGCAGTCATATTTCCAAACATCTTATATTGTAACATATAGATGCTAAGATGTGCCAATGTTTTTAAGCCCTCTTTCCTTAGTATTTGACAATACTTAGTGTTGTACCTATTTTTACAAGAAGGTCCCTGATTTTCCTTCAAATGATGAAGTAATCCATGAAAGGTCAACACTGAATTCTTGAATTCAGTGGATACTTCTCAGATAGGTATCATTAATTTTGTACTCACATGCAGTTTCTGATATTTAACAATATACATTATCTTAGAAAATAACTGAAAAATTATAATCCAATTAAGCATAAAAACCTTCTACAATTAAACTACAAACATTAAATAGGTCAAGGTCACAGTATTCTGAATATTCATGGACTTTTCTTTCATTTCTCTTTGACATCTCTTCCTCTACAATAAAACTAGCTATGATAGTCCTTAAAATTCCTTTTCAAGATTATTCGCAAGATTCATAGGGTTGCCTATAAACTGATTTCCCAAGTGACTATTTTTGCACTTATCTCATAAAAAACCATCTGCTGTTTTGCATATTAATACTAAAAGAGAATGGCAAAAATAGGAGGAGAGAAAAAAAGTTGAAAAATGAAAAAGCAGTTAATTAACCATTCAATAAATATGCCTATTTATTTTAAGTAAATGAATGATCTTTATCAACTGAAAATAATTAGTACTGGCAGGCTTTTCTGTTGGATTTTCTTCTTTCACTGATTCCAGGATGTTGAATTTAAATTTTAATTATTTTTAGCATCTCCCAAACTAGCTTTTATGAGCTTAAGAGCAGGAAAGGAACCACACTTAGGTTTGGAGATGAAGTTGTCAGTCATCCATCAGAACATTTCTAGAAATTGTTCAAGCTAGTACCCTGAACTCCTAGCCATGAGTTATTGATGCCTAAGAACAATATCAGGCAAAACAGATTTATGGTTCAGCATAATAAATGTACCATTAGCACTAAAAGCAATAAAGTGCCTTTTTTTTTCTTCTTTCTTTTTCCCCAAACCCCTCCTAAATAGCCCCCAGCATGCACCATTTGTGATATTGATTTAACACAGATGCAGAACTGGCTAACACAAAATCCTGAAGGACCTACGACAGCGAACACGTTCACAAGACTGGTTATCCTCTCCAGCAACACATGAAGATACAATCAGTGCTCACTTTTAGCTAAAAGGCGTAAATTCATCACTTCAATTTCATTCTGGATCCAAGTACTTTATTTTTGTCTTTTTTTAATTTGGCCCAGACCAGTCAAACTATATTACTTCCATTAAGTTTTAATGTCTTTTCATATTTTGGGGAAGAAAAATAATTCAGATGTAGGTTTTTATAGAAAAGTGATACTTCTTGTATTTTGCTTTACCACAAATTTTAGAAATATGAATTATAACTGCAGGCTAACAAAAGGTTACCTGTTTTATGTTGGTGACCTGTTAAATGTTTTCAATAGATATCTTTGGTTCCCATCAAAGAAATTGTTCCAGCTCCTGTATTCTTGTTCCTCTTATTTCCATCATTTGGATGCTTGCAGGAAATAATACTGATTCCCTTTTGGTTTCTTGCTTTTCTTCCCAAGATGTTCCTACTCACTTGGGCACAGTTTACAATATAAGAGCTCACAATTACCTAAATAAGGCGCCTGTGTCTCAGGTAACTTTGCAAGTCTCTAGTGTCTGCAGGTGTTCTCCACAGAGGACCTACTGAGCAGTAATCAAAGCTCTTCAGGATGCATTCCACATCCAAATTTTGAAATTGCACACTACAAACTCTCATACACAAAAGACTGTTCAACCTTCAAACTATGTAGAGTTAAACATGGATGGTGATCAGGCATCTAGGTCAGGGCATGCTTCTATCTTTATTTCTCTTTCACCAACCCAAAGATAAGCTTAGTAAGAACGAGACAAGTCTTTTAGTAAAATACCTTAGTAGTAAACACATCAACTTTCATTCAGTGCTGAATTACAGAGTGGTCCAACGCACCAGATGTCCCAAATCTTTGTGCATTCAGGGTAGCCCCTTGCAGAGCAGGAGGATTCAGGCGCTGTCAGTGATATTCTGCAAATCCCAGGCTCTGAGGGTCCAGTCCTTTGCTGACTGATAACCAGTGTTTTATTGTTTACATAGCAAGATACATCCTTGCCAACACCTTAGGTTTGCATACACATTTTACTCATACTTAAGTGATCCTTTGTTTAATGCTGAGCTTAGCAGCACTGCACAAAAGCGTTAAAAAAGATATGAATATTATCGCCCTAAAGAGAATTCAGCAAATTCTGGAATGCCTTGTTCTAAAACATTTGTTTTATCTGTCAGAATAAGTATTATTTTTGCTACTGTTATTTGATCTTTCATTTCAGTAAACTTTGAAATAAAAGCAATTAACACAATGATTGCATAATCAAGAATAGTACTTTGAAGTTTGCAGGACAGGAGACATGAAAGTCTGTTTTATTTGCTTATGCTGCTCATCTTTTTGACGTAGCTGTCTCTTTTTCCTTCCCTTATGTGAGAAAGTACACTGAATGTCCTTGTAAGCCACTATGGCTTGATTTCAGGCAGAGTAAATCAAACCAACAAACAAAGCCAGCCATGAACAGACAAAAGCAATGCCTAAAATGCCTCCTCATCAAATGATATTAGGTCTTTATGCTAATCTCTTTCAAACTGATTCCACTCTGTAAAGCAATGATATCTCAGAGAAATCTACTGAAGAATTTCTCCCTTTCTCAACAATCATTCCTACTGGGTAATTCTTCAAGATGTATATACTCAAATCACTAAATCCTTAGAGGTCAATAAGGGAAAATACTTCTCTGTCCCTATTTTTAACAGGTCACCTCACATGAATTCAGCAAATTCTGATGTTTAAGGTACTTTATTGAAGCAAAATTCTTTCCTTCATTGTATTTACTTTTCACAGTTTTTAACTTTTATTGGAAGCTGTGGCATTGTGACCTTGGGAAAGACATGTTTCTACTCCTCCTTCTTCAATTGCTTACACTGCAGTATTGGGATGCCTATCACAGTCCTGACAGAGACCATCTTCCTCCCAGAACCAGTATCTCAATTTATGTCAGCTTTGAATCATTGCCTTGCAAAATGCAGATTTTGGCCTCCTTGTGTCCAAAGAAGGACTTGCAAAGGAAATCAAGCAATACAAATCTCTCTATTCTTTTGCCTAAAAACAACCGGCCAAAGCCTTTTGAAAGCTCCAGGTCTAAACAGAGTCCTCTGGGAAGGAGACTGAGCTCTCTCTCACAGCACTTCAGCATTTCTGTGGAACTCGAACAGAATCATAGAATTTAGGCCGGAAAAGACCTCTACCATCACATCCAACCATTAACCCAGTACTACTGTGTTCACCACTAAACCATGACCCCAAGTGCCATTAGAATAGAAACTAGAACAGAAACATTTATAGGACTTTCTGCCCATAAGAGCAGCTCTCAAACCTTCCTCCAGATTTCTGTTTTGATTCACCAGCTTCCTGGAAACACTGAGTATTTCCACTGAACTTTCATTACCTCCTTATTTAAGACTAAGAGAAGAGGATGAGTAATTTTTTATTTTTCCCTTTTTAACATAGCATTTCTGTGAGGATGCTGGAGCTTCAGGAGGGTTACCCTGATTTAGGTTGTGAGGCTATGTTGATATTTTATTTCTACAACTTGTGCCCCCCCCCCCCACTTTGTTACTCTCAGTCTGCTGGAATACCCATGTCAGTCTAGAATTAGAGCAGTATGATAAAATCTGCCACTGCCAAGAGCTGTTCTCAATCATTTTTAACATCAATATAGAAAGGAATGCTAATCCATTATAAGTTTACTCAATTGCAGCCACAATCAGATAAAGCAGTGATTTTAGGCAAAAAAAATCGGAAAATATAAGTAATAATATTACTTAATAGAACTTCAGGCCTCATGGGCTAGAATGTTTAGTCTCAACTGCATTCCACTGGATTTAGCTCAGTTACTCCTCTAACGAAACCATAATTTATACATTTATTTTGACTAGAATCAGAAAGAAACTAAATAATTGGGTGACAAAGGTCATAGAATGAAGATAAAAGTCACACAGCAAGAGTCTCTATGCTAAGTGATTGCTAGATGAAATATATCAAGATGTCCTGTGCTGCAGAAGAAAGGTTTTCAAGGGCTTTTACCTTCCTTCCTTGCTGAATTGAACTGTAGCCCTAAGCTCAACAACTACTTTAAAGCTGAGTTCATGAGAAAGATACAGTTGGATCACTCCCATTAGTCCTTCAGACTGCAGGTATAATCTGAACACTATCTAATTCCCTGTGCTATTTTAAACTTCCTCAAAGCAACTCAGAGAAAAAAATAAACAGAATATAGACTAATTTATGCATCTTGGAGAAGTTGTTTCATGACCTCTAAAAAAGGACATAATTTGTTTATAATAATAATCTTAAAGCAGAATTGTTTCTATTAATCATAGGAAAAACTTCAATGATGAAGGGAAAAGACGAATTGCTAAGTTAACAAATTGTGCAATGAAAGTGAAGAATTTAAATTTGATCTGAATCTGAATTAAAGGCCCAGATCAGTTCTATGTCCACTGCCTTTTGTATCAGCTGTTCCAACACTTATTTAAAATAAACTGCATTTTACAAGGTGAACTCATTTTGTATCAACTGCTGTTTTCTAGAAAATACTATTCCACTGTCAGACAAGCTGGGAAGTTCCCAGTGTAGTATCTTCTCCACCCAACAGCAATACGTGCTTCTTCATTTTTTTTTCATCAAGTTCTTAAGATGAATTACTCAAGTTCAGTTTAAACCTCATTGCTAGTCCCTCAAAATACTTTTTTGCGTCTCCCACAATATGTTAATAGACCATTAAACTCCTTCTTGAACAAAAGGCAGAATATTTTAAAGAAACCTCATCAGTGCAACATGTTCCAGCTCATACCATGCTCATGTCCCTGCTTCTACTTCCTGCTCTCTATTCCCATCATCACAGTAGTACACTGACCTTCTCACCCATGCAATACACTTTGAGGTGGTTTTAGCTTTTAAATCTTTTCATTCTTATTTCATTTGAAAATGAATTTTCTTATCCTACATCCTAAAGTCCCAATTGTTGTACCTTTCATTTGACTACATTCAAATTTGGTGCTCTCAACTCCAATGTTTATACCAGATGATGCAGCTTGCCTTGAAATACCAACCCTATGAACTTTGTTCCTTCTTCCATGTCATCTGCAAACCTTACTATCAAAACCACTACACAGTGTGCATAACTGACAAAAATATTAATTACACCAAATAAAGAACCTATTTATAGAGGGTCTTTCCTAGAAATAATACCATTCAGAAATTCCTCATTAGTGATATTTTTAAATAATAGTAATATTTTAAATCTATCAGCCCAGCCTTTAGCCCACCTAATTTGATCACTTGCATTCAAACTAAATGTTTAAAGCACATGATATTTAGCAACATAAAGAAAACCCACAACCCCACAAACTATACTTCTACACTTACCTTTTTCAATAGATATATGATCTTTTAAAAAAAGAGAGTAATTTGAAAAGATTTATTTCTGTGTTTATTACCATAATTAGCACTTTAACCTCTAATTTTTTGTTCTTCAAATCCAAATATTTTCAGTATTTTACTTGGAAGTGACATTCATGTAACTAATCAATAGTTCTTCAAAATGTCAATTCTCGTGTTTATAAATTTGGAGTTAGATTGGAAATCCTCCAGTATTCCTGATGTCATATTTTCACAAACTTGCTGGTGGTATTGCTTATGCCAACATAAGCAATAGATGATGAAATCTGGCAATGAAACTGATTCATAAATGAAGTGGGGTTTGGTGCACCCCAGCAGGTGCAAAAGAGCAGCAAGTTGTGTATTTTTAATTTCCCCAAGTCCAACCCACAACCAGAGTGTGCCACAAAAATGCCCAAAGTCACACTGAAGCTACTCAGAACAGTATAAAAGATGGCGAAAGATGGCATCACACTACAAAGCACAGCTCCTCTAATGATTTAAAATACCTCAGTAATGTTTACCTTAATTCAAATGCTGACTTAGTGTGCTTTGCATGCTTCGTATTCAACAGAGGCCTGAAGTCTTACACTCACCAGTTCCCTTGGCTAGGAACAGCCACTAGAATGTATTAAGCTCATGGAACACGTCCAATATTCCTTCAGCATGCTCCCAAGAATAGCTTTCTCCTATTTCCAAACATCTTTGCACTCTATCTGATATAAATATATAATTATTAAGGAAAGAGGATTCACACAATCTGTGGATGAATGGCAAATAACAGACAACTTAATGCAAGCTTTTGTGGGGATGAGAATTCATCATTTATATAGGCTGGAACTTCTTGCCTGCAGAGGCAAGGAGTTCTGCATAGCTATTGTGTGCCAAGAGCTATTGATCCTAATTTTTTATTGAACAGAAACTGGAATGAGTTGAAGTAATTATAGACATAATTTGACATTCTCTCAAAAGACCTTAAGCTCATAATAATCTCTTGAAAAATAATTATCAAAGTTGTTTCAGATAATTTTAAACCAAAATCCTGCAAGCAAAGTGCAGAACAAATTATTAAATTTTTGAAAGAAAGCAAAATAATAACCTTTAGAAGGATGATAACACCTTTAGCCTAAAATATTATCAGGTCAGTAGTAACACCAGTAGCAAAAAAATATATATTCCACCAAATAAATCTTTTTTTTTGAGAACCGGAATAAGTAGCTGAAAAAAATATGTCTTATAGTAAAACATGTTAATGTTTATGCCTTAAAATTGTACTAATTTGGGTAAATTAAAATTCCTGAGTTTGTTATTTAAAGATTGCCTTTTTTGTGTTTGTGGTGTGGTGAGGGTTTTTGTGTTTGTTTTGTTGTTGCTGGTTTGTTTGTTTTGTTTTGTTTTTTGTGGAATTGTATTTTTTTTTTATAATAACAAATAATTTAAAACATTGCATAAAGTTACGTATGGGGTTTTTGTAGGGGCGTGTCTCACTTTTAATCTATCTTGAAGGTTTTGCTATTGAAGTATTTACTGCTTCCTGAGGTATTCCCAGTGTGCACCTCTGGGAAGCTGCCTACTGTTACTGCTACATTTAGCTTTCTGGATTGCATTTGCAGTCTAAAGTCTGAAACCATTACAAGCACAAATTTAATTTTTTTTCCTACCACTTTTCAGAAAAGAGCACAATGATTTTCAGTAATTAAAGTGATGGGAGTATGCTTTTCTGCATGCATTGGCAATTCTTTCAGCCAGTATAGCTGGGCACCTACTATGCTTGGGAACAGACATTCCAAATGATTCAGTTTAACAGGGAATTATCAAATAACAAGCTTTTACAACCCCTTTTTTTCCATATGGCAGGTACACATGCAGATAGGTATTTCTCTGTCACTCAGTACTGCCATGTTGCAGTTCATGGTTACAAAGTCTGAGTTCCCTGCAGATGCTGTAGTACAGGAACCCTTGCAAGTATTTCTATTTCTACGACCTCACCTCTTAGTGTTTCCTTGCCTGTACCCAAATGATTTGGAGATAAAATCCTGTCTAAGCCAAATCCAGATAACACAGAACAGGAAATATACTGCCAGTGGGAACACTTTTCATCATGAGACATAAGGATTGATCAGAAACACAGACATGTTTTTGTAGCTGCTATAAAGGCATATGTGTGAGCTTATGTTTAGGAGGGTCCCTAGAGGAAAGCACATATGCACGCTATGTTTACCATAAGAACCTCTTCATCTTTGAAATATGCCTGGCATCTCCATTTCTGTTTTCAAAAAGATTGATGCATTATACATTCCAGTAACTTGAAAGGCAAAGCACAGTAAATTTCAGAAAATTGTAGTCTGTTACTGAAAAATCTCAATCAGCAAATATGAAGTAGTTGGGTTGATGGGTCACCATGCATGAAGTTTGCCCCGACCACTTTAATGTAAAAATAATTTGGAACTAAAAAAAAAGCTTGTGTGTTGGAAAAAAGCCTAGGCCTGATTTTACAAATTACCACTTTTTAGAGAATTCAAAACTCTTTCTCCAGCACTCTGTAGATGTTGATTGCCTTTCACTACTCTGCCTAAATAGTTACAACTAAAGTAAGATTAATTCCTCTCACTTACAATTTATGTTGCTCAGATGGTATCCAGAATGCTTAATTTTAGAACTGACTAAACATTCAAGAGCTTCAAACATGAAGAATACTTTCAATTATCTATGTTTTTATAACTACACTGAAATTGGCTTGAGTATTCAGTATCTAAGCTAGTTTTGCTTAAATTTGCTGGAGTGTCTGAAATATTGATCCTAGACCTCTTATTCGCTTCTGTGGCCTATTCTAATGTACCTTCTGAGTTCAACTGTTTTTCTTCAGTTAAACCTCCATTAGATACATTTTGAAAGAAGCTACACATGGATCAGCTTGGTATTCCTCCTGGCCTATTCCTTAAAACAGATGTAAATTTGTTGAGATCCCCTTGGACTACATTTATTGCAAAGTATTTATTGATACTGGTGGTGCTTTCAGTCTCTTTCTAATAGATTATTGATACATAGACTTGAATATGTCAGTAAGAGGGTCCAAAAGTAACAGAAAGGGCTATAATGTCAAGGAGGAGTTTCTGGTGTCCTGAAGTCAAAAGTGAAATTTTAGTGAGCTGAGTGGCTGTGTGTTAATTCTTCTGAGCTGAGCTTACCCAATTTCTTGTGAACCAGGCATCTGTATGTCTTCCATTTGTGAATTTAATGAGAGGATCATGACTAGATAGTTTTGATTTAACAGAAGGGGAAATATTTAGAAGCGCAGACATGGAGTACCTGTTTTGCTAAAAATATTATCTCAAGATCTTGAAGTTCCTACACAGTGATCAAGAAGAAGCTGAGCAGCTCTTAACACCTGCCACCCCTCTCAGAGACAGTTTCCTTTCTTGCAGCCAGCACTTCCATAGTCCTGACAAGCTCCAGGCCCTGACTCAAGGTCAGCTTCAGTGGGACCTGGAGGCAGCCAAGCCAGCAATCTTCCAGCTCACTTGCTGTGACCTCTGGTTAGGAGCCCCCAGAGTGATGGCTTCCAATCCTATTGTCTTTTTTCTCATTATAATCTGCTGTCCTATTAAAGCAACTGACTCATTCACAGACCAGACTACTAGAAGCAAAACATACACTCACTACCCAACAACAGTCACAGAGGTGCTTTGTCATGATTCGATCACATTTCTTTTCTATCTGTATTTTTTCAGAATATTTTTGTATCTCTTTCTTTCTCTACATGCTTCAGGTCATTCACTTCCTATTGCCTATTTTTCCTTCCATTTTATCATTTATTTTTAGTTACAAATTCTCACTCATTCGCCTAAATCTTAACATTTAACACTTTGTTACTATTTATGAAGTCTTCCAAAAATTGATGACTGTGCTTGAGATTCTGGAAGGAAAGGAACTGGAACAAGTATAGCCATGGACATAAAAAAACCCAAATGTGCCAAAATCATACACATTTTATTTATAAAATGCAGGATAGTGTATTTTTTTTTTCTTCAAGAGGATGCCCCATTTGCCGAACCTATTAATTCCCTATTGTCCCAACCCCCTAAGAAAAATAATAAAACTTTCTGCCTTATGGAAAAGAGGGCACAGACTTGTCAGACATCCTTCCAAGTAATACTATGCCTCTCATGCTATTCGCTTTGGATCAGTTCTGGCTTGTCTTCCCATCCAGAAACTCATTCTTTCTCCTCCCAAGGAGATTAACGTGAAACTTGATAGCTTTCAAAAGTGGTTTGAAACCTTAAACAAGAAATAAGAGCAGTTGGGACCAATTGTTCTGAACAGTGAAACCTGTCACACTGCATATAGCCAGGCATGCTTTGACAGTTCTTTCACTCTGAACTGGGTAATGGGAAAGTCAGTAAAGAAATGTTGTGTAACCTGCCTTGAAGCCCATATTCTCCGAGTATAAGAGAATTTGAACAAAACACAATGAAAACTGTATTTGTTGTGTAGGTAAAGAACATGTTGGCTCTGCTTATCTTCTAAAGTAAGCTCCTCCAGGCAGGGGTTGTATCTTTGTACTTTTTACAATATCAAGTGTGCTGTAAGCACTTAACAATTAATAATGAATTGTAAGTAAAAAAACTTGTGAGAGGTGCCAGACTGCCATCTCTGGAGAACTGGCCTGTCTATTTACGTAAAGAAAAGGCAGCACAGCATTGCAGACTTGTTTATCCTGCTCCAAAAATTTACTAATTCCCTTCACATAGGCTACTGAACCACCATCAGATGGTAACTGCTCAAAATCACTAAAGTCCTGGAGAGATTTAATCTGCTGCCCTCATGTTCTAAAGCTACAACAAGGGGTGTATCTCATTTTCAATCAGTGGAATGAAGTAGCATCCTCTATTTTTAATTGTAATTAACATTAATTCAGGAAATAAAAGGCTTTTAAGATATGTCAAGAAATATTAAAAATAGTATTAGAGGAAATGCTATTTATCAGAAGTCTGTTTAAGTGCCATAGTAAGTGAGTTAAAAGTAATTTGTTTGCATTTTAGCCCGATAATTTTTAGTTCATTTAGCATGTCTTGCATTTTCTGAAACTATGAGGGATCTAGGCATAGTATAACTGACAATATGTAGAATGCTTAGGTAGTGTCTAATCAGCCTCTTTGAATTTCCCCTTTAAAATACCTCTGTAATAAAATGAAAACTATGAAAACCTTTAAAAAAAAAACCTGAAAAAACTAGAATGCTTCATTCAATGTTGTACTCACCAGTAATTCTTTGGATAGCAAAGTCAGGAGACAGAAGGGACTTCTTCAATTCTATGCTGAAGTAAAAAAAAAAAAAATCCAAACCTGAAATTTTTTTCCTGTGTCTACATCATTACAGAGAACTACAGGTTAACCTTCAGTCAGTTGCTCTGCAATTAATAAAGCAGCAGTAAATCAGGCTTATCTCTATTACAGCCACCAAAATCAAACCACTGTCTTTCTCATTAGGCAAATAATAGAAAAAATGGGAATAGTAGGGTAGCATTCTGTAGAGGTACCCATCTGTTTTTGCACTGAGGCAGGTAAATAACATCAATCTGACTAAAATGAGCTCCTGCAGACCTGCTCCCACGTGTCTGTGTACTCTGATGTGATGGGTCCAGGCACAGATTCACACACAGCTAGGTCTAACTATGTCACCAAATGCTGATGGCACTTGGCTTTTTGGATGTTGCACTGCTTGCTGCCACCCCCACGTTCCTGCCCATAGCTGAACCTACTGGAACCAGCCTGTTTTTGTAAGACAGAAGTCTCAGCCTCTCTGAACCTGATGCCTCCCTCCCCCCATGGCAAGTATAAACGCACACCTCTCCAGCTTCTCTCCTATGTGAGTTTTCAAATACCAATAAAACACGGCTCAAAGTGATGTCTGTCTGCTTTGTTTACAGGCGAGTAACTTCACACTTCGCTCAATTACCCACCAGAGGAGCCACCAGCCTGCAGCTTTTTGCTACCATTCCTGGCTATTCCTCAAGTTACCATGCACTAGCATTACTTTGCATGACACATGTAATCAGCCTTTCAATTTTGCCCTGAAAAAAAATCAGCAAAACATAACTGATAAGCACACATTTACCATTGACCTTGAAACAATAAATTCACAGGTACTATCCTGGGTCTTTTTTTGCTCCCATTTAATCCCCAAAGTATTGTGACTTGAATACTACTGCTTTTTTTCCTTCTTCTTCTTCTTCTTTTTAATTTTCATTATTCATTAGTTTACATTCTGCATTTGGAACAAACCCCACAAAAGCCGAAGAGTCACTATCAGTACCTGTTCCCACATGTGTGAGAAACAGCACTAGCAGGTTTGTTACTATTAAATACAGTAACATAGACACTTCCCTCAGTCTGTGTAGTGAAGAAGACATTTTAGCCAGTTCATACCTCTGGACTTCATAGAGTTAATTTATTCCAAAAGCCTCTAAGGAAGCAGAAATTTATTTACTTTCTCAATATCCTCTTAAAGGCATGAACAATATCAGTGGATTTCTGAGAGCACCAACTGGGAAAGGTTGCTATCCTTACACCTGCAAACTGCTGCAGAGCAGGCTGGCAGCCTGCTTCCAAAATCTAACCCCCTGCTCAGCAAGCATACTGCAGAATCAACCCAGTCTTCCCATTTTAGCCCCCCAAATCTTGGCACTGAGCCCAGAATACAAGTGAGTTATTTCTTCCATTTTATTAGCATTTGTGAAGAGACAGGTGAGATCTAATTTTAAAGTCTTCAGTCTAATTTTTTTGCCATACTCATGAATCTTGGCAGAAAGCCCAAAGATGAAGAGGAATCATTCTATTCATCTGCAGGGGAGTCCTGTTCTGATTAAATCCTTTACAGCTAAAAAATTATCCTTTTTTTCTCTTACTAAGGCATGTATAATTACATGACATATGTATGAATTAGGTTTCCCAATTATTTTCAAATGTATGGCTTACATATTTATACCAGAAAAATAGTTATTCAAAGAAGCAAATTGATGTTTATTCTTTATCAAAAGGTATATTGCTGCTAGAAGCTGTGCTTCTGAAATTTAATGATTGATATGGGGTTTGAGACAGGGAGAATTTCTCAAAGTCGTTCACAAAGGTGAAATAACTATACCACGATGACTTAAAAAAATCACCATCTGGGAATCCTTCCATTCATCTTAGGTAGAATTTGCTTCCTGATGGCATGACTCAGTTTGATAAATTGAGGCAGCCAAAAGTGATAAAAAACCATTAGAGGTGGGGTGGCAGGATGCTAGAATGAAAAAACCCTACCTCATGGGGGATTATGTCTTAATATTAATATTATTATTATGTCCTGTCAGACATTAAGAAGTGATTGAAAAAATAAAAATCTCTAATTTTGACTAAGAATATCTGAAGAAAAATTAGCATAGAAATTTAAAAAAATTCAACTGCATGGAAATAAAACCGTACACAGCCTATTTTGTAAAAAAAAGCCATGGAGTCATTTGCTTCATAAAAAGATCTCTGGAATTCAAAGATTTATCTTTAATTTAATAAAGACTCCTTAAAAAAAAATCTCTTCTGATCCTTGGACAACATGGCTATGGCAAAGGCAGTTATGCATGAAGCACTTCCAAGTTATGCAAATCCTCAAGAGGAAATTAGATTAATCCCCAGATTCTATGCATTCTTCACTAATCACTTATTATGCACACTCAAAATACAGAAAGCAATGTAATCAAATTTTAATTTTCCTTGAGTCTAAAATTCACAGATCCTTACAGAATAAATAAAACAGGGACATACAACCGAAAGGTGAAAGTCAACTTTAAAGTGGAAGTAAATTCACTGAGTAGATGTCATCTTACTCCTTACCCCAGATTTTATACAATTCCCACACACTCAAGTTACCATATCCCTTGTCAATGGTATTTGCCAAACCACAGTATTGGGTCCTCCTCCTTCCTCAGCAGGTCACTGCCTCTGCCTTAACACACCCACCCTGCTGCCATCTCACTTTGCCTCTGCCAAGGCACATTTTCATGTCAGACAAAAATATATTTGAATATACTACACGAGAGTAACAGACGGAATTCCTCTACACAGAGCTGCATCACAGCCCTCTTCTGAAATGGAAGTAGCCAGTGCTGACCTAGTCTACCTCAACACCCCTTGACATTCACTGGCAGAAGACAGCGTTTTTGGAAGCTGGAATAACCAGAATGAGCACATCTCAGGAGATGGGACTTCGTATCAATTATGGACTGCATTGTAGCCATACTTATGTCTAGTTATTTGGGTAGAGAGAGGTATCTCCCAGGAAGGGTTACAAAGGATTCAGGTTTAAAAATCATCAATCCAAAGTGAAGCTGATCAGCTACACAACTTTTACTTCTCTTATGGGCAGATTAAATGACTGGCTGGTACATCAGTAGCTACACGTGGAATAGCCTACTTTGGAGGTGACAATTTAAAGGATGACTGTGACTAAGATGTTGAGAGAACAAGAAAGCAGTTTTCTGTTGGGCAAAACCTTGGAGAAAGTCGTGCCTGAACTGAAAATTTAATGACTGAAGGACAAAATTAAGAAATTTCGCACCAAACTTTTGAGGCTATAAAACTGCCATGAGAAGAGGCATGGAAAATAAAGCTATGGAATTAAAGGCTGGTCCTGAGTATATTTTAAATATTATGACTAAACTTAGGGAAGAACATAAGACTTGCTATGAGGTGATACATCTAAACTACAGACACATCTTAGAGTGATACTGTACCAGACAAAAGTGTTTTCTAAAAAACCTTAGCAGAAACAAAAACTTTTAAATAAACCGAAAGTTGAAATATTAGGTGTACACAGACAAGTTTTCCATTATCCATAAATAATGAAAGTTCCAATATAATGGTGTTGAGTTTCCGAGTTTCTCTTGCATCTTTACTTGTGGGTTTTTTGAGTGTGTTTTTTTTTTATTTGGGTTTTTTTACCTTGAGATTTAGGGTTGGTTTATTTGTTTCTTTATTGTTGAGGTGTTTTTTTAATAAGATTTATTTCATAACCTAGAAACTATGGTAGAGACAAATGAATCAGAAAAATAAAACACATCACAGTACTTGAAGTAGTGTGAATTGAATGGAAAAATTATTTAGGTTAAGGATAAACTCTTTCTGTTCTCCCTGAGTTTTTAGTTCCCCAATCTAGTCTGCTGTAGGAAAGTATAAATGGTCTAACCAGAGAGAAAGGACTACTTCTTTCACTTGCATTGCCACCTTATGGCAGTTAAATATGTTTGTGAAACCATGGCCTAATTTAGACCTTCCACTTGACAATTAGTAAGGATAAGCCACTTTCAGAGATGTCAGCTGTCAGAGGTGCTACTGAAACAAAAATCACAGTGAGTCACCAGCACCACAGCTTATTCACCAGAGATGTCAAGAATTCTAAGGAGGGAAAGAGAAAGCCACAGAGATATGAAATATACTTACTTAAATGAAATTCTGACTGTATGATAACTAGGTTCATAAACATTACAGCTGTCAGTATTACTTCTACTATATTCACACTGAATCAGGAGAGCCAAGACTGATGCACTGTATTTTAGGGAAGGAAACTAGAATGCTGGAAAATGATTTGATGTAAGTCTACAAAATAAGAAAATTATTTTGCATTAATAATATGTAAAGAATGACATTTTTTTCTAAATCACTTAAGATCAGGAAAATTCATTTATTAGTAAGATTTGACCCTAACTTTCCTGTGCCCATTCACTATCCAGCAGCTGTGTTAATATATCTCTTACATAAACCCTGAACATGGAAAGCACCTAACAGCACTGTAACAAGTTCTTTCCATAAACTGACATTGCTTTCCTGCAATGCCTTTCACAGCTGAGTTGTGAAGGAACTGCTAAATTTTCATTATATCCTAGGAAATTCCTGAGCCATTATATCCTAGCAAATTCCTGAGCCACTTGCAGTATTTTTCTGCTATATTGCAACATAAATGTACCCATGTCTTTAAAACGTCTTTCAAGGTCCCAAACAATTGCAGTTTCTAATAGTATCAGGGGACAGCATTGATAAAACCAAAGAGCTGAACCAACTCCTCTGCTACAACTAAGATCAGGAAAGGGTAATTATATAGAGTGCTAATTGAAATACACCAACTATCTGTGATTTTATTAACAATTCCTCATAACATGTCAGTGTAACTGACAGTAATAGATCTAGATGGTTTCAGACAAATCTGCAGTAATCCCTTAATATACAAACTGATAAACAGGTAGTAACTCTTAACCATGCATGTTTTATAAACACAAAGAAAGCTGTGCAATTACCTCTTACACTTAAGAATCCTCACTGATATCAAGATCATATTTTCAGTGGACTCGTGATTTTTTGATACATTTTTTTCTTAAAACTAAATTAAACCAGTTAAGCTAATTAAGTCTTTGACAATCTGGAACAGAAGTTACTGTCCCACTTCATTTTGTTCTTTTCCTTGGTCTTTATCCTACTCTTTTCAGCTCCTTGTCAGCTTTCTGAACTGAGTTGCTTCTTCTCTTCCTTTCCATACCTTTACGTATTTCCCTCGTCTCCCAGCCTGGTAAACAGAGCAGAAAAATGGGATGGAGAAACCCTGCCTCATCTACAACAGAGCTAGCCAGTTATGCACTCAAAGCTCTCACCACAGTGTGCAGGGTAGAGAGTGGACTTGTTGACTGTTGTGCTTTTACAGACTTATTGAAGCATTAAGATGCTGAGTAGCTGCTCATGGTGTGCTGAAATAACTTTCCTCCTGCTTGGGTAACTACCATGACTTATCCAGTGCATGTGCAATCAACAAGCTGGAAAGAATCAGAAAACAATTGAGTGGTCAGTCTCTCACCCCAGGAGTCACATAAACCTTGGATTAGCTTGGGAATACCTCTGGTGGCTTTTTGGCATTAATGTTTTTTTCACTGTCAGAATGGCCAGCAGCCAGTAATATTCAAGGAAGGTTTTCCAGACCAGCATCCCAGTTGTGCTCAGAATGACTGAAAATTTAGTAGAAGTTTAGATTACATTATGCCAGATTGGATATTAGCAAGATATCAGAAAAGCCCGAAAGCACCATGAGAAAGGTTTAAAGAGCATGGGAAGTTCATAACTGAAATTGTCCTAACATTTAACTGTATACTTGAAAGTGCTAAGAAAATGAAGTCACACTTCAAAAAACTCTCACAAGGTTATGAACAAACCAGAAACTTCACAAAAGTCCTTATGACTTTGATCAGATAGGACACTTCTTAAAGAGATAGAACCAAGGTCTCTATATGAAAAATACAAGTAAAAGGAGGAAGTAAGAAATTTATCAGTCACTGACTATCAAATTTATCTGCCTCTGCTTGCAGTTAAATGGGACATTTTAAGGTAGTATTTTTGCCAAATTTCAACATTATTTAAAAGCATCTCTGAATGTCCTTTATCTCCACAAGGGAGGTCTGAATACTGTGCATCTGTTTCTTTAAGAATTCATACACAAATAGGTAATTTTGTGTGCAACAATATTACCTACAAAACATAAAAGACCTTGTCTCAAATATTTGTTTTTCAACACCAATTATTTTCTTCACTCTTTAACATTTATTCTAATTGCTGCTGAAGTCTATTTGCTAATAAGGTTACCTACCATCACTTGCTGGTGCTGTCATAGGTGAAAAAACTGCAGCAGCTGATCCAGTTACTCTTCAGCTCCACCATTTGAATCAATACATTGATTTGTGGTCTTCTGGCTTGAAAGGCAATGCTTCTGTCTTCCAGACTGGGAATAGAGCAGGAAGGAAAAGGAAAAGAGACACAATTATGTTCTACTAGAGCTGCCCTTAAGTCACAAAAGAACCCACATGTAGAGGAACAGGCATAGGCTCTTACCTACCTACTTACATTCTCTTCCATCAGACCTCCACAAATATACTTCCATAAAACCACAGGCAAAAGAGATTGCAGACTCTGTAGGTGTACATGCAGCTCTGAAGAACCTAATTTTTTATTCTATGTCCTATGTATGAAGAAATACTGAGAAAACACTGAGGAACCTTTGAAATGAAGTTCCTTTGACTTAACAATGCAGAACTTTTGAAAAGCCAAGAATTGATCAAGTGCTCTTTGGACAGTATATTACTGACAGTGCTAGGGACACCTGCAAACTCAACCTTTTTCTGTCCTTCAGAGGAGAAAAGCCATTTTATTTTACCTTGCCGTGGATTTTTAAGAGGAGTGCATTCCACCACATCAGTCTGAACTGGCATGTGAAACATTCATCTCATGGAAAGGGACTGACAGGGGAACAGGGAAAGAGAAGCTGGAATGTGAATAGGTACCAAGTAATACATAAAGGCTGAACCCACAGGCCTTCCTGTTAAGCCTTTTCTCTTTTTTTCTTAAGAAAATTTTGAGAATTTTTAAACTGTAAAATTATTAAACACATTTATATAGTAATAGATGAGAATAAATAGGGTATGTGGACATAGATGGGTTTTGGATATTACCTGATATGTATTTTTTGATCCTAGCTTTTAGTATGAAGCATTCTGTCTGGTCACAAAAGTAAAACAGTCCCATGTGTAAGACAATTTCTAATCATACTCTGCTGCATCTTTTTCTTACTCCATGTTCTGTGGCACAATCTTTGATTTTCAGAGTTCATCAGTTTCCAATTAACTTCTGCAAAAGATTTTATATTAATAACCTGTCAGTAATATCAGCACTGTAATTTCTTTTCCTGTCACTTCTTCTATGTAGCTTTTGAAATTTCTTGTTGGATGCTCTCCTTATATGTAGTAGAATTTAACTGGGAAAAAAAGGTTTAAATCCTGAAATACAAGCAGAAAAATCATGTCAACACTGCATTATGTTGTCTTCGTATATCACTGGTTACTATCTTTTCAAAGCAAACATTTTCCTTTCCTTGTTCTTCTAATATTTATATAAAAATAACAGAATTCTAAAAGATTGGTGCAGTATAGATAAATAAAATTTCAAGTAACTGCTTTCAAATAAATGAGAAAGCAAGAGTAGTAAAGCTGGTGAATTCACAGTGCTCTTTAGAATAAGCCTGAATTTTTTTCCTTGGATGTACATGCAGTTCCAGACAGAGGCTATCAGGCGCCTGCATTTATCTCCTCCTGTTCAGCATCACATAAATCACACACAATTTCCAATGTTACACAGAGCATGAGCAGCTGCTTTCCATCTGTATAAATAAATTTACTAGAATCTGCAGCAATGCTGCTGCAATTATTGTAAGACCACATTTGACAACCATCACGGCCATGAAGAAGTTAAGACAAGAGAAAGGGTATTCACAATGTTAACTATTGGAGAGAATATTTCAATGTTTTGCCTGCTTGAGACCATGAATTTGAGACCACTGCTGGCATAGTTCAGCTTGCATTATGTTGTGGATGCAGCTGCAATTTTTACTAAACACTATATAAAGATTTTAATGCAAGTATGGCTACAGAATATGAGCATAAAGCTACTATACAGCTTGGCAATCAAGAAGTACCACATGATGGGTTGCTATGGTATCTGCAAGCACGACTTTTTTATAAAGCAATATTGCAAAGAGCAATGTAATTCTCCGACGATTTTTAAACATGACTGTTACAGATACTTACTACTTTGGAAATGAAAACAGTTTATTACATCCCTTTTCGGACACACTTTTTTTGAAAAATATATTGTGCTGTTTTTAATCAGCTCCCACATTCCACAAAGATTTTTATCAAGATTGCTGTTAAAGAGAAAGTAACATGCTTTTAAGACAATAGAAAATGGAAGTGCAGAGCATGTCTGGAACTGCAGGGTTTGATTGTTATAAATTGTTTATGAAGCATCATTCCTTATTTTCATCAAAAGCTTTTCTTGCAGCAGACATCATGTGTGCTTCAGCATGCAATTTTCCCTCTCCAGAGGGATGAAAATGTGCCGCAGTTTACTTTGCTTGGGTTACACTGCAGTGTCTTTTTTTTTTTTAAGGCAAGCACTAGAATATATCTCTTTCCACTATGCAACAGCTCCTACTAATCAGTGAGGAAAAATAAATATGCTGAGTGACAGGGCCGGCATGCTGTATCACATAGACAAAATCTAGTTGTGCTCTGAGAATGAAAGGAATGGTACCATCCCCCGCTGAAAAAGATGTTGCTAATGCAGAGGTTTGTGAGACATTAAATATTCTACACTGCAGAGAATTCAGATTATTTCTCCTAATGCCTTATTGAGCTAAATAAGCCTTTCTGAATATATACTATAGAATGAATATTATAAGGATTTTCTCTGTCCCAAAACATCCCCTGCATTTTTAATAATACTTCATTATGTATGTTTTATATATATATATATCACTATACGCCATGCAAACAACACAGACACTTTCATACATGATTCTTCTAGAGGGCTGGGGCTGTTTCAGCACTGCAGTGGGGAATTAGATGAATAATACCTCTTAAGAAAAGTAAACCTAAAGCTCTTTGAGGAATTCCCCATTGCATCAAAACCCTTCAGCTGTAGTTTACTAAGCCCTGGTGATCATGGCAGTTCTAAGCCAATGTGGTATCAGGTCTGGATACAGGTCCCCATGTCTTGCAGGGTACAGAACTGAAATCCAAGAAGCTGCTGTTTCAGTCGCAACAGTATTGACAACGCGCCTATCTTTACCCAACCAGAGGAATTACCAGGCTGTAACAAGCACGGGCTGTGTCCATTCCCTGCGGCCCGCGCTCTCCCGGTGCCGGTGGCTGCAGTCTGTGTTTGCAGGCGCTGCCCGCGGTGCCCGCCCCGGGCCCTCTGCCGGGGGCAGCCCGGGAACAGCCGCGCCAGCAGCCGGAGATGCTCCCACCGCCCGCGGCCGCAGCTCATTCCTGTTTGAGAACACCAGCCAGCCCAGAACCTGTGTAAGGCCTCTTTAGAGAACGAGCGGGTGAGCAATACCCACCCATTCCCCCTGGTATCTCTCCCTTTGTCATTTTTAGTAATTTTGCATGGTGGATGCAGGACCATTCTTGTCCTTAGAAGTGAAACAGTTTTGTTACAGGGTTGAGCCAGGCCAGGATTTAAAAAATCCCAGAAATGTTCCACTTTTATGTTCCTGTACAGGTTTGGAATACAGTTGGGGCTTTTTTAGAGGGTGGGGAGGGGAGCTGGAGGCTGATGACACCTTCACAAAGTAAAATACATCTACATTCCTGGAAAACTAAGAGAGAGTACAGAAAGCCCATTTCTTAGGCTATTTTAAGGGAGCTTTTCTAATTAATTTTTCCTTCTCTGTGAGCTGGGACAATAAGAGGATGCAGTGTCCTACTGCTCTAGGAATTTTGCTTAAGGTTTTGCATAATGATGTATGACTGACCCATTACCTGAAACCACTGTCTTATACTAAAACTAAAACACAGATTTGTTTTATACCTGCAGGTTAAGGAGGAAGTCTGCAAGTCATTTGTGTCTTCCATAAGCTTTTTACCTTGAAGGTATACTGGAATAATTTCAAAGAAACATAGAAGTATCCAAAGTTACTCAAATACATACACTCAGAATCAAAAAATACATTCCTTTTCTTGTAAAGGTCTAAGATATTGCATGTGAGATATTAAAAATGGAGTGATTCCAGCTGGATTATTGGTTTAATAGTCATAATTTTAAAAATAATAGACATTTTATAGGATAAAATGACTTTATAAATGACCTTATATATTTCTGTGCACTACCAGGTTTGCACAAAAATTATTACATACATATTTTATGCTTATTCCACATAGAATTTTCAAGTTAATGACACAGCTGTCCAGTCCTGACTTACCTTTACTCTTTAAATAGCAATTTAAGAATATAACTAATATTTTTTAAAATGTATAATGTAATGTAAACATCAATTTCCATTACATTAATACATAATTATTGTTAGCAACTACGATATAAAAACACTAGATATTCTGAATTGAAAAAAACATGTACTAATTAATATCAGATGTAGTTACTAAAAACATGCACATTGTCGTTCAAAGCACAGCATAGTTCAGGGTATTCTCCTGTTAGTCATATTGGCCCAAGTATACAGCAGCTACTCTTCACAAAAGAAATGAGAATACAAAAAAAGAAAGAAACAAAAGGATTAATTACCCCATGCCCAGGTCCAATGCACGCACCGTGTCCCTCATCCTGCCCCTGTGTGAAGCAACCTCTTGCCAGAGACCACACCCGAGAGCCTGGGCGAAGGCACCAGCTCCCGAGGACAGCTGTGACACGGCCACTAAAACCTCTAAGAGCTCTCCTTCCCTTCTCTCACCAAGCACGGGTTTTTAGAGGCAAAGGGATTAAAGCAACTCTGTCATGCTCCCATGGCCTTATTGTGACAGATCCCAGGTCACCTATCCCAGGGTGAGCACTGTCTACAGGAGCAGCTGTGGAGCCATCCTGCACTGGACTTGCCTAACAGAGAGTATCACTGGATCTCTTCCTGGGCAACCCAAAAATGTGACAAAATGACACATGGTTGAAATGTGAGGGTTTTTTTGAATTCTAGAATATCTCCTCTGGTGAGGACAACATCAGCATTTCATTTTATCTTGATGGTGACAAGTTGATACTGATCTAAGTCATGAAGCAACAAGGGATCTAGATGTCTAAATCACCTCACTGCTGAAGTGGCTTGCCCTTAATTTTAGCAACTTTGCTAATCTTTATAAACTTCATACAATAAAAGACAAAGACTAAAATAATTACATAAAAAGGTTATTTTTATTCTTTTAGGTTGTTAGCAATGTAGTTATTTTTGGTAAAACAACTTCCTGCATGCAGTTCATCAGTACACTATGAGCCAATAATTTCTATTAAAGCAGGAGCCCATCAGTATTTTAATTCTTTTGTAAGAAATGCAAAGTGTTTCACTGCCCATTGCACAAGCTCACTATTCATCCTCATGAAGGAAGATTTTTGAATAACAAATCATATTTAAAGTGGTTCTACTGCAGTGTGCACCAATAAGCAAAACAGACAGTATGAGATTAACTTTGGGGAAAAAGCAATGCTCCTATGACTAAGATTACCTGAAAATCAACAGACAGGATGATAACATAAAAAAAGATCCTCTGTCTTGCTTCAGATAAAAAGGTCTACCTATGGATCAGAAAAAAACCCTGTACTGTCCATTTGTTTTTAAATTATTCCTTAGTAAAAGCTGTTTAAAGCAATTAGCAGAAATTTTCAATTCCACTTTATATCTTAGGTTTCTGAACAGTAAAGTGTCAAAGACAGACAGCAATAAAAATTAACAACAACAGGAAAATATTTGTAATTTCTTATAGTAAGTATAAAATTTTATAAAATAAGACTACTTCAAAAATAAAAATAATCGATATATGTTATGATTTTCTTCTAGCCCCACTCATATTTTAAGCCATCTATTTGTCCCGTATAGTCCAGTACTTTACTGCATATTTGCGGATTTTAACATAAAACAAAATCTTTAATAGCAGCAAACCATTGCTTACAGGTATGAGGAATGATGGTCTTGTCAAACAGTTTTTCTTTTACCACTCACATCTCTTCCCAAGCTAAACTTTAACCGCTGTAGAATAATAGCAGCAAGCATGCATCAGTTAGAGCTTCCAATTAGTTGAAGTATCATAGAATACATCATAATAGCTATTGAAATGTTGTAAGCTAATTTAATATGGTACATATTTGACACATATACGGTAATTAGGTCATTGTCTCTTTGTTCAAAAAGTTACCACTGTGTAAAACAACTGATTAAATAACAGAGGGTATTTTACTTACATGTATAGTGTCAGCCTGAATGCAAAAAAGCCTCATCTAAACCACAGTGCAGGACAAAGCTGATTTCAGTACATCTTTTTGGTCATCTCAGCTCTCTACAAAAGGTTACATTACAGTGGGAACCTGATTAAATTGCCAAGGGGGGGATCAAAACCACCTCTCTCATGTACATATTTTGTGTTTCTATGATCCATCCTTCTAAAGCAGGGAAATTTAAATCTGAGGTATATATTAAGGTAGTATTTGTCCCGAAATTTACTTACTATCAACTTATTCCCATAGCTTTGATTATTTTCCTAAGTGGGATATACTCATGAGAAATAAGAAGTGTAGCAACAGACTTTGGAATAAAGTATGGAAGCTATCACAGGGTAAAAACATACCACTTAAAAAACAATTGTAATTTCCTATAGGCAGAATTTGGCATTTGTACCTTTTCTGTGATTATGAGCTATCTTGTAATCTGAAAGTAATTTTTTTCATAGTTTCACGATTTTCCAAACAGTAGCTCTATGTAGCATCATCTATTTAAAACACTGTATCTGAAATGGACAGTACAATAAATTAAGAACTAGTAAAAGGTAATAAAAATAAATATATTAAACTTAAAAGACTTAGTTACCAACCTCTTTTCTCTGAGAATTATTCCCTTGTTTGATTTATTGACAAATTCTCTATCTGCACTCTGTTGATTTTTTTATAGTTTACTGCTTCTTTGATCTACATCCTGAGATTCGATAATCTGGAATCCTGTTGTTTTTGCATTTAGAAGTGGCATGAAGAGAACTATGTTCATATAATGATGCCATCATTACGTATTCCTGACATTTGCATTCCTCTGCACATAAGAGTATTATTTAGTGTTTACCTAAATAAAGAGTATTTAGATTTTGTTTTCTCAGCACAGCAGAATTAATAAAGCAGTATGTTATTAAAGCAAATAACATCATGAAAAAGAGCTGGCACACATGGAAAACAGATAGGAGATGAAATGTTCACAGTGGACACACTTATTCCACAAAAGTAGAGGCTTATTAGGACCCGTTAAGGGCTCCAATAGTCCAAGTAGAAATTTTGTGTCTCCTCTCATTAGTAACAGCTGATAACCAAAACTATTGCTCTGCAAGTTTGTTTCCCTGTTACAGAACAAGAGTTTACTAGTGAAGGATCATTGTCTTGGACAGGCACTGACTGCAGCAGTGAGTAAATATGTAAAAACTTATAATTTTGGCATAATTCTCCAGTAAGAGTGCTACTGACAAAAACATCGTATTTTCAAGCTTGCAAACATTCATTATGGATAATCTCTGCCTTTTACTTTTTCTTTCCTCTTCTGTCTTTTCCTTTGTCTTCCTTTTCTGATTTGTCATCTTCATACTTTTCTTTTTCTGGTTTTGTTACACTATCATAAGAAGGCGGAGCTGTGGTGGATGCAGACATATCCATTTTCTCTGGAGATGAGTTTTCACTCAGCTTACCAACAATCGTATCTTTTTTGATAAGATGATCACCCCCATCTTTCTGATATATAAATGAAAGCTTCTTTACTGATTGTCTTAGAAGATGACGTCTGTAAGCACGCTGAATGATAGTGGCAGAAATTTCTTCCTGTTTTCGTTTCAATGTAGTCGTAATTGGTTCATAGGAAGCTTTCGAGGGATTGGATGCCATGAACCGATCTTCCATCTGTATTCTGAGGGCGTCCATCTCCCCACTTTCCCCCAAGACACGCTTTGTGAAAGCAAACAAGATGTCAAGGCAGTGAATTCTGTCACCGCTCACCATGGGCAGATCCATTGCAATAAGCTGGACTTTGTTTGGTTTTGGTATATTAAGAGGAGGCTCTAGAGAAGCTGCAAAGTCAGACAGTTTGCTATATTGTATGAATTGTGTTGCATCAGGATCATATTTTTCCCAAACCTCATAGAACATCTCAAAGTCATCTTCGCCCAAGGGTTCAGCACTTTCTTCAGTAGCAACACTGAAGTTCTCCAAAATCACAGCGATGTACATGTTCACCACCACCAGAAAGGAGATGATAATGTAGCTGACAAAGAAGAAAATCCCAACAGAAGGGTTGCCACAGTCACCTTTCACAGAGCTCCCTGGATGAGCCTTGTTAGGGTCACAGTCTGGCTCCCCACTGTTCAGAATTGGGTTCAGCAAACTATTCCAGCCAGCGGACGTGGTGATCTGAAACAGGCAGATCATGCTGTTGCCAAACGTTTCAAAGTTGAACATGTCATCAATCCCAACTTCCCTCTTGACATAGGCAAAGTTGGACATGCCAAATATGGCATAGATGAACATGACCAGGAAGAGCAGCAGCCCAATGTTGAACAAAGCAGGAAGAGACATCATCAAAGCAAAAAGCAGCGTGCGGATCCCCTTGGCGCCTTTGATGAGGCGCAGGATTCGACCGATTCGGGCAAGTCGTACGACTCTGAACAAAGTGGGTGACACAAAGTACTTTTCAATCACCTCAGCTAGAAACATACCTGTAAAACATAAAAATAAATTAAGAGAGTAACTTTTTAACCCAGATTACATTTTCCAGAAAAAGGTATAAACACCTTCCCGCCAACACTAATAGTGGAATTAGTGGAAAATAAAATTGGAGATAAATTGTATCTGCTATGGATAATTTTAGAATTTTTTCCCCATACTTTTAGAAAATAACCCCAAACCTAAAAGTATTACAACTGATACAGAATTATTAAAAAGTTAGCACTCTCAAGTATGCATTTCATTTCCTAAATAAGCAAGAGAAATTAAGTAATTCCTCTAATTTGCACAATTTGACACAGATAAGGCATTAAATACACATAGAACTATATTTAATTTTGAACATAAGAATTTCTTACCTATTATAGAAAGAATAACAACCACAAAATCAAAAATATTCCAGCCAATGGTGAAGTAATAATAACGGAGTGAAAATATTTTGAAGACACATTCACCAGTGAAAAGGACAACAAAGACCAAGTTAATCCAATACAAAATACTTTGCATCAGTTCAGTCTGGTCATCTGTTTCTATCATCATTGTTACCATGTTAAGACAGATTAGAACCATAACTGTGATGTCAAATAGTTGCTGTGTTACAATGTCAAACACCAGACCTTGCAATTTGTTCTGAGGGGAGAAAAAAGAAAAGGTTATAGTCTTTTCATGTAATAAACATCTGTTTCCTCCCTCCCATTTTGTTCTTCCTCTCCCAAAATATAACAAGCAAAAGGCTCAAAAATCTAAGAAAACCACTGCAGAGTAATTTATATGCCAGTTCAAAGTTTTCCCCTCAAAACCCAACAAGCCTGTATTTCTTCCTATCTTTGATTTTTCTTCTGTTTCAGGCATAATATGAGAGATTTTTCCCACAGAACAGATGTATCTACATTTCAATTCAGAATGAAGGGATAATTTGAATAAGGCTAAAACCATTTTAGAGTTAAATGAGGAATTTTATTATAATTAAGGTACTGCTATGATTTCTCCTCAAATACAGATGATATAAGAATAGCACAATTCTTACCACTGGTCGAGGTATAGGTTTTTGTGGTTTCTTGGATCCCAGCTTCTTCATTGCATTGTAGTATTTCTTTTGTTCTTCTGTCATGAAAATGTCTTGACCTCCAAGGTAAATTAATAAGAGAAACCCCAAATCTGATTACAGCCAAGCCTTTACATGCATTAATTCACAGCATTGCAGAATATGATTTTAATGAACCCTTTATTCATCCTTATACAGTTACCAAAACTAAAACATAATGACTATTTCAAAGATTGTTAAAATATTTGATGAATCTTGAAGGAAAAATGAAAGAAATTAAGGAACAAAGAAAATCCCCATAGCTTCTATCTATTTCTTATTAAAAAATACATACCTGCAAAAAAACAAACTTGTGAAATATGCATTTCATAGACAGTTATAAATCTAGTATCATAAACTCAACATTGTAAATCAATCTACCAGAAATAAAAAAGCTTCAAAGGTGCAAAGATACACTGTGAGCAGATATGCCTTGAGGTAAAACACACAAGGAGAAAGAAATTACTGATTTTATTTTTCAGGATGTGCATTTTACCATTTGAGTATAGGTATCCCAGTTCAGATGATACATGAACAGCGTATATGTAGCTTGGTCATCCCCCTACACTGTACCGAGATTGTCAGAAGCATGGGTTTACTTTGGCATTTCTTGTTTGAATAGAAGCATTTCCAGATTGGTATGTGCAATACACACACGGAAACTCTCATCAGAAATACAATTTATACTGACCAGTAACTTCTTTTCTTACTTTCATGCATTTGTTTGTAATTACATTTCAGGTGTGCATGATATCAAAGCAGTGGCATTTGGAAATGAACTTCAGAGCCAGGGGTGATTCTGTGACTTTGTCCTACCTTTGTTCTCTGAATTTGTCAAACGTAGCATCAATCTTATAGACAAAGTAATGTTAAGTCTGAATGAAGGTGTGTTTAACTTTCAGCTGTGGCTATATATTGACATGAAGACTTAGAAGTCAAAAGAGACTGTCTTTAACAAACTCTCCTGATAAATCAAATATTCAAGTAAAATTAACTTCTTGGAGAGTAAGACTTTTGAAAGAAAAACAAGAAGTTGATTTAATAATTATGGTGGAAATGTGCTGTGACTGTTGGAAGATTTTACTCAGTGGGAAATAAATAATAAAAACAAAAATGCCATAAGGAAGGTGAGATTGGGTGAGATTTCTTCTGCTGTCTCACTGATGTAATGGCTACCACGAGTGAACAAGCCATCCCTGTCTCAGTGTACTGTCCCTTGGGAGAATATAGGCCTCAAGGCAAGACACCCTTAAGGACCAGTTAGGAAATTGACAGTAGAACATTGCCTCCCTCATGGAACTAAATGGTGAAAGTAGGATGCACACAGGAACCACAAAGAAGCACAGTTTAACCACACAGAGATAATATATTGCAACATGAGGTCTTTTTCCATTTATAACCCAACTTGCCCAAATGTCAGTGATATTAAGAAAGAAGGAAAACAAGAAAAATACTGCTGGATAGCCATAAACTGTGTGATTTGCACATTTCTGGGAATACAGGTACACCTATAAATTCAAAAGATAGACAGCTAATGCCTGCTAATTTGCTACATAAAACTGAAGAATACTGCACAGATAGAATTTTCCCCAGCCTAATTGCACATCCACTAATTTACTTCCTTGGTGACTTACAACAGCTCCAAATGTACAGGGGGTGTTTACCACACTGCCAGAAAAAAACCTTGAGCAGGAACCCTTATCTGCCTTCTGAGTCATGATGATTCCAGTAGACACTGTCTGCCAAGTGAACTTAATAAAACTTATAATTACCTCACTGATGGGTAAAGTCACCTTGTATATATCAACAGCCAAAAATGCCAATAATATTGCATATAGCCTTGGTCTCCAAGGATGAGAAATGGACCACCTTCTTGCTAAGTACTGGATGCCCCTGAAGGTTACTCCAAGGAAGATGTAGATATCTCAATGGACAAAGATGCCACCATTTATGGTTTAAATACCAAGCATCATTTAATTTGCCATCATAGCCTGCATTTCCATCTATTTAAATGTTCCTAGAGTTCTTGACACAATCCTGTGCTCATTTAAATAAAAAAAACAGCTTAGGTTGAAAAGAAAACCTACATATTTTCAAATTACACCCATTTTCTTTTTCTTGCAAATTCACTAACTGAAGACAGTTTCCCAGCCCTCTCATCTTACAATACATAGCAGCATTTTCAGCTTGTCTGTATTAGTCTCTGTAATGGAGGCCTTCACAATACAGCTACATGTTATCTCCTTATCAATTTTGACATTTATAGTTTTGCATATTCTCTTCTTTCCTGCTTTTTATTTGCTTGAATCATCTGTACTTTCACATAGCCTGGTCACAGCACTGTAAGGTTAAGAAAAAAAAAAGACATAACTTTCTGATGGACAACAAATCATTGGGCTGTACAGGGTCATGGAGAACACTCAGTGTATGTTTAAATAACTTCAAATGTCTTAAAAAGAAAGGACTGTTATTTCATTATTTTGAATAAACAAAAATCTTAAAACCTGATTTCTTTTTTTCTTTCTGTTACTGAGAGAAATTTCAGAAACTTTTATTTATCCCTGCATATGTTTGCTGAATATTCAGTAACAATGAAGTATTGTGAAAATGAAGCATGTGGCACTTATCTTCTTTTTTTGTTGGTTGAAGTTGTCTATGATGACACCAATGAATAAGTTTAGGGTGAAAAACGATCCAAAGACAATAAAGGCCACAAAGTAAAGGTACATGTACAGGTTGTCTTCATACTCAGGCTGTTTCCCTGCCTACGTAACACAGAAAAACAGCAAAGAATGACAAATAACCATTAAGACAAATGAAAGATTCCCGAGCAGGAAGAGAAGTTGCATCCAGATGGAGAGGGGTTAAACCCAACTCCACAAGGGGTAAACCCAACTCCTTTGGAGCATACACTACACTTGCCTTATATTTGAACTTAAAAATCTATTTAATACAGGTTTCTATAATTGCACACATTGCAAGACTTGCCATTCCTTCCCTCTCCGTTCTCTTTGATGACATTTCATTTGACATTTCATGCAGGTCCTACTAAATTTGACAGAAATACACAAATCTCAAAGTAATTCAGTTCCTATAGACTATATGTGAATCAAGAGTTGGATTGAGGAGAGATCCAAACAAATATCAAGATTAAAAGAAAAATAGGCAAAATTTAGCATATTTGGTTTTTGACGTCATCAGAGTCTACAGTGATGCCTCTTGACTACTTGCGTTAATTCTGAAGACACAGGAAAAACTTATTTCCTGACCTGTACAATCTCAGACATAAATTAATAGAAAACTGCATCTGATTAGTTTGGATTTTTACAGAAGAATTATTAAATTAATAATAATTTAGTGTAGCTCTACAGCTATACTTTTTTTTAACCTGTTAAAAATGTAAGCAATTTATGGGCATAGATTTACACAGGAAATTCATCAGGGCTCTACATTTAATTTTTTATATTTTACTTCATTTCAACTGCCATTCAAGAAGCATTACATCAATCTTACATTTGTTTTCCCTCAGTAATTTTTTTTACTCAGTAGATTTTATATTGCACTCACTTCTGTAGAATCAACTGCAGCGTACATAATCTCCATCCATCCTTTAAATGTTGCCTAAAAAAAAAAGTTAATATTTTCTATCAAAGCTCCAGTTCTGAGAATATTCTAAATAAAACTGTGTCTTCTGCAAGATATTTCTATTCCTATCAATAAAGAGAATATGAAAAGTCTGAAGAGTTACAAGTGAAGCATACACAGGAAGTTCATTACTGTGGAATATTTCCTCCTAATACTTAAAACAGTAAATACATACTAATCTTTATGGAAATTCATATAAACTCTCTGTGAGATGAGTTGCAATCAATATCACCATACCAGATGGAAAGCAATTTATGTCCCAGGGAAATGTGATGTGCTGGTTGCCATCTGAAAAGCATTACCTTAACAGGAGAGACACTGTGCTATTTGGCATCCCAGCAAGGCCAAGTCCCTGATGGCAGGATACAGGAACCTACACCACCAGCTAGTCCAGCTGCACTGGGATGGCATCTGGCTCCAATGCAGCAGAAAGCAGGAGCTCCAAGAAGAGACTGAGTGAAGCTGCCCAAGGGTTCAGTAGCTCATCCATCCTTCCAGTGTGTGCCACAGTGTGCACAGCATGCCATGGTACCCACAGGGGCCACAGTGGGCCATGGACCACACACAGCTCTGTGCACCTTCCTGAGCAGAACCCAGCCTGGATTCACTCCTCCAGGACCTCCCCTGCACATCCCAGCTCTCTGCTATCCCTGTAATTGCGTTATTGATGGAACCGTTCTGAACTGCACCATTTTTCTGCCCTGAGTGCAGCACACAGTGTCAACACCAGCTGTTCCCAAACACTGCTTGGTTCTCCTCAAGGTGTTATAATAAGGCTTTTAGTGTTAACTTTCTGACTACTAAAACCTGGAGGACTTCTCCATGAAAAAAAATCAGCCATCATCTATTGGCATTGTTCAGACAGAATATGGACATAGTCCTAGGAGAAATTCTAAAAGGTAAGTAAGTCGTCCCCTGAAATCTTAATAATGGAATCATAGAATGGTTTGACTTGCAAGTGACCTTCAGAAATTATCTAGTTTAAACACTCTGCCACGCACAGGGACATCTTTCACTACATCAAAAATTTCCAATGATAGGCCATCCACATTCTCTGGGCAACCTGAATCTCTCAATGCATTATGACTAAAAAAATCAGTAAATCTTCCTTATATCCAATATGAACCTACCTTCTTTCAATTAAAAAACATTGTCACTCGTCTTGTCACTACGGGCCCTGGGAAAAATTTTCCCTCAGTCTTTCTTACAAGTCTTCTTTAAACATTGAAAGAACACTATATATAGTCTCCCTGGAGCCTTCTCTTCTCCAGGCTGAACAACCCCAACTCTCTCAGCATTTCTTCAAAGGAAAGTAGTTCCAGTCCTCTGATCTTTTCCTTGGCTGTCTTCTGGACCTCTAAGAGGTCCATATACTCTTGTTCTGGTCAGGTCTCATGAGAATGGAGTGAATAGGGAGAATCACTTCTCTATCTGTTGGCCACGCTTCTTGTTGGCCAGCCCAGGATATGACTGACTTTGCACCCAAATCCTGTGCAACTACATGCAAGCACACATTGCCAGCTGATGTCAATTTTTTTTTCCACCAGTATTCCAAGACCACATCTGCAGAACTGACCTCAATCCATTCGTTTTCCAGTCTGTGCTGATACTAGGGATTGCCCTCAACCAGGTGCAGGACCTTGCATGTGGCCTTGACCTGTGTGATGCTCATGGAGTTCAACCTTCAGCTGGGTGAAGTCCCTCAGGCTGGCATCCCCTCTAAGCCTACCACAAAGCTCAGCTTGGTGTCATCTCAATTCCATTATCGATGTCTTTGGTGGAGCTATTGGACAGTACTGATCCTAGAGCAAATCCTTGAGAGCACCACTTGGAACTGGCTTCCTCTTGGACACTAAGGCACTGACAGTAAGTCTTTCAACACAGCCATCCAAGAAATTTCTTATCCCTCTAGAGGGCCTTCACCAAACTTACTCTGGTGAGCTGTGATACTGAGGATATGAAAGTTGTGAATGATATGTTTACTGCAACCATTACACAGGTGAACTGTAGGTGCAAGACAGGATACAAATGCTAATAGCACTCTCTAAGCTGGTAATTTATGCAATTGCCAGTACTGTTGAGCAAGAGCTACTGTTACTCCCTGAAGCAATCAGAGGGTAGCCTGCTAGCACAATACTAACTACTAAGCTCCACTTGTTGGAAATTTTTAAAGACACTCTAATTACTGATTGCTTATTGAGTACAAATAATTCCCAAAAGCAATTTGTCAAATGGACCTGATTATGAATATATGTTTGTCTTATTGGCAGTTACACACACTTTCTCTAAAAAAGGCTCCTGCCTAGAAATGTAGCTCTCTTCTTGTCTGAAGATCAACTAAGTCCTAGAAGGTACCTATGACAACCATGGCAAGAGTATCAGTCAATGTGCCTTAAAAGATAAAAAAAATAAAAGAAAATGAAACCTAGCTGCAGTTTCTAACCAGATATTTTAACTACATACTGTATTTCTGTAGCACTTGAAAAGGTACTAGCAGTTGGGTGCCAAGCAACTTCATATCCACCAGGTAAATATCATATATTTCTCCTCTCCCAAAATGGCCGGAGAATGTATCACATTTTTACCATTAAGCAACAATAATTAGCTCAACAGAACAAAACTGGATGAACAAAAGAGAACTGACTATAAAGTCAAATTCATATCTACTTATTTATTTTAAAGTAACATTGAAAATAATGGAATTAAATGATACTTCTACTAAAATTAAAGCTGGAAAATTTATGCACTTACCACCTGAAGCAGAGAAAGATAACCAATTGCAACATTATCAAAGTTTACTTTCACATTTTTCCACCGAACATCTCCAGTAGTCCTGTTCATATCTTCACACATGCTTTTATTGCTGACTTCCTGTGCTGTGAACATCTTATTATTTGTGGTGTTAACACAGTGGTAGAACTTGCCAGCAAACAAATTTACTCCCATAATGCTGAAAATTAGCCAGAACGTAAGACAAACCAGAAGTACATTCATAATGGAAGGGATTGCTCCAGTAAGAGCATTCACAACCACCTAGTCAATAAACACAGAAAAAAAAATTAAAAAACAACACAAGGGTTATTTTTAAAAAAATCTAGAAGATAATTAAATGTAAAACATTATATTAGACTGAAGTAATGCAAATAGAAAAGGAATAATGGATGTCATATTACCAAACAGGCTACTGTTGGCCTTGTTAACAGACATGCAATTAGTCTTCTTCCATGATTTTAAAATTTGGCATATTTTTAAGAATTTGTTTTACACATTATTTCCTTTTTTTTTCTTACCCTCATGCCTTCAAAGCGTGACAAAGCTCTTAGAGGTCTCAAAGCTCTTAATGTCCGGAGGGATTTAATTGCACCAAATTCTGAGAAACCAAGGGCAGTGGCTACTAAACTAACCAACGAGACCTAGAGGAAAACAAACAAAACGAAACTACTTTTCTTTATAAAGTAGCTTCAAAACAGAAATGTCTTGGGGGTAAAATTTTGATCTGGATATCAAGAAAAAAATTCACAAGGTCCCTAATCTTTCAGGGAAAAGGGGAAGGGGAAAGGGAAGACAAAGGGAAAAATATTCTAATATTGCATGTAAATTTCAAAACAGTTTGAACAAAACATACCTTAATCCATAAGACTATCTGTGGATATGTGTGCATCTTTATTAAAAAAAAAATCCCCTCCCTCCATGTGTTTGATTGTGGTTTGGACAACCTGTGATACCAGCTATAAACTGACTTCTATATATAAGATTATAAATTCTAAATATAACATTAGAAAACTAGAAAATTCAAAAGGTATACTGCTAAAAAAGAGGGAGAAATATTACAAAACACCCTGCAATGATGCACATGAGACAGAATCCCAACCTCACCCTTATTTCAACTTTGTTCTTGTAACTACTGAACAGTATAATTGCAGAAAAGCACATTGTTATCATAAGCTGAATTTTTTAAATGGTTTGTATTTTAGACAATTAATGTGCCTTGAGAGTTCATCTTTTAACATTATTACTTTTGTGGAAGAAAGATATCCACAAGAATTCTTGAAACCTTCAGTACAGCTGGATTAAGACCTCAGAAGTTGATTCTCCTGCTATTTTCCAGCGGAAGTCGATGACTTTTGTCCTCACTGAGCCTCCCTCTCCAGACGGCGGTCTCCTGTTGTGTTTACACGAGGAAGTCTTCTGCAGATTTCCTTCCTCTAAGGGTAGTTCAAGCAAGCTGCCAAATACTGTACAGTCCCATCTTTGCTCTTTGCTTTGACACCATTTTTACTTGCACATGGAAACCATTTTTTACTGGTTTCAGATCTTATTATCTGTTGCTGAAATAGCTGTAAACATCACAATGGCTAAGAACTTCTGTCTGTATACTGTAAGTTCTTTCCCAAACGGAACAGCTGGAGAGTTTAGGCTGATAGGTACAGAACTGTTTGACTGAAAAGATTCTGTAAAATGTCTCACGGTGATAACTTAACTTGATTGGTACTGGTATGGCAAATTTGTTCAATGTTTAGCTGGATAAAGGTATAGGACAGAAAGATAAAACAAAGATCTATTTAAGCAGTTGAGGGCAGCACCCACATGCTAAACCAGCAGATAAAGCGGCAGCAGGAAGAGAAAGAATTAAAATTCCTTGTTACTGGCTGAAATCAGTAACAAGTAAGTCTGGCAATAATGTCAGAAAAAGCTAAGCAGACTACCATGACTTTAGGGGTGGGAAGGAGTGGGTTTACAATACAGGAGGTCAAACACTGGAAATGGATTGCTAAGTAAGGCATACTCCACTCAAAACAGGCTATCAGCCTGAGCTGTCTAATCTAACCTTGAGGTTAAGAGCTAATTGAACACCTCAAATTGTTATATAATCTGCTGCTATAGGGCCACAAAATATAGACACTCTAAACAAAAGATTAAGATGGCTACATGAAAGCACTGAAACCACTGAAAAATGAAGAGCCCATACCTATCCACATGGATGTATGGTATGCTAATCAGAAGAATTGCTCTTAAAACTCAATTCAGGATAAACTTTTCCCAGTACAGGCTCATAAAGAGACACTAATTGTGAATACTCCTTAAATTGTATTCGATTTATTTATTGCTGTTTAGTTTTCTTTCTTTTTTACCAATGACCATTTAATGGGAAAAAAAATCCAAATTTAAGTATCCACAAGATTCTGGAAACATACTGTCTGGTTATTCATAAAATGAAAAGAGTCTAAAACATGGTATCAACAATTTTACACAAAGGTGACAGAACCTACCTAGATGGTTGCTGCTGATTTCCCATCAATTATAAAATTGTCAGAATTTTTCACCTACCACTTAAGTTACAATAAAGAAAAATCAGAATTCTATAGTATCCACAAAGACAGCAAATATACAAAAATTATACATTCAGCCTTACTCAAAGACAGTCTCAACTTTTTGTCCTTTTGTGTGCTGAGGTTATCTTGTTTTGGAAAACTTAAATCTTAGGGGAGGACCCTTATACTTGCTAAATTCCCTACAGGTCAGTACATCTGTTCTGGGAATATGCTGACTTTACACTTGGTGTAAGTATAGACCGGGAGTTCACAACAGAAGAAATGGAGAGGCATGAAAGTAAAAAGCAGGAAACTGCACATCCCAGAAAAGCTGTATCACATTATCTTATGTCACTGAGTTAGTCCACTTGCTAAGAATGGGAATTCACTGAAAAGAGAAGCACAGGTGAATGAGGAACACAAATAACAAACACCACTTGTGCCTTTCCCTCCAAAAAATGTACTTCAAAAAGAGCCTTAGGTAAGTTTCAATTCTAGTAGTAGATTCTGTCCTAGATTCTGCCCAAGATTTCAGATACCAACCAATCCACAGAGTGTTCTTTTGTCCATTTGTTGAACACCTTCACAAAAAGAAAGAACTCATTTAAACATATCATGCAATGTCACTAATTTAGTTTCCTTGGAGTGCAATATCAACACTAGTTTTTAACGTTATTGTTGAAAAAAAATTCTCCCCTGCAGTTGTCAGTGCCTCATTAAGCCCAGAACCAAATGCTCTACCCCATGTGCTCACTTAAATTTCCCTTTCTTTTCTTGTGTCTGCGTCCTCCTTGCTCTCTGTTGCCACACCCAGCAGACTGAAGTCAAACCAGTAAACCCTGCTCCCTCACCAGCTGGGACCCCACACAGTAAAACACAGAACACATGGTGTCAATGACAACACAAAGGCAGATTTAGTAACACACTGGACAACTGCAGCAGGATCTTATTCAACAGTATGTAATTTTCTGTTTCTTTAAACCAGATTTATATTATTCACTGCATGTATCTCTATCAGATTGAAGTTACACAAAACGACCTGCCTAAACAACAGAAAGTGATTACTTAGAAAGCACAGTACTTACATCAACAATCAGGAAGTCCAGCCAGCACCAAGCATTAGTGAAGTAAGTCTGAAAACCATAGGCCACCCATTTTAGCACCATTTCCAGAATAAAGATATAAGTAAAGATTTTATCAGCATAGTCCAGCACTATTTTTATAGTCTTGCGTTGTTCAATATATATATCTTCAAAAGCCTGTAAAGAATGGGTTATATGTAAGTCAGGTATTGAAAAGTCTTTCAAAATTACAAATCAAGCCAGAACAAAAGGAAAACATCAAAATCACTTTCAGCTCTAGATGTTTTACCGTGAAAAAACAAAATAACAGAAATTACAATTACATTCTTTCTTCATTTTAGATTTATTATTATCTGAAATTGGAATTACAATATAAAGTCTGAGGTTGCCAAAAACACTTTTAGAAATTGCAATAATAGTCAACACAGGATTACAATTTTTCAGCCTGAAAAGCCCAGCCAGGTTCTGTCAGAAGGCAGCCTCATTATCACATCAACTTCAATTAACAAACAAGACTGATATTATGTTGATGATCTCCAGTGAATTTCAGTCTTAGGTGCTGATGGCAAGGTTTTAGTAGTGGGAGGCTGTAGATGGGGCCACTGTGAGAATAGACCAGGAGACTGCTTTGTGCCAGCTCCACAATTGATCCCACACAGGAAACAGCCAAGCACAACAATGAAACTGATAGTGCCTCTGGGAAAACATTTAAGGGCAAAAGACTGCATGGCAGAACGGGCACTGAAGGAAAAACACGAGAGAAACTACCCTGCACACACCAAGGTCAGAGAAGGAGGGGAAGTACACGGTGCTTGGAGCAGAGACCAAGACATTATACAGCAAATCCTATCTCGATCAGCAACCAAAATGAACCCAAATCTGTGAAGCACTAAATGTCATTAAGAATAGTATAAAGAAATTCAAGGATTCCTATGTAACAGTCCAGAAATACTGCAACTAAAAATGTAGCAAAAAATTAACTCAGAACATGACAAATTCAGTATCTACTTTTGAGGACGATTTTTATTTGAAGTAGAATAATTGTTTCATGCACACATTTCTTTTTTCATGATTTTTATAATTTCTTAAACAAGATTTTTAGCATAATCCTTTTTATAAACACGCATACACCTTGAATTCATCAGAATTTTAATGTAATGTAAATTAAATGTAATACCCAAAATATTCTGGGAATTTAATTCCAAGTTCTCTTCACAAAGACAACTTTGTGTTTTATTCTTAATGATTGCACATGTGTTATAACATTAACTTTGATAAAACATTTTTATAGGTACTGTTTCTATGGGTGCTAGCTCTACTTACCAGAGCACCACTGCTGAGAAGAATCATGAAGACAATGAATGATTCAAACCAGTTGTGCTCCACTATCTTGTAACAGGTTTTTCGAAGGTTCCACCAGATTCTTCCTTTTGTGCTCTCCCTATTGCCTTTACAGCATTTGAACTTCTGTACACAACCTAATAGCATAAAATTTAAGAAACAGTTATAATTGTCATTATCCTGAAAAATCAAAAGATCAAGCTACTTCCTGCTACTTATCTTTTCAATTTTATACTTCAGATACAGGAAAACTTGACTGTACACAATTTTTTCTCTACTCTGAGTAAGTACAAGCTATGAGTAAAGGACAGCAATCTAATCGAGCTAATTTTCATCTACAAACACATTTTAAAAAAATATTCTGTTTATATACAGATAATTAAAGAACATATGCAAATTGTCAAGGAGTAGAAACAAAGAGCATACATAGCAACTTTCACTTCAATTTGTTTAAAAATAAAGAAGCTTCTTCTTTTAAAAGAACTTTTGCCTTTTAGAAAAGGTTCAAATAAATCAGACATAAATACTATTTTTATTATATTGAGGAACAACCAATGCTCCAGGGGCTGACTAGGGATACCTCTTTACATAAACAAAAGTTTTAACAGGAGATTATGAGAGCTTTTCCAATCTGAGATAGATTTGTGGCAACTGTCCACAGAAATTTGCCTCACGCTGGAGACCTCCTTACTTTATCATGAGACCTCAAGGCATTGTTAGCAATGAACCTCAGTATCTGCCTAGACAAGAGTAGCCTCCTTAATTCTTTAAAAATTATTAATCATATAGAAAAAAATCCAAGTTGACATCACCTTAAGGGGTCCCAAAGGCATTCTAGTTTTCCTGTTAAGTGTCATTAAGTTCATATGTTACAAATAAGTTACACTGTATTTCAAGATCTCAGATAAAACAGCTGCCACTGTGAAGAACATGAACTACCTTACCTTCAGTCACTCAAAATGTTTATATTATGGAAAAATTAATCTTATACCCAAGAATGAATTGATATCACAAAACACAAGGATAAGGAAGAATTATAATATATTGTTAAATTGTAAAATAAATTGTTAAATTATATGATTTTTTTGTCAAAGGACGGAAGTTCTAGCCTACATCAAAGATGTCTGCAAAACAGTAAATTAAAAAGCATGGTCAGGACAGGAAAGTTGATCCTGGACCATATTTTGTTCTGAATTATTTTACTCATTATTTAAAAGGAAATTATGATCTGTAACATCACAGAAAACCACAAATTTTCCTACATAGTAAAATTCAGTATTCCCCCAGAAGATATAGATATACAGAACTAAAATAAATCAAAACATTTAATGACGTGCACATTTTAAGCCACAAAATATTTATATATCCTCTTCCCCAATTAACAGTGTAATGTCAACAGAGCAAGTTTATTGTCTGAGTCAAAATTTCCATTGAATGCTGGTGGATGACCTGAATCAAACACTGGATTGCTTTCTTGCACTAGGAAGCAACCATGAATAATTACATGATTCCATTTTAAATTTCTCAGTGAAGTGAGCCTAGTGAAGGGTTTGATCTTGCAGATTTTAAAACTGACAAAGCAATTAAAATCAACAGAATTACTGTGTGCTGAGAATAATTTTCTAGAATTATGCCTAGTGATTATTTTAGAATATTATAAATGATCAAATACACACATACTGAACTTTGCTTTAACATATAGTACTTCATAGATATCAGTATTGCTATCTACAACAGGTATAATTATCATACCCTAAGACTTCATGAACTAGGATCCAGGACTGCTGTAGCAAACACCTTCCTTGAACTGCCAATGTTTATTGTAAACAAGCAAAATGTAATTGCTAGGTCCAAATTTCATTTCCATACCTTCTGTAAAGCATGCCTGTAGTTCTGATGCTTTTTCTGATTCAGTTTCACTTTTCTCTTCTCCAAAAACAGCTAAATTAACTGTACTTCCTTCTGATGAGCTGGAAAAATCTAGCTTCTGAAAATAAAATTCAATTACATTTTTACTTTATTAATATTTATATTTTTAGAAGTGTAATGAACTAAGCATGCAACACCATGTGCAAGTAATAAGAACAATATTTTTCACCAAAAATACAAAAAAACACCCACATGTAGCAGTCAATGCTGTTGAAATGTGCATAAATCGTCCACTTTCTATCTAGAGATTGCAGAGCATGGAATTTCAGAATTTGTAGAAAGTTAACTGTTAGCAAGTTGATTTGCTGATACATATTGTATTTATTTTGCTTTCTACTATTACTTTCTTATACATTTCAACTGGCATTAATTTGCATTCTTTTTTGCCAATGCACATATGTAGTACATTGTGCATTCTGAAACTACCCATTACTCTGGTACACATACCTGTACAGTCAACACCCAGAAATAAATTTTGGGTTTTTTAAAAAACAATTAGTATTACTTAAGTCACATTATTAAAACGATCACTAAACATAAAAGCAAACACACACACACACACACACACACACAAAAAAAAACCCCTCCCCATCCAATAGAGGAATAAGCCTTACTATACTATTTTGTAATCAGCCTGTGTATGGCAGAGGTCTGGAGATTTTAATGAAGATGTGGTGTTCTGTACACTTAAATTAGGTATGAGTACCAAACTAAATCAGAGTAGTTTTGGTCACAGCATTCTCTGACATTTTACAGGGTCACTATCAAGAAGTATATAACATCAGTAATGAAGTCACACAAGTAAATGTCTGTAGGGAATGATGTAAGCACGTTTTATAAAAAAACCTTGGTTTTGTCAAATCAACACCACTTTTACTAATTTAGTTAGATTTTTATGATTAAGAGATATTTAAGAGAGAAATGCAGACATATTACTATCCAAGCTGTATTTACACCTCAATTGTAAACTCTAAAAGGACAAGATTTCTTTTTTGTGTTTGTGAAAGAAGACAGACAATATAATAGTAAGTAAACTCGCATTCTGCATTAACTTTCATTAAAATGGTTTTGTTATATTTCCTACTTTGCTATTACTTTACAAACTGATTATATGGAGTAGAGCTCCCATATTACTCATGTTTACAGTAAACATGTCTCTTCTTTTTTAGCAACATAATTTCAGAATAGCAATATTCACAGCAAAGAACTTTTCCTATCATTACTTCTACTGAACCCAGGGATAGCACAATATGACCTCCACAATTCCATTAGTATGATGCTTTCATCATTCCATGACATAGCATATATATTGCAAAATGTTGCAGTGGTGGTGAGTAAACTAAAATATGAAATCAAGTAAGTCAAATCATTAGTTTAAAAATATATACATTTTAAGAATAAAGAAGTTTTGTGTCATATTAATAATAAAAATTTAAAGCAATGTGAAGTATCCTGAGTAATCTGAACTGTAAGCTAAGTACACCATTTGAGCAGACAACATTAATTCAAATGAAAGTATAAAAGATGAACAACCACAAACAGAAAAGGAACTGAAAAGAATCAATGTGTTTAGAACATGAAGTTATATATTTCATGGTAGAAGAATCTGAGATTAAAGCTTTTTAAAACTTATTTTTAATTACAAAAGTCAATTTTCTTTACTCTAGAAATAAAACTAGAGATTCCATGAACTATTTTGATATAAACAATGTGGTCTGGTTTCCTCTTTCTTCCACAGGTGGTGTAGAGTATAATCCTACTGCTTGAAGAGTTACACATTTAATTAAACATTGGTTCTCTTTTTTATGTGAGGGGCTCATACTTTTCACTAAGATGCAGGTGTCAAACAACAACATAAAAAGCGATCATAAAAATCAATATGCCTAGAAGAGTTTCTCCCTCTAATTAAACATTAGCAAGCTAGTTTCTTTGCTATTTCCAACACAAGTCTTTGCAGGAGTGTAACGGATCTGGGGAATCACTCCAGGAAGAGGACTCTTTATGAAAGACAGAAATGCTCATCCTTCAACTTGCAGGGCCCTTAGCTGCTGTTCCGTTCACTGAACAGAGGTAAGAAGGCCACACCGTATGTACACTAAGCACTGGATTAAATGCATCACCTTAGAAGAAATGGCACACGTATCTATTAAAGAAAAGCACTGCCTTACTATGCAGGGAAGGGTAAGTAAGATGAAGTGGCATCCAAATGGAAAAGATTGGTGTATTTTTCAATCAAATTACTGGAACCTCCCAGTTTACTGGTTTGCATGCTGCTCTACGCTTGCTGCTGAGTCCAGACTCAGGCAATTAGAAGCCTGAGTTAGGAGCAGTATCACATAATCAATATCCATCAAATAAGACTCATCCCCTCATACCTGGGACCGCTAGAATGGGATTTTGCCACATTCCACTCTTTCCTACCAAAGTGCATTTCAAAAACAGCTTCAAAATATCTCTAGAAAGACATTTTTCCATTCCTTTTGAACAGTTTACCGTGCCCTCAGACACAAAAAACAGACCTAAATACTTCCAGTATATATTACAGTGCAAAAGACTACATGGAATATAATGCAAGATTCCACAACAAAACCATACAAAAAAAATTGTATTTGCAAAAGCATTACCTCAATGATCCCTAAATAGTAAAGAGTAGAATTATCAAACCATTGAGAAGAGATCATCAGGAATAAAAAATGTATAGCTTGGTAAAATTAAGCTAAATAAAAAACTTTGTGAATTTTAGAGTTCTAGAGTTTCTGAATGTAGAGGTTTGGGAGTGTAGTAGTTCCTATTCTGTCTTTAAAAAAATTGTCTTAATTTTACCCTTATCCGAATTTTCCTATTTGATATTACTTTCTTGTTTGAACATCATTGTTTATATAGTTTTAAACCATCCAGATTTATTTAGACACCTGCATAGAAATTTTGATTAATGCTTTGTGTCTTTATAAAAATAAAGCAACTGGATTAAGTTCACTAAGAAACGATTATTTATGATGAAGAACAAAACTTACATAAATGATTCCCTATATCCAACCTTGCAGACATGTATAAACTTCATGACTAGAATGTAACATATATGTAACATAATGTAACATATGTACATCCATACTCAAAGGAACTATGCATATGCATAAAAAATAGATTTGACTGTTCCTAGGCGTGTATCTTTCATACTATATTTTAGCTTCTCTTCTATGGGAAAACTGAAATGTGAATTACAAAAATGTTGTGAGCAAACACAAAACAATTTCTATCAAAGATATAAACATTTTAGCATAGAAGTAACTGTATATATGTAATATTAAGAGGCATTGGTCAAATGAATGTGATCAGAAAATGTTCATAATTACATGACAGCTAAAAACATGGTACAACAGATGAACAGAAAATATCAAGAGAGGACAACCTTTCCACTGTCATAAAATCATAGGTTGTTCACCTCTTCTAATCTTGATAAGTGCTGATGCCTAATCATTCAATTAACAATAATAAAACTTACGAAGCATGCAGGTTATGCCACAAAATAGTACAGAAAATACCAAAGATGTAACAAGGAGAGAAGAACATGTTGGTGTTGCCCTGAGTCATGCTGTGATGTGAGTCATGGGACTCGGCTTACAGAGCGGCTGCGCGTGTTCCCACTACATTGCAACATATGGGAAAAAACGTATTGTAGCTGAGTAGCATGCAGGCCAACCAATCTCAGAAGTGATCAAATATGTATGATTTGTTTAGGTAACCTGTGTAAACATGCTGACACGTTGCTCTGCCTGGTTTAAAAGCACCAGTCTTGACTGTTCCAGCTGGATTTTAGTCCTGTGAGAAGAACGGTACGCAATGAAATTAAAATATGGTACCCTTGAAATTGTTTGAGTACTGGAAACAGAAGTGTGGATTCCTTCTTACTTAAAATATGTCTTCTCTAGCTATGTCACACATTTGCAAAACATAGCATTTTTATGTGTGGATTAGTGCTTTAGGCATATCCAAATATATAACGGAAACGGTAAGATCAGCAGAACACCTGTAGTTCATAGATGTATACTGACCTTGGGCCTGAATATAAATAACACCCCACAAACAAACAACCAAACCACCACCAAAAATTCCTTCACCCTCAAATCCTCCTCCTCGTAAAAAAAAACAAAACAAAACAAAACAAAAAAAAAAAAACCAAAAAACACCCAAACAAAAAAGACATACAGTGACCCACAGTGTGTGTATTTCGGCTTTGGGTATCCTTTAAGTGGTATTAACTAAACATTTAAAATAACAGAAATATATTTCTCCTTGCATTTCATTTTCAAGGTTATTCATGGTCTTCACAAGATGCTAAGTAAGATACATCTAGGTTCTTTCTTTTATAAAAAAGCTGCAGGCAAAACAAAAAGTAAATCATACCATGTTAAACACAGAAATTTCTGCATAAGAAATTTTTCCCAGCATCTTTGAATATTTACCGGAATGATTTTTTTTTAAAAATCATATAGTTTAAGGTGCATTATGGATTGTAGCAGACATAGCAATGAAAAACAAAATCTCATGCTTAGCAATAAACCTGTAACTTCCTCAATTTGTCTTCTGGTGTAAATCTGATTTCATTTCTTAGCAATGTCAAGGATTCATCAAATAATGTAGCTATGTAACAACTCCAACATCAACTACTCCGTTTAAAGGGGAAGTCTGAAGCAAAGAGCTGAACTAATCTACAAGATGAAAGACAATTTCCCTACTGACCTTTGAACAAGTGTACCTAAAATTGGTAGGGGGGAATGCTGGGTTGTGTTAGTTTATGTATCTCCTGTGTTTGCCAGTTTTCCATACCTGAGCAAGTCAAAAATGATACTAGTTAACAGGATCTTATAAACAGCTAATGCTTATGTATCATCTTGAAAATCAGAGGTAAGAAGGCACAGATTCTGTCACTCAATTCTAAAATATACAATACTGAAGAATAAATGTCTTCAGCTGAAAGCTAATTTCCAGGCAAGTAGAAGATTTAAAATTAAATTACCTGGATTTATTAAATCTTCCTTCGACAAAACCAAATTGTATTAAAACACTAGAGATCCCGTATCCTTCAGTCAGGTTAATAATATGCAAAAGTTGTAGTAGCTGTTCAACAAACATTATAGCTTCATTACATAAAGCAGTCAATATTTTAAACAGGTTGCTAATACTGTTTGATTTGCTTTGAAGAAGCCTCTCAAGGAATCTACAGTCTTGTCAACTGAGTGGTCAATGTAGTATCTGCAGTAACACAATCTTCAAAAAGTAAAATCATGGAACAAATCAAGGATCAGGAAACAAGCTACTGAAATAACAAAAATAAGTGTAATACTCCTGTACTCTGCAATAAAAGGAACACCCATAGAGTACCTTTTCACACCTTTCTAAATTTAATTCCACTACACCTCACTGGAAGAAACTTACTTTCTAAACTCTGGAAATAATACTGGCAAATTAACTGCCAGTTCAAAACAAAACACCTCAAAACCTAAAAAGCCCACAATCAATCAAAAATGTCTCAGATTCATCAACTGAATGCCCCAAAACCAAGCACACACAAACCGCCCCCCAAAAACCAAAGCAATCCAGACAAAGCAATCCAGACTGGAGTACAGCTGTCTGCACAAGCGAAGATATTCTATTTATGTCCTCGTGTCTTCAGGTGCCAGAGGTGGTGATACCAGACACAGTCAGTTTGAGCCACAGATTGCAATCTGAATTTTTCGTGTCTTTCAAAATCCGGCCGAAATCCATGACTTTGCATTTCCCCTCAGACTGAAGCTGCTGACAAACAACTACAATCCTAGAGCTGACCCAGTTTAAAATCCAGCAGTTGTCTTAGAAGTGACTGGTTTAAAACTCCCAAAAACAAGTAAGAAATTAATATTTTTTCATTCACTAATTCTATTTTTTCCCTGAATTTTTAGTTGATACATTCACGTTATAATACAAACACTGGTCCTTGGCTTTCCCCCATCATTTTCATTTCAGAACATGAGAACTGTTGTTACTGCTCTCATTAGCCTGAGTCAGCACCTCTGTTAAGTTTATCCAGTAAAAGTAATGCTGATTTTCCTTAAAGAGTATCAATATTCTTTATTAATATCTTCTCTAATATTTTTTAAATAGCAGTTTACTTACATCCGTAGTTCACAGAAACATTACAAATATAAAAGACCGCAATCTTTTCACACTGTTTATTTTGTACATATATACTTATTTCTCTATTCAACCAACAATCTGGTAAAGTTTGCTTTTCAAACATCTTTATAAATGGGTTCACATAAATTTACACAGTTCTTCCAGGATTTCTTACTCTCTAGAACTCCACCTTCCCACTTCAGATTGACTCTCTGTACAGTCCAAGAATCTTGAGTTACAATTGCATTTCTAAGCACTATGAAGAATTACACAATTACACTATGAAACAATACAGTTGGTACAATTCCTTCATCCAAAATATAAAATATTTAAATTTTACCTCCTTGCTGTCATCCAAATCTGAGTCACTGCTAAACTCTTCTGTATTCAGATGTTCAAAATCAGACTCTCCAGCAGCTATTGGTACTGTGACAGTAAGGCTTGGGTTGTTTATGAATGATGTATAATCATTGACACCTATAACAGTGGCCATTCCATTTTCATTTTTGCCATAGTTCGTATCTATCCTTGGTTCAGTGACTGTACAGTTGGAGATGCAATTTCTCTCATCATTCAGCTGATCTGTTGCTGCTCTTTGATTTACGGCAGTTTGTTTTCCCAAACAAGACTTTCGGACACATTCACCTGCTCTTTTCTTCACATAATCTATTCCCTTCTGAATCCTTGCCACAGCAATCTGGAGATTGTTCATTTCATTATCATCTTCTGTAGCAGCAAGGTTGTCTGAACTAAATGAACTCAGCAGTAAGGCCAGAAAAAGATTCAGTACCTAATTAAAAAAAAAAGCAAAGAAAACAGAGCTGATTTTTTTTTTCATTTTTCATTCACATGCTTCTTAGGAACTCATTATGAACACAGGCTTTGTGTTTTCATTTACACTATATGATTCTGGAAGTACAAAGTAAATAAAATGCAAATGCAATTTAAGCACAAGGCCTTCCCTGCACCTCAGCAAAGGAGATTTTGTGGCTTTACATTGCTTATGTTTGTAGGAGGTCAGAAATTAATGATTTTTTGGTACTGTCTGAACAGATTCAACATGTTTACTTTTCGGGCAAATGGAAGCACTTTGATCTGTGGAGAAAACACATTTTCTATGTGCTGGTTCAAACTCACACAAACTTTTTTTGTATGCGACGTAAAAATGAGGAATGCACCCTGTCTTTTAACCCCAAGTCATCGTTTTCCCACAGCAAGACAAAACATAAAACATATCAGTTATAAAAGCCCAGAGGTTACCAGGAACTCAAATGCCAAAGCAGCAGAGTACCAGCTCTTAAAATCTTCAGATCAGTTCTTCTATCAGCTTGGAAGATAAAAAAAAAACAAACAAAAAAAACCAAAATTGTTGGGAACACAGAAAGACAAATGGATAAAACAGCCCTGAACATACAGGAGGGATGTCTTCTCATGTAAAAAGTTTTCCTGGAGCTATGGAATAAAATCAGAATATAGTAAACACTGTGGAAATATTCACATAGGTAGATACTTCACTGCACAAAGTTCAATCTTCTGGTTCAGAAAACTAGTTATGGTGTTGAATAAAACAACTTCACCGTTCTCTTCACTGTAAGACAATAGATTTATAGAAAATCCTGAAGCAAGTGGCTGTGCAACTAGAAGCAGTGCTGGCTTGGTTTAAAGATACTTACCATAGTCTTCTCTAGAAACTTTATTCCTAAAGAATACTTCCAAGGTGGCTGATTTAAAATCTCTTCTGCTACTGACAGTTTTTTAAAGCAGAGATGCAGAACAACAGAAGGAATGAGAAAAGCAGAGCAATAGGCAGAGCAATGAATGTCTTAAATACTGGCGAGTTAAAAGACATAAAACATTTAAAAGAGAATTTTATACTCATACAAACTAGCACCATTCTGATGCTTTCCTCAGAAAAAGAAAAAAGCAGATATAATACAGGCCATATTAGAAGCATCTGTAGAAAGCATTTACAAAATAGGAAGAAAAAATGTGAAGAAGCAAAAGAAAACCTGAAGTAATTGGATCTGGGCTTTTTTCTGCATAACAACTTCCTTCTAGTTCAAGTTTCCTTACTCCATTTGTGTAAAATGCTGGCTGTGCAGCAAGCAGGTCTCAAAATGGCATACATTCCAGAGTCTTAAGAATGCAATTGCAGTCATTTAGACAGGAGAGATCAGAAAGTTTTTTAAAAAGGCCTGATAACCTGCCTATGTGTGACTGGAAGCAATGACTAAATTGGTTAGGGAGAAAAGGCCCTGCTATAGCCTCTTCTGCAAATAGGAAACTTCCATCCTGGAAGTCCGACACTGGGGGTGCCTTTGCTCTTCTCTCCCTCTCCAGGTAACCAGGAGTAGTCCACAATACCCTGAACACTCGGTGTTGAACGATCTCATCCACATCCTCTGAACTGCACTCTGGGCCCTGAGGGGGGTTATCCTCCAAGCTGAGGACTCTAGATAGGATTAGAAATCTAACAGAAAACTCCATTTCAAAATCCATACTCATAACAAATCCAACATAATAAAAATCATATTTAAATATCACATTTAGTAGTACTTTTATAATTAATTAGTGGGTCTCTTACCTTTCATATTCTAAATTAATTGTAAAATTATTTTGGTTACATACCACTAGGTTTCCAATCACCATGACCATCATGAAAACAATAAGGCACATGGTTTGGCCTGCAACCTCCATGCAGTCCCACATGGTTTCTATCCATTCTCCACACAGCACTCGGAATACAATCAGGAAAGAGTGGAAGAAGTCATGCATGTGCCAGCGAGGAAGTTCACAGTCACTGGAGATCTTGCAGACACATTCCTTGTAGCTTTTCCCAAACAGCTGCATCCCAACCACAGCAAAAATGAACACAATGATGGCCAGCACCAGGGTCAGGTTCCCCAGAGCCCCCACGGAGTTGCCAATAATCTTCATCAGCATATTTAGGGTTGGCCAAGATTTTGCCAATTTGAAAACTCGCAACTGGAAAAAAAATATACAGGCATTATTTGCAGTAGTTACAAAAATGCTGCAAACACATCAGTGTACTACAAACTAGTGACCCAACAGCAAAACCAAGAAACTTCAACATGATTCCAACAACCATGACTTTCACAGCATTTCATGAAACCCACACTTTTAAAACATAATAAATTTTACATTTTCCTCTTTTTTTTCTGGTGGTTTGTTGTTGTTGTTGTTGTTTTTGTTTTTGTTTGTTTGGGGTTTGTTGTCGTTGTTGTTTTTGTGGGTTTTTTGGTTGGTTGGTTGGTTTTGTTTGGTTTTTTTGGTTTGGTTTGGGGTTTTTTTTGGTTTTTTTTGGTTTTTTTTTTTTTGCTTTTTAGTTTTGAGGGGTTTTTTTGTTTTTGTTTTTGGTTTTTTTGTGGGTTTTTTCGTTCGGTTTTTTTAGCATACTTATTCTTTTCCACATGAAAGAAACAGCACACTGGTTGTATTTGTTCAGACAGTGGATTCTGAACATGTTATACCCTTTGGACATTACTTGTAGAAACAATTAAAATACAAATATTTCTCTAATAAAATAAAGATTTTTTTTTGCTAAGGAGAAAAGAAAAATCAATCTTCTTAAAATTTATTAAACCCATGAATTTTATAATTCCTCCCCTTTAAAAGAACACCTCTACCCTTTTTGCTATTTCCAGATATGAAAGTCAACAAGACTACAAATGTTTTCTACTTCTCAATATACACTAAACATATTTTACATTTCACTGAGCTTTACCCATTAATGTTTAAACAATTACAATAAAATTACACCTCTTTTTCTTAAAAGAATATTTGCTTCTGAACAATAAAATGGCACACAGTATTCAATGATAAATAATTTTTAAGACATGCCTGCAGAGATATCCTGTGTTACTTACTGAAAAGTATACCTAATGCTAGAAGGTGTCTTATTTATATGGATAGAGTTGAAATACAAACATAATTCATTAATTAATGCAGACGTATTGTTTACCAATCTGAATGATCGGAGAACGGATAATCCATCCACTTTTGACAAAAAAAGCTCCACCAAACTAAGAGTAACTATAAAACTATCAAAAATATTCCAGCCAACTTGGAAATAATAGAAAGGATGCATGGCAATTATCTTGAGAACCATTTCTGCTGCAAAAATTCCAGTAAAAACCTGAAGAAAAAAAATTTATTGTTACTTTATGGATGAATATGAACAAGTCAAACCAGCAGACAAGGAACAACTGTAGTAAGAAGTAACATCTCTCTTACAGCAGGATTTTTAGTAAGAAAAATTATCACAAGTTGAACCTCACAGAGAAGGTAAGTGGCAACATCAAAATAAGCTGTAGCATAAATATGTAACATCAGTTAAAGCTAAAATACATTTAGTGTCTACTGAAGAATAATCTATTCCTAACAGGCCTTGCTTGCTCCTTATATCTGCCATCCATCTAATTCCAGGAACTTTCCCCACCAAGATAATACACTCACTCTTGTCAGAATGGAAGCTGCTTCAATAAAGGTGTGCAGGAAAACATGGATTGGTCATAAATTGGAGTGATGTACTATTAATGAAGTCTATATAAGAACTCACAAGTAAGCTTATCTTCTCTAATTGCCAAAAAAAAGGTCAATTATGCCAAGGCTTGCAATTGAAATAAAACTCCTTTCTGACCCTGAATGCCTCTGACATCTGAAGCAGAAGGCAAAAAACACCTGTGAAATAAATTCATTGTATTTAATGATATATGATCACCAGTATCTATAAAACTGCATAAATTACTACCTTTTACGGGAAAGATGAAAAAGAATTCAAGAAAATCAGAACCATTTTACAGTCTTTAAAATGTAGAGCTAGAGTCCAAAAAGGAAGAAAGCAACTACTGAAAGTATACCAGTGGCACAGTGCCATATTGGCTGACTGGGAGCACACAGAAATCTTGGCATGAAGGAACACTTATACTCACACATCCTAAATTACTCCATTACATAGGAAAGGTAGAAATGGGAGTTTCCTGGGTAAAAAGGATCATATCCATACAGACGTGATCACAAGACAGCCCTCTGAAACAACTACTGATCCTCACCTATTTGTCTTCCCTATCTTTTTCTCAAAAACATCCTACATATTTTAAGCAGCAACATGAGATGTTTATCTGCCACAGATAATGATCTCTAATTCCAGGTTGAGGTGGAAACACTGAACTATATCTGTGTTGGCTGAAAATACCAGCATACAATTTAAATGTTGACACATTAATTCTGTACTTAAGCCAGAGTGTGTTACCAATGTGCATTAGAATTTCACATAGTCTAATAACCAAATTGTTTTATTATTTTTCCACATCATAATCACCAGAATAACCACTTAGAATAAGCATAGGTTAAGAAGAATAACATATCTGTATTATTGCTGTTATAAACCAAACAAAGCTACCTCACTGAACCAACCCACAGACTGTGATCACTAAGGAACAAAACTCAGCTGAATCAACAGATACTCTTAGGATAGGTCACACATTCCAAATTGTTATGGTCTAATCAAATAAATGGTCTTTAAGGAAATAAAAAAATCTACACACAGAAATAGCAGTGAAAAATAATAATCCAAAATAGCATTCAGTTCTTTTTTTGTGTTATCAATGGTACCTACACTAAAAAGGATCTAATTTGGCTCCTACTTCTTTTTGTAATACTAACCAAAAACAAGTCAGATTTCTTTCATGTAATTCAAGTGCTGGCTTTTGGAAACTCTATGGAAGAAGTTGTAATACAAAAATCAAATTTTAAGATACATCTCTCAAATACTTTTATATACAACATATTCCAAATGGTATCTTAGACTATTTTTAGTACAATTAAATCTTTAAATTTATGTTCTAGGAGGACGATAAAAACAATAAAAGCAATTCTATTCCAAAGAGAAACCAGGTTCCAATTGTATAAAATTTTATACATTAAAGGACTTACCAGGTTTCCTACTGTAAGTACAGTTTCAAAATGTTTAGTCATTGGATAATGTTCCATGGCCATAAATAGTGTGTTTAAAACTATGCAAACAGTGACAGCCAGATCAACAAACGGATCCATTACAATAAATTCAACTACACTCTTTACTTTTAACCAGGGCTCACAACAATCCCAAATTAAGAAAGTGTGGGCAAACTTATCCCAGCACGGTGGACATTTTCTTCTGGATCCTTCAAGTTCTGGAGAAAAAGAGAAATTTCTAGTAAGTTTTGGAGAAAGTGAAGATAATTTTTCATCTGCTTTTTCAGGTTTTAATCTTTACACCTGGAACCACTCAGGACACTTGGAGGAACATCCTCAGATTTCCAGGAACTTAATTTATTGTTTCTGACATAAAAGGTTTTAGAAGACCAAAAGAAAAACCTCAGGTGTTCTGAGCAACTAATTTAAAAACTTGTCTATTTTTAGTAACAGTCTTGTTTAAACAAACCAAAAAAAGCCACAAAAACTATGCTTATGATTAGGGATCAGTAAAACTTTACTTATTTTCAGGAAAAAATACATTAATAGGGTTTTCAAAATTATTCAACCTTTTTCATGATTTTCACTAGTAATCATTCCACTGTTCCAAGGAATCCTTGTACAAATTTTCTTCTCCTTATTAATTAAAGGCTGGCCTTTAATTTTCACTAATATTTTTATGGTATAGTTAGTACAAAATGTACCACAAGGCATTTCTTCCAATAACTGCATTGCTAAGCATGAATAACTAGCATAAAACACATACATATTACCTGTTTTAATTATAATGAGTTTTTTACATCAGCCTGCTTATTAGATACCTTCTTTTCTTTTTTCACTATGTACATGCATTTTTTTCTTGTTATTCAATTTATGTATTTGAAATGGATACATATTTTTCTCTTCTGTATTTGCACTGTGATACAATACCTTAAAGCAAATCTAAAACTATGTCAAGAAAGAAAGTTGAAGTATCTACAGTGATAGCCCACCTTCCATTCTATTTGTGATAACATCAGCTAGACTCATGGCCCTTTCCCTTAAATCAGGACCCTCCAGCAACTCCACTGGTATTTGATACGAGCTTGTACGTCTGTTTCTTATTTCTGTTTCTGTGGTAGTGCTCTATAAAAAAAAAAGAAAAAAAAGGTATGTGAATTAAATTCAACTTTAGAAATACTGGGATTTTTTAAAATTACTACTTTCAACATATACTTCCTAATACTATTAATACTTATAAAACATTAACAAAAACATTTGGATACTTAGTTCCCATATTTCCACAGCATTATACTCAAATAACATAACTCCACTTCAGAAACCAAGACATTTCGGAGGGGGCTACAGCCAAGAAAACAAAGCAAGACCAGCAGAACTTGGGTAAAAAAAAAATTCCAGTTCTCAGTTCTATACTTTCTCTCCCAGTATTTCCATTCTAAACTATTTCATTCACAAGATACTTCTAAAAAGTGATTAATGCTAGGAATATTCTGCAGCAATAGCTATTCCATAAAAGTAAGTTTTAAAGAACAGTTTTGATCTCTATACCCATTCAAAACTCATTTAAATTATATATTGTAAATTGAATTGTTACCAACTCTGATTTATTTTATGCATTTCAGCTGAAGAAATAGCATCTGTTACTGACTTAACTGATCCCAAAAATGAATGCTCGTTTTTCTGAGCACACCTGAGTTATGAAGAAGTTTTGAATGCATAAGGATGGGTAGATTTTTTTAATACATTAAATAAATGCATGAAAATAAAAGTATAATAAACTGCAAGAAGATTGTAACTACAAGGCATCTGGCTGGTAACTGCAAAAAAGCTGGCTGATGTACTTGCATGTGTTGTGACCCATATAGAAATTTCTTTTGCAGTAAAATGACATTTTTAGGAAAAAACATGCAGATGTCTCTGCTCCATTCCTGAAGCAGACTGAGGGAAAAAGAAAAACCAAGCACAATTATTATGTTTTGCTGTTTTGGGGGTTTTATGGATTTTTAACTATACCCTGATCCTATGCAGTGAGCAACTCAGATATTCTTTGAAACCCAGGAGACAAAAAACGCTTTCAGAACTTTTAAAATGTCAACATAATCTTAACGACTAGGCTATATTTGCACAATACCAAATTTGTGAACAAGGGAGAAAAGCAAAATGAACATATTACTGACAGAGAATCAGAAAATACACTTAAAAGGAGGCTAAAACCATGAAGAAAAAGAATTAAATAATCTAATAATGAACAGGAAGCTTAAGAGTTGAACATCCTATTCGGGGCTCTAAAACAGATTTAGCCATGGAACATTACTAATCTGATTCATTAAGCAGATGTATGCATATCCTTGCTTTCAGGTATGTAAACCCTTACTACTTCGTTCTCTTTCATGCTTTAGCCTCTCACTTTTCACCGAATCAATTCAAACCCTTTCATTACTGTAATATCTGCAAAAGCATTCACAACTTCCCGTCCATTTTCAAAGGAGTAATTTCATTGAAACATTTTCTATGCAATAAATAAAGGCCATGAAACCTGGAGTAATTTATAACTTTCTTACACTGCCATCAGTCGTTGGTTTATCTATTATCACCTCTGGCAGAAGTTGTCCAGTAGGGGTCAACAGACCTGGAGGTCCATCCACCAAGGAAACCACTCCATTGCAATCCACAGTGCTGTGCATCTTCCCATTCATTGGGAAGACTGTCAGCATCCTGGATGACCTACTGCCCTGGCTAATGTTACTGCTGCGCCGTTCTCCGTGTCTGCGCGGCAGAAACAGAGAACCTCTTCTGCTCAAATTATCCTCAAACGTGCTGTGCTCATCGTCAGCAAAGTCATTTTCAGATCCTCTCTCTCTTCTGTAGTCTCTAAAATTGAAAATGCTTGTTCTGCTACTAGGCCTGGGAGAAAACAGGGAGCCATGAACACTCAGCAAAGACTGCAAAGGAAACATAAAAAACGATAGTCTGAAGATTATAAGTATACAAAATGCATGTCAGTGTATAAGAAAAACAATAATGATTTATATTCCCCAGGAATTTATCAGTGTTATCTTTAACACACTGCCTCAGGCTGATCTCAAAGATGCATTGCAGATGAAAGTGAACTGAATGGGTAAATGTACAGTGCACCTAAACCAATAACTAGAGAGAAAAATAATAACATGTATAAGCCCATAGAAGTTTCAATCTCTGCTTTAAAGAGAAAACCCAAGATTTCCATGAACTCCAATGATCCACATAGACCATGCATTACATTAAAAGGTATCAATACCTTTAGTCTTCTAAATTTCATACATTATACTTAAATTTTGCTTTTATGAATTAAGAAGGCATTTCTATTTCAGATTAACTAGGAAAATGCAATGCTGCTGTGCATGTTAAGGTCCCAAATAATAAAATGAGAGGGAACAAAACACTTTTTTAAGGTACACTCTAGAAAATAATACCAACAGTAAGTTGGTATTTAAAAGAATGCTACTCTATGTTTCCTTTGTTGGCTTACATCGCAAAGTTGCAGTGAAGTTTGTTGGATAGGACAGTAATGTCACAAATTCTGAAAATGGCAACTGCATTACTCACAGTACCTGGTGGGGTGATGTAAATGGCTTCCCGTAAGTTAGTTTGTTTCCATCAAAAGAAAAATGGAAATCTTTCCTTTTGATACTGCCATCTGATTCAGATTTTGGAAGCTTCTCATCCTTCATGTCATCCTCTTCTCCAGAGAGCTCTCTCTGCCTTCTTTTCTTTCTTCTGTTTCTCCTTTCTTTGGCACTTTTTGAGCTAAGCTTGGATGCATCTGAAGAACTATCTGAGGGTGCAGCATTCCCACTATCACAGCTGTACTCAGTCATCTCTGCTGCTGCTGCTATTGCCTGCCACAGCAATTAACAAGATGCTTTATAAATCATTTTTAAAGAAGGATATAGCCCTTGTTACTAAGATTTGTATCAAATTACTTCTAGTAAACAGCATAGTTGGATTTGTGCAAAACTACACATGAAATTCTGTATATGAATGAAATTTGAATTGAGTTCTATTTTGCATCCATATCATGGAGTGAGCCTGCATCTTCTACAGCCACAAAGTACATTAGAAAATATTTGAAAATTAATGGATTTATTAATTAGACTGAACACAACAGCAAACAAAAGAGCTAAACAGAGTCACACTTCAGTCTGTATTAATTTAGTAAACTAATCCTAACTTTTATTTTAAGTAGCTTCCTCCAGTATTTGATTCACTGGTAGCATCACAACTAATAAAAAATTAATCAGAAATCTATAGATGACAATATTTTCCACTCTAATCATGGTTTGAAAAGTATTGAAATTATTTCTAAGGTGAGAAAAATCATCATGACAGTTTAGTAGATACTACTCCAAGATAAGAGAGATTTATTTAAAATTATTATTCTGATTTGGAGATTACTCTTTGTTCTCAGTTCAGACATTCATTAACACTTTAGATACTATATATTTAAAAAGTAATAAAGAAGCACAGAAAAAGCAGTCTAAAGTATTTGTGAAGTACTTTAAAGAATGGATTTTTTAAAATATGTGAATTCAATTGTTGGTTTTCTTTTAACATGCAAAGGAGCCCACTAAGGCCCAGACTCTTGTTAGAAAATACCTGAGCTTCTTCTTGCTGCTTCCGCAGTTGTTCAAGCTTTAGCTTAAGGTCTGCCTCCCTCTGCTCTGCTTCAACAATAGTTGCCTGATTTTGCTCTTCATAGGCCATGGCAACCACAGCCAAAATCAAGTTAATCAAATAGAAGGAACCCAGAAAAATCACCACAACAAAAAATATCATGTATGATTTTCCAGCAGCTCGTAGTGTCTATAAGAGGAGAAATCAACCAGTTGGTGAATAAATGCATCAGTTCTACAGTTCATACACGACTTTGAAAAGTGCAAAACTAATACTTTGTTGGTTTTCTACCTGTAGTAAAATTATACAAGTTTTCTGAATTACAAAGTAATAAAAAAAAGGAGCATTCTTGTATGTGAAAAACATGCCTAAGGATCATTCTGCTTTGTGACAAATCTCTTTCAATGCCTAATAATCTTGAAAAATATATGGGATCAGAGTTATTAACGTAAGTCACATATCACAGGTTGGAGGCTTAGAATGCTTACCATGTACTAGCACGCTTTCCCTTTGAAATAATCAAATGAATTAAAAATGGCACAACTGATTAGATAATTACAAGATCGTATTTATTATAATTAAAATATTCGCACACACCATATAATGAAAAGCTACTGTTAGAAAGTTTCTATCAAGTCATGCATTCTAAGTTACAAAAAAATAGGATTAAGAATACTGAAATTAAGGTTCAGATTTTGCTGTCATGAAGTCTTTTTACAATTCAAACTCAATACTGACATTTTTGAAAATAACATGAGGCACAAAATAAACACTGTAAAAATTAAATTAAGGATCAAAAAACCCCTCATGTGCCTCTTCAGAAATCATGGGAGATTCTGTACGAAGTGTCCATATCTGCTTAGTTTTTCAACAGAATTTGCTTCCTTTGATAAATTTTAATAGCTAATAGCAACAGTATGTGATATAAATAAGAATGGCCTTTCCATTACTGATTTGGGACCAGTAATATACTAATCACAATTTTTGAAATATACTCACCAACTGATAAAGATTTTCCCAATAGTCCTGTGTCATCAGTCGAAACAGTGACAAAAAAGCCCAACTGAATGTATCAAAGCTAGTATATCCGTAGTTGGGGTTTCTACCAGCTTTCACACAGACAAACTCTTCTGGGCATTTACTAGGAGAGAGAAAAAAATAAAAAGAGGCAAAAAATTCCATACACAGATTTCATATAACATTTATTTTTTAGTTATTGTTTCTTGACCTTCTTATGAAGCTTCATCTGTGGAGTGTGTGCTGCTATTTATGGCTTAAAACAATCCAAAAATTAGTGAGGAAATTAAAAGTCTGTTATATAAAGAGCAATCCAGAGAGAGCAAACAAGTAATTACAATATTTCCTTTCATATCCTTTCACAATTTTAAACAAAATAAAGTTCATTATCAACAGTGTGATATTACCAGTACAGATATCTCCTAAATGAAAATAATATATGTACTTAACAGAGAGATTTCAATAGGTGGATATTTCCATGCAGGAAAGAGATAGACAGCACACATTTTATGCTGAACTTTGTCTGTCAGTGAGTTTGGCTACCAGATTTATTCACTTCTTCACACCTGTGAGCCTAACTAAGAAATTCTACCAATTTTTCAAGAACAAATTACCAGCATAAGGCTATTTTTATCTTGTGAAATTTTTCATACTGTTTTTGAGAGTAGGTGATACAATCTTGATTTCAAGTGCAAGCACACTGTTTCAATTAGGACAGAAGACTTCTTTTCATGTAAGTATGTCTACTTGATGTGCATTTATACACATACACAAAATTACTTATATATTACATATATAAGTTAAATGTTTACAAAAATATTTTGACTATGTGTGTTTTATAGCTATTACCAACCAAAACCAAGGGATGGACTGATAATTCATAAGCAAACAGAATTATGTGATTTTATTACAAAAACTGTCACAGAAAGAGAGCAAGACACTGCCATGCATGCAGCTGCCAGACAGAGGAAGCCTAAAGATGTCTTCCCAAAATCTGATCATGAGTCTCAGTGCTTCATGCCTCCCTTAGGGTTGAGAAATGGCAGGGAACCCATAATAAAGAATGTTATGTCATTGATAACACAAGGTCTTCCTGCTAAATGGAATTTTCTAGTTACATATGAACTTTTGAAGGAATTTCCAGCAGAGTATTTTGTCGTGTAATATTTTTAGTCATACAAGTGTCTAGCTACTAGGAACCATGACCATATTGTTACTGACTGTGACGTTAGGTAACTAGATTAGCTTTTTGAAGTTTAGATTGATATTTTTTACATGTTGTTTAGACAGATAGTAGGTAATTTCCAGTACCTTACCCTGCATCTGAGCTATTGCCACAAAGCAGAAAATCCTGTGCTCCTTCTAGGCGATAGAAATGACCTACAGAAAAAAAAAAAAAAAAGAAAAGAAGTAATGTTTACAAATGTAAGGAGTTTTGTCTGGGTTTATTTTGGTGAGGATGAACCTATGTTCAAGTCATCTTGTTTTCAATGTTGATAATCTTCCATTAATGTTTTCCCAACAGTGGGTTCAAATACTGGCAGAATCATAGAATTTTTTGGGTTGGAAGTGACCTCAAAGATCATCCGTTTCCAAACCCCTGCCATGGGCAGGAATGCCACTTAATAGATTGGGGCCCAATGCAACCTGGCTTGAACACTTCCAGGGATAGGGCATCCAAAATATCTCTGGGCAACAAAATAAAAACACATTGTAAAAATCCTAGAACATTAATTAGAACATAAATCATATATTCTTTTCTTGAGTCATTACACACTGAATACCTTTCCAAAATAGATAAGAGATAGAAAATACAAAACTGAAAACTCTTCTTATTCAGTAAGTAGATTGGAATCAGACAAAGCCTATCTCCTTTAAAATGGAACTTGTATAATGGCTTTCTGGCAGTTTTGAAGTCAGAGCACATCCTGTGACTATTTCACATCCTGGGAAAATATGAAGGCAGCATTTAAAAAGAAGACAGGTGTTCTAATTACAATGTTCTACCAGCTGCTGTACTATAAACAACTCCACAGAATTGTTCTTTTAATTACATGGTGGTAGCCTTCAGAAAAAGAGAAATATATATTGTTATTAATGATTAACAATTGTGCTATCCTTAAAATAAAAATAAAAAAGAATATAGTGAGAAAGATAATAATTAATTACTGAAGAAGTTTGTAAGAGTGAGGGTAGACCCCATTCAGTGGGACCTAAGCAAACTGAAGAAACAGGCTGACAGGAGACACGTTAAATTCAGCAAAGACAAATGCAGCCGTGTATCTGGGAAGGAAGAGGCCCTTGCAGTGATACAGGCTGGGAACTGACTGGCTGACAACAGCTCTGCAGAAAATGTACTGGGAACTTTGCAGGACAGAGAGCCAGGAGAGGCTGTCAGCAGTGTGCCCTGGCACTCAAGAAGGGCAGCACAACAGAAAGCCAGCTCACAGAGTGAGGGAAGTGACTGCCACCTCAGCTGTGCACTCATTAGACCACACCCAGAGTACTGAGTCCAGGCTGCGCACCACAGTACCAGCAGACATGGACAGAGTGGAGCACTGGGTCACCAAGGTCATGAGGGGGCTGGAGCACTCCCCCTGTGCTGAGAGGACAAGGAACTGCACGTGTTCAGCCCGGCAAAGGGAAGGCTCTGGGGGGAGTTGGCAGAAAGCATCCAGTAACTACAAGGAAGTTATCAAGGGGGCGGAGACAGGCTCTTCTCAACTGTGCATGGCAGAAGAATGACAGGTAACAGGCATAATTACAACAAGAGAGGTTCTGACTAGATATAAGGAGCAACTTTTCACCTTGAGGCTAGCCGGGCACTGAGATCTGGAAAAGAGACAAAAATCTGGAAAAGCACTCTTATCTCAACTAAAACAATCTGCTGTCATTCTCACCTGATGATCTCGATGTACCTTTCAAGCTGACAAAGGTTTTAGTTTTCACAGGGTAAAAACCTACTGTATTTAAATAGTTAGAAATAGCCCATAATATATGAACACAGGAGGATTCTAAACTAAACATTTAAATATAGTGATGCCAAAATCTACCATTCAAACTGAGTATTTATAATGCAGCTGACAATTCATGATACAATTGATTAAGAATAATTAGATAAGAAAGGAGGAATACAAACACAACCAGACCAAACAGCCTTGCCTGCATCAGCACTCTGTAGACGCCCAACAAAGACAAAACATGCAGCATAAAAAGCAACTGATACTCTGGAAATTTTTATTTCTTTGAGACTGCCACCTAGTCTAAACTGGAAATAGCAAATCTATGTACTGAGTAATCTGTATCTGAAGTGAGAATTCACAAATGTTCTGCAGCATGTAAACTACAAGCCAAAATTGCCCAAAAAGCCCCACCTCACCGATCCATTTTCACTCCATCCCTTCTTAGGTAAATAAACTAGCTAAAATGATACATTTCACAGAAAATATGATCTCAGAATTTCAACAATTCAGACCTATAGAACAATAATCCAAAAATGCAGAAAACAGCAAACAACTGTAATGTCCAGTGTTAAAAATGGGAAAAAATCTGGTTCATCAAAACTCAGCCTATAACTGTGTTTTCCTTTACTTTTTGTGAGAGTCACTGAGGAGGAAGGCTAGCATCCATTATCCTATAAATTTATGTTTACTTATATACACTACTTTTACAATTGATCAATAAGCAATACCCTGTAAATCCACTTCTAGTACAAACCCACACAGGAAAACCGATTTTTGGTATTTAGAGAGGTTATTATACTACATCTCACAGTTCATTGTGTATTATAATGTTACTCATGCTATCACTTAAAAAGACAGAAATACAAAACATAAGCATCTGCATGTTTCTGAACCAGCCTGGATGTTGTTTCTTCAGTTTACAGAATTAAGCCTGCTGGAAAATATCTTGATAAAAATTTATTTTCCGTCTCAAGCAACAAATCCTAAAGCTGAATACCATCTCTTTTCCTACTAGGATCTCAGCCTGCCTGGGGAGTTGTATATCAGTGAAACCAATTGGTTTGTTACTTGTACTAACAATAAAAGCACATCTTAACTAGGCTCTCATATTTTATCTAGTGCTTCTCTGTCTTTTTATACTCTACACACACAAAAAGAACCTAAAAGAATTGGTTTGATTCGGTCTTGAGAAGACTAGGAAGGGAGTAGGCTGGGAGGGAGGGATGTATGAAGATCTTCACTCTACCTACAAGTATAACAAGAAAGACTGTAATGAAGATGGAGCCTGACTCATCTCAGGAATGTACTCTGGAAAGAAAAGAGAAAATTAATAGAAGTTTGAGCATAGGAAATTCTGAAATGATATTCCAGGAAGTTTCTGTGAAACTGGTGAAATGCTGGCAAATGCTGCCCAGACGAACCTGTGGCATCTCAAGCCTTAGAGAGACTAAAAACTTGACTGTCACAAAGGAATTGAGTCTGCTCTAACCAGACCTAGAGCTCAGCAGCAGTTGGTCTGGACTGTGGAGATCCTGTCCAACCTGCATGATTCTGTGATTCTGAAACTAATCTAAGTCTCTACATACATTTCTAAGTACAGTTAATGAAAGGAGCAGTCATGTCAGCATGAGTTTGGGATGTAATATATATAAATTCCCATTCTTTGCCATCCAATTTAAATGTTTTTTATCTTTATTCTGCAGTATAAAACAGTTATCTTGTGATTGTGTGTTGGTTTATATACAAAAATCTTAGCAAGTTACAACAGTGTTTCTTACTTTCTTCATTAATGTACGCTGCCCAGTCAAATTCTGTACCATTATAGTATGGAAGTACATATTTTTCAAAAGCTGTTGTATTTTTTGATGGCAAGAACAGGCATTTATTCTTCAAGTTGCCCATGAACAGCTGCAGTCCTATCAGTGCAAATACACTCAGGCAAAATACAGTCAGGATCATCACATCTGAGAGCTTCTTCACAGACTGAATTAAGGCGCCAACAATTGTCTTCAAGCCTGCAAACAGAGGCAGATTTTTATTATAATATTAAATATTTAACTAAGCTAAAATGCAATGTAAACATCTCCATCACACTACTAAATACCATGCACAGCTTAAAAAAAAAAACCCAAAAACACAGTCTTAAAGCATTTTCCAAAGGAAAAGCTACCAATAAGTTTCATGATTCCTGAAAAATAATTTGAAAATATGAACGGGAATGAATGGCATGCATTCCAAAGCACCTGCTCTTCAAATGAAGAGCTTTCAATTCATGGTCTCTATACATGTACACTACATCTAAAGAAAATAGTTAATTTTATTTTCTTTTTGATGCCTCTTGCTCCAAATCTTTACCAGTATTCTATTCCAATACACAACACTTGGTACTATAACAGCAAACAAAAAGAGACCACAATTTTATTTCAGTAATAATTTTAAGGTCTCCATTCTAATGCATCATCTTAGATCATCTTGGATGTGGGGTTTGGTGAAGATAGGCATCATAAGCTAATAACTACATCATGCAATTCCTATGTTCCTCATTATTATCCTATTCCTCTTTCAAGGAGTCAACTTTTACAAAACACTAGAATTTTCAATCCCAAATTTCTTTCGTAAATACATATATGTAACTTTCACATGAAAAAGACCTAATTTTGATCCTTAATATGGGAAAGAAAATTTGACTTTATTAAATGAAGGAATATACAGGCTATGTAAATGAGTTCTTCATGCAATTGACTATTAAACTCTGAGGCTGACTGTTTTAAAGAATTAGAAAGGAAATGAAATTGAAATTAAGACAAAAACGTGGATGTTTCTGTTAAAAATATCAGTTCAGATTCTGTGCCGTTTCAGTCAGCCTCAGTGTTTAACCTTGCTCTCACCTGGAATGACTGACACTGTTTTCAAAACTCAGAGAACTCTGAATGTTCTGAGCGCTGAGACATTGCCCAGATCCACAAACTCTGTCACATATCTGCAGTGAGGGATTCCACACACAAACACAATGACAGCACACACAAAATTAAACAGAAGTGATGTAGAGTGTCTACTATTTTGACACAGTTACTTCTTACCTGGAATTACAGAAATAGTTTTCAAAGCTCTCAATACTCTGAAAGTTCGAAGAGCTGAAAGACTGCCTAGGTTTACAAATTCTGTTACATACCTGTAGGATTAAATCACAGTTATTCAGAATTGAGGAAGAGCTTATACTACTTACCTGAACCTGAAATCCAGAAATCCCTTTTTTATTATTTTTTAAGGAATACGTTTAAATGAAAGACTTGCATTCATATTTTCCTGTTTCAATTAAGTTTGGCCTAAGAAATTCACCTTTAAGATCTTACATTAACTGCAAATTTAAAACAAAACCTATAGACCTGCTTTTGTTTTTAAAATATTATTTCAAATTGATTGTTCAGTGGTATCTTCTGCACTGTGGAATAGTCCACTAATTCTGCTATGTGCTTCATTAAATTCTGCTATAGCTACATTCTGCTACGTGTAAAATATTCAAGCGGAAAAAACCTGAAACACAATTCAGCTACTATTAATTTCACATGAACTAATATAAGCCAAACAAACTATTACAGGTTCAAACAAAATTCTGTTATTTTACTTAAAAAAATATACTTACGCAAAGCAAATGACAACAAAATCAAGCCAGTTCCAGGGGTCACGAAGGCAAGTAAAATCATTTATACAGAAACCTCTTGCAAATACTTTTACTAGAAATTCAAAAGTATAAATCCCAGTGAAAATGTACCTGTGAGAAAACATTCAAGCAAAGGTTAAAGACTGTTGTGTTGTTCAGTGATACATCATAAGCATACAGGAAAATAACTCAAACCCAGTAATTAGCACATGCACTGAACAGCAGTTATAAACTCAAAGTATGACTCTTTTCCGACCATTAATTTGTGAAATAATTATTAAATATTATTAAATTAATTGCTAATTACAATTGTTAATTATTAAATATTAATTATTAATTAAAATAATTTTATTTTGTCTGAAATAGATTTCTGCAGTTTCTAGTACATAATTTTTTTTTAATTTCAGCACTAATAATCATGAATGACACAAAAAATTGTTCAAATAACATTTGAGCATAGTTGCCACAGCAGAAATAAAGTCCATGGGTAAGTAAAACTTAGTATTTACTGAAGGCACCTAATGGCTGACCAGGTAGACTTAAGAATGATAAACAATAATCCTCAGAAGTGGTATCTTCTTTAAAGAGTGGGTGTGTCCCATATTTAGATACTGCTGCATGAAGGTGTTTCAGAGGGGTTATAGAAAGCAACTTCCACACTGAAAAGCAGCAGCTTTGGGTTGAATGATCATATTCTCTTCTCTTTGTGTAATGATAAAAAACAGCTGAAGAGGGAGAATGCATGAAAACATTGCTTGTACGAACATTCTGAGGAAAAGTATTTATCAGCATTTTGTTCAGAGAAAAAGGTTAACAGTGCCACAGCTTCTCTCCTTCACAGAGCTTGCAGGACTGTGCTGCTTTGGGATGCAGCTACCATCAAACTCCAAACAGGAAAAAGGCCAATACTGCTATTACACAAGTAAGTAAAACTGCATGGTCTAGTTCTTGATCTGCTTTTTGGTTTTAAAGCACTTTAGAAATTATTAGTCTATTTAAGTATACTTACTCTACATTCTTCGCCCATTCTGGAAGATTCCTCCATGTCATAAATACACAATTTACCAAAATAGTGAGCATAATGACCTTGCTGAACCATGTTGACCATAGTTAAGGAACATATCCCTTTTAAAAATCAAATTTGCATAACACAAAATACGAGGAAATGATCAGGACATAGAATACTGACAACATATACAACAAAAATCAGTTTACTATCACTAGCAATGCCATAAATAACAAAGATATTTCTCAAGAATGATGAGCATATACCTATCACAGAATCATTTAGGTTAGGAAAGAACACTGAAATCACAAAGTCCAACTTTTGACTCTTCACTTGTCAACTAGACCATGGCACTACGTGCCACATCCAGTCTTTTCCTGAACACCTCCAGGGATATTCACTCTACCACTTCCCTAGGCAGTCCATTCCAACGCTTGACAACGTTTTTTGTGGGGAAGTTCCTCCTGATGTCCAGCCTGTACTTCCCCTGGTGCAGCTCCAGGCCATTTCCTCTTGCCCTGTTGCTGGTTACCTGGGAGAAGAGCCTGAACCACCCCGGCTACACCCTCCTTGCAGGGAGTTGTAGAGAGTGATGAGGTCCCTCCAAGCCTTCTTTTCTGCAGGCTAAACACTCTCAGCTCCCTCAGCTGCTCCTCCCAGGACTCACATTCTAGACTCTTCACCAACTTTGGCAGCCCTCTCTGGACACACTCCAGCAGCTCAATGTCCTTCCTGAACTGAGGGACCCAGAGCTTGAGGTGTGACTCCCCAGTGCCGAGTACAGGGGACCGTCATCGCCCTGGCCCTGTTGGCCACACTGTTTCTGATCCAGGACAGGATGCCACTGGCCTTCTTGGCCACCTGCACACAGCCTGGCTCGTGTTCAGCTGCTGCTGACCAGCACCCCCAGGTCCTTTCCGCTTTGCCCCCAGCCTGTAGCACTGCATGGGGTTATTGTATCCCCAGTGTGTAGGACCCAGCAGTTGGTCATGCTGAACCTCCTGCTCTTGGTCTGGCCCATCGATCCAGCCTGTCCAGGTCCCTCCGCAGGGCCTTCCTGCCCTTCAGTAGATTAACACTCCCACACAATTTGGTGATATCTACAAACTTACCCAAGGTACATTCACTCCCTTCATGCAGATCACCCATAAAGATTTTAGACAAGGCTGGGTGTCACAGCACCCTAACAACGTGCTTTAAGAAGGGGTGACACTCCCCCGGGGCCCTGCAATCCCCAACCACTAACCACAGGTCAGGTCTGTCACCGTAGATGACAGACAAGACAGGCCTTGCTTGGAAATCAGAAGACTCATCAACTCAAAGGCTAACCAGAGGCAAGGATCCAGAACAAAGGCTGGGCAGTGGGTTTTAAGGGAAAGGATAAGGGTGGAGCTCAGCATTAGGGATCCAATCATGGGAGGACAGAGGAGGAACATAAGGAGGGATTTACAATACATAAACCAATGAGGAACAAAAGGGGAGGAGAATAAGTCACATGGACCAATGGGGCATCAAAGATTAGAGGATTTCCAAAAACGGTGGTCCAGGTAGGGGGCTGGCCTGAGGGAAGATTGACAAGGAACATTCAGGAACAAGGGGCAGGAGCAGGGTAAGACTGACAACTCAGTGGGAGGACACAATCTTGGGATGAACCAACAATACAGGAAGACACAGAACAATCCATTAATAACAGAACGTACCACAGCATCTCACCAACAATCCAAGGCGGGATAATGAGCAAACCGTTGGGGACAAAACCACACTGCAACAGTCGGGTTCAATACTGCACCCCAGGGAACTCCACTAACGACTCATCTTCTTCTGAATTTAATCAGCAGGATAAGTGACTAATCTTAGCTTAGAATGATTTTGAAAGAATTAAAGGCAGGAACACATTCATACACTAAATCAAAACTCCTAGTGTTAACATTAGTAATATTGGTCAGTAACAGTTTTTTAAAAATCAATTGAAAAGGATATGAATGAACCAAAATCTTAATAGCTAGTCTTCTAGTGATATTGAAAGGAGAGAAAAGGTACAAGGCAGGTGTGGCACTGAACCTGTAGATTGTCTTCGCTTTATCCAGTACTATAAATGTCTTTAAAAAATAGACAATAAGGGCATGGGGGTAGTGGGGTTAGAAAATTAAGGATACATTTTATTAACCTTGCCGTAATAGAAGCTGCTTACACATATCTAAGCAGACAAAATTTATTTTCAGTAGAATTATGGAAGGAAATAACAGATTCTAAATTTTCACGTGAGCAATGTAAATGCTACATCACACATTCTTTGCTTCTGTGCTCTTAAAATCTGCATTTCAGATTTCATTTTCTAGGATTAAATAATTCCATTAAAACTATAATTAAAAATGCAATTTTTTACATTTAAATTTAATGCAGCTCTTTTACTTGCATTTTAGAACAAAGTTGGCAATGCAAAACAAAGCACCTAAGTAACCATTTTCGGGACCTCACAAGAAACTATTTAACCATTTCACCATGTTAAAACTGCTTTTGGGGTGAGACATCCTTGACTTTTAAAATCCTTGGCTTTACTGCCTTTATTGCTTGTGCAGCTGTCACTGGTACCATCAATGTAACCATTTTTGATTTTGAATATCATTAATGATATGATATCATTAATGAAATATTAATTCAATCTACATTTAATGATTATTCTCCCAAAATCTAATATCTGGAAATAAGCAGGTTATAACACTGAATGACTCTGTTTTCCAATGACGTTTTACCATAAAAGAAATAGGTCATTTGTCAATAGTGTTTGTGAAGTTAAGAGAACAAAACCTAAAATAACTAAAAAAATCTACATTTGATTATTTGTCTTCAGCATTTTATAGTAGAAAAAACCACTGCTTTAATTGGACTGCTTATTTCAGAAATAATCTAGCTCTTTGGTTAAATTCCTATCTTGCAAGATACTCTTTTCTGATTATCCAGTACTTAATTTCAAGAACCCATTCTATGCTTTTAATTCAACACGCATTTTATTGATTACACAACAAAATAACCACTTGCTGCTTATTTTGTACTGCCTTTTAATGTAAACTTAGTTTTGTTTTCTTTCTTGACATCATTTCACTTCACATGCCTATATAAAAAAACTTTCCTCATCTGTACTTGCCAAAGTAAACATCTTGCTCTTTTCTTCCTTTTTGATATCTATAAATGAAACTCAATCAGAAAATATCAATTCAGAGTTTGTCTTCAGGTTTGTATTGGGCCTATAACAGACCCAATACACAGACACGACGACTGGTTTAATCTTTACACTTTTTTTTCATTTGGTTAAATAAGAATTTTTGTATTATATTTTCAGGAATGTTTGGCAGTAATTGTTCTGTCATATGACTGAATGAGCACTTTTTCTAAGGACTTCTGTAATGAACTAGATGTCATGTATCATGTTTCTTAAAAAAAAACAGAGAGTAGCCAGAGAGATGGGAAGTTTCCAAATGATTCAGCATTAAATCAGATCTGAAGAGATTACAGGACAGTTAATACAAAATCCATTAACTAAAATACAATAACATTAGACATTAAAATAAAAGTGTTCTTTTTAAAAAGAAAAAAAAGGCAACTGAAGCAAGAGTTACAGTTGTCTTTATAGGGAAATCAAAATAGTAAACATGATAGCACCTACTGCATAATACTTTCAAACAGTTCTGACCAACTCCCCAGCAGAGCATTTATCAGGTTATAGTTGAACAGGAGTGCTCTAATTACATTCTTAATACAAAACACTTACTTTTTTATTGATGTAATATGGGTCCAGGTCCTCCAGGGGTTCACACATCATTTCTGGAGGAATATCACCATAAATAAATGGCAGCGTCTTTCCCGCCTCTAAGTCATTATTTGGCTCTGGGTGATTTTCTTCATGACCAGATTCGTCTGTAGGCTCATCTTGGTCACAAGGAAATTTTTCCTCAGCAATACGTTTTTCAATAGCTGCAAGAGATTCTTCGGTGAAGTAGAAGAAGCTGTCAGGTCCTGGTGGTACCAGCATTGCCCGCGCCATCTTTTCATTCTGCAAATTTTAAATGCTTTTAGGCTCTTGTGCAAGAAGATCCTAGCAGGGCATGTATGAAAAAGAAGAAACAGAAGGTCAGACCACCAACAAAGTCCCCGAATAAAACCTTTTGGCATAGTCAGCATCTGCCTCTTTTCTTTTTATAAAGCCCTCTAGCAAGAAGTATTTCAATTAACAGCCAGATATTCAATAGAAAATTGGCTACTCATGGCAAAGAGATAGAAGTTAAGAAGTAAAGAAAAAAATAATGAAAGAAAAAAAGAGATCAAATTTTCTTATAGTTTCTCAACTCGGGTTAATACCCTACAACAAAAAAAGGGAAAGCCTTTTCATTTTCCCTAGCCTAATATTAAGTTACCTTATTGTGAAAAAGTAAAAAATGTTTTAGCACAGCTATGTACTGCAGTCAATGGGCACGACCTCTAATATACATATTTATACATTTTTGGCACATCACCTTAAAGCCCCTTGCATTTTTATTACAAAATAGAAAGAAAAAGCATGCTATTTTTATTACCCTCAGTTTCTGATGGCAACATTACTCCATCTGGTGGCATGTACTATGATTGCCAAACTAATGTTTATATTATATTACATTACCAGGTACTACACACACACATTGTATATTTAAATCCACATTCACAGGCAGAAGGCAACTGACCTGAAGTTTAGTCTTTCCCCTTTAGGCTTTCATATCTACCTGATTTTCAACTGGAACTTCGATGGCACTATCTCTGTAATTAAGGGAGCTATGATGGATGAAGTGTTTTAGATTTATACAAAAAGCACAGCATAATCAAAATTTCAGTACTCTCTTTGAGACCAAGTGTATTTTCAAAATACTTAAAAATAATAAATCCATTAAATTACAACAATCATTAATTGATCTTTTTCTTCTAGGTAATATTTTCCACAGTGAGTGTGCAGTTAACACCTAAGGGTGCAGTCTCTTCAGAATAAACCAATTTTTTGTACAGACACAAAATGGAATGCAGTCCCACTTGCTGACAATCATTAAGTGTTGTAGCCCTTGTCAAGAGTACATTGTGGTGAGTTAACCTTAGCTGGCTGTTCTACTTGTGCACCACAAAAGGAACTGCACAGGGGAGAATGAAGTGAAAAAGCCTAAGTATTAAATAAAGACAAGCAATATCATTTGTAAAATATCATTTACAAATTGCTGTCATGGGCAAAACAGACTCACTTAGGAAAAAACAACATACTGCCAATTAAAACAGAATTGGAAGGTAAAAAACATAAATCCTAAAAGCATATTCCCTTTGCCTTTTTGCTCCAGACTCAGCTTTACTGTTTCACTCTCAGCTCCTTCACTTCCTCCCTCCCCAAGGGGCATGGGGAAGGTGGGGAATGGGGGCTGGGGTCAGATCACTGTAATTCATCTTTGTCACTCCTCCCTCCAGTTTTCCTTTGCTCCAGCATAAGGCCCTCACACAGGCTGTGAAGCTTCAGGATAAGGTTGCTGCCATGTGGGCTTTGCACATGCCTCTCCCTCAAGGAATATTCACATTCTCCAGTGCGGAGTCCTGCAGGGGCTGCGGGCTGGGTATCTCCCCCGGCTCTGTGGACTGCGGGGAAATACCTGCTCCAACACGGCCTGTCCCACAGGCTGCCAGGGAATTTCTGCTCCAGCACCTGCAGCCCTCCCTCCACTCCTGTTCCCCTGACATTGGAGTCAGAGCTGTTTCCCATACACTCCGATGAGGCGTTCTCACACCGACCTGTGGCCTTTTGCTCTTCTCCAGAGGTGTTTTCCCTGAGGCACTGCCATCCCAGGCCCGCCTGGACTCTCCACACGGGGCCTGCCCGGCAGCCCCTCAGCCCTGACACACCGTGACCACTGCCCAGAGGGACCACAGGCCTCACTGTGCCAACAGGAAAAAAGCAGATTTAGGCAATGCCAAATGCTCTAGGCTCCTGCCACCACAAAAACCACAGAGAGAGCCAGTTCCCCTGACCCCAGTGTGTGCAGTGAGGAAGCACTGGGAAGGAAAAACACTGATGGCAGACATTTTCCATGAAGTGTAACAGCTGCAAATCAAATAACCCATGACAGTGAATTCCAGATAGCTGCCTCTTCTATGTCAACTTTTAGGTCAGCTTAATATTAGTTGAGGAAATATTCTATTTTTAACAATTTTACAGCAGGCACTGGATTGCCATGGACAGACAATCCATCATGCAAGGCTTCTCTTCCTCAGAATTAGTCAGCTGGGGTTATGGGCCAAATCCCTTCAAATCCCTGAGCTGAGCCACAACAGGCTCCAAGCCTTGGGCACATACCACAATAGACACAAAAAGAGAGGGGCTCATTATGCTGACTAGTAGAGAGGTGAGAAATTTCCTAATAAATAATTATAGAAATCAGACATTTTCACGTCAGCTGTTAAGCACTTAAAGCAAACACAGACAGGTTTTTTTTCTCCGCAGAAGAACACCTGAGAATGCCAAGTCTTTCCTTAGTTGTTTAAAAATGCCTAATCTCATCTGTTCCATCTTAAAGCGATTCACCATTTTCAAATCCAAGGTTTGATTGTTGTTTAGCCTTTTGGGGCAAATCCTTCTCAAATCCTTAGCACCAGTGAACCTGAAGATCTGGCCCGTCGTACTTGGAGTGAGAACCAGCTGTGTGTCAAAAGGTACTTTTCCTTCAGAAGCTGAATAGCACCCGAGGCTCTCAATACCCAGGAAACCTTCAGCAGCTAAAAGGGAGAGAGATCTGTCTTCCAAAGAAGAACACCAGGATGTTTTTCCATAAGCTTCATTTTTACCTAAGGTAACACAAGTATTATTTGGTACCGTTAGGTCATTTATTTAGTTTACAACTCTTGATTGCAAGCTTCTGAGCCTTTTTTTTTTTCTTTTTTTTTTTTTTTGAGTCAAGGTAAGTAGGTAAGTTCTTACTAGTAGGGGCATTCTCCTACATCAAGGTGGTAGCAGTATTAAGTAGTATGTTTTCCTAAAAAAGTCTCATATAGGAATGACATTTTATATACCAGTATTAAATGGATTATAACAGATTCTGAGGACAGCACTTGTAATAAAATTTGTATTTCATGACTGATGCAAACAGTTCATGTCATTATAAGCAGCCCACACACATTCAGTTATTATCTAAAATGGTTAGATGGTTGCACAAAGTCTTTTAGAGTCTGAAGAGACAAGAAAGCAAGATCTAAAACTATCAGACCAACTTCTACCCTATAACCAAATAAAAGAGCAGCTGTACATACGGTGCTGCCCTGTCACAGGAATGTTGCTCTTTACAGGCTGAATAAAATACAAGCTTTTCAGCACATCTACAAACCACTGAACGGTCCACCACACCTATGAACAAGTAGGACAGCAGCAGTCTATAAATTAACTAGGCAACTTTGTGTTTCAATGATTATCTTCAGAAACAAGCATATCAACAACAAAAACAACCAAACAAACAAAAAAAAAAAGGTGATACTGGATGAGAATGCAAATATAGACCATAACATTCAGACAGCCTTTTAGAGGATGTCCTCATTACTTGGATAAAGACTCTACAAAACTTTAAAAATAGTTTTCTAGTCAATGTTAGGCATATATACTTGGAAAGTGACAAATATGATGTCCACAGAAACTGTTATCAAAAATGTGTTTGAAAATGTCACTAACTGTTATGTTTGTCTGTGCATTTTAGCTAAATTTACTCTAGAGGTCCATAATGCTCAAAACTAAAAGTTCATGACTGTTCATTTTACCAAATACCACTTCGGCCTTATGGCATTTTTTCTGAGTTATTGCAGTTGTTATCAGAATGAAAAGCAATCTTTCTGCTTGGATGTTCATATTCCGCTGGTTTATTCAGCAAGGCTTCAGCAGCACCCTTAGGGCTGAGATGAACTCCAGCATTTCTCTCTAGAGACACCACAGCCAACAACGGCAATTCTCAGTGTTAACACAAAATAAACAAAAAGTAATTTTCCACTACATGACAAATCTCTTCAGTGAATGCCTTATGCTAGCAGCCTAATCACAGCCCATGATTGGAAAAAAACCCCACACCTATTAAACACTTCTTGAGTTACAATTCAGTGACTGTTTCCTTGTCATGACTTTTTTTAAAGTACTACAAATATAAAAATGTTCTAACACTGTGGAGGAAACTGATGCTGCTTATGCTGTTATGTCATGGAAATCACTTTACTCAAGAAAGAAATGGATTAATTTAAAAAAAAGATAAAGCAGGATGCATTGGTTTAATGACTTAAATGAGTCTCTTTTCTGCAATTGTGATGGTGTTTGTAGTACAAACTAAGAGGTAGTAAATCAAACCAGAAAACAATACTTCATGTGAATCCTGAAGCAACTGTTACTCTTCCATCCAAAAAATCCCATAGAGGTCCTTCTGAAAGCCCAACATTAAAAAATCCATCATCAGTAAAAAACAAACCCCAAAACATTAATCCCCATTTTCTCAGCTTACTATTAAGAAATAGGCTTCTAGTCTTTCATGGCTATGTTGTGCATGTAAGCCTGATTGGAGACTCTGTCCATTAAGCAGCACAGAAAATTCAAATTACAAATGGAAGATTACAGAAAACTGCTGTATACCACAGACTACGTAGAAGCACAATACTAGGAGGAAACTCCTGGGGCAGAAATGAGCCAGATAACAACCTGATACTTATGTCAACATAAATGTATTCTTGTGGAGTATGGCTGAGTGAACAAGAATAACTTTTAAAGGATCTTTTAAAAAATATTTTTAATAGGTATACAAAGAAAAGCATCAGGGTCATTTATATTAAGTTTGAGGCTTTAAGCTTGAGTCCACCAGGCTATGAAAAAAAGCATGACTGTATAGTTTTCATTGTTTCAATATATATATATATATAAAAAAAAATATATATATAAATGTATTTGTTTCTATATTTATTATAATATTTGCAAAAATAATGGTCAAGCTTAAATGCAAACCAGTCAGCAACAAACCCTCAGTGGTGACAAAATGTGTTTCCCTAACATAGTTTTAACTTAACATTTTTTAGAGGTAGAATAACACATCTGCTCTTCCTATTATATATTCTACAATATAATGATGAATTTTTACAGTATTGTTTCTGATGTTCTCTATGCTATGGTATATTGCATAGTGTTATTTGAGTCACTCGAATAAAACTTTCAGTGTGCCAAAGAAGCCCTACTACTGAAATTTCTACATCTCAAAAAAAAATCTAAGTCTCACACGTATGCAATTTCATTAAAAATAAGAAGCTAACATCATGACAATCAGGTAAAGATGTTCAGTGAATTTCATTTAGGCAAGTGATCAAATCTGATGAGTCATAAACAAATTCACAGATATTTTCTTTACTTTGCTCTTTTCGTGTGTTTCCGTATATAAAAAATTAGTGGTTTTTTTCCATGGATATTTAATTCTATAATATAAATGAAAACTCTATTAACTAATGTATTTTCACTGAGCAGTGATGCAGCCTTCAGTTTTTACAGAAAATAAGCTGGGTTTAATACTGCTACATCAATTTCACAATTCTGTGACTGCAAAACAAGCAGGAGGCTATAAGACAAATCCAGAAAATTCTTTGAACAGTGGTTTAATCTAGACAGTATCTGCTCCTAAACATCAATAAGAACTAAAAGGTTTTTGAATTATTTATTGCTTTGAGACTGAATAGATTAGACCCATGCAACATTTTACCCCTGATACTTCTCAACAAAAGATTGTGCCAATGCAATAGCACTCAGTGGGACAGCTGATTTTTAAAGAAAATATTTTACCATGTAATTCTTTTGTAAGTAATTTCATTCTCTATAGCTTTTCCATGAAAACAGTTTTTAAAACCAAAATAAATGCTTATGGAAGACAAAATGCATTTCTGTTCAGTTTAATGGATTCTACTCCTTATATGAAACTTGCCTTACATGACCTGTATCAGTTCCAAAGGTATTCTAAACTACCTATTTTCAATTTAATAGCTTCTGATTTCAATTCATGAACTTATGGTAATACAAAGAAGACATCAAAAATATTAATACTGCAGGAATTAAAAATCTTTAAAAGATACAGTATGCTTCAGCTGATCTTAAAAAATAAGAATTCTCTAATATAAATCCATTTTTAGAATCTTCAACCACTTAGAGGCAGATCAGTTTGGCTTTCCTTTACATCATAAAATGCTTTCATTGGGTGCAGATCTAGGAAATTCAGTCCTCACAAACAAGCAATTCAATCCCCATGTATCAAGCAGCCAACTTGGAATAGAGCCAACACAGCAAATAAAAAACTGTAAGAGTTTTTTACTACTGGCAAGGCACACAAAAACTGTGAAAAACATGATACATTGCCAGAAATATGATACATACATATTTTTTATTCTAGCAAGGATATTTCTATTACTTACATGACTACTTGGACATTTTTCCAGACCAGAGAAACATTGCTCAAAACATCAAGACCCTGCTTCTAGTTAGGTCCAAATAAGTCATGCAGCCAATTCTCTGCATAATAAGCCTAATTTTAAGCTTCCTCAGCCTGTTAACTCCTCTTACAATGTAAAGACAAGTTTATATCAGATTTGCTCCTACATTTAGGCTGTTATTTATTCACTTCAATAGCCCATCAGTGCTTCTTACTTTCATGTATTTATAGTAAAAATTCTTCTCTCAGTATTTTCACCTGGTGACACATGTTCAGTGAATCTTTTCTGTGAGTCACATAAATCATAGCTGTCACTGAAACTTGGTTTTACATTTTTTGTGTTTGTTATATTGTGTATTTGTTTTTGTAAATCTTGGTGTTCAGCCTTGCAAGGTTTCAATATCCATGTGTTGGGTTTTTTCCTCCTCATTTCTCCAGATTCCTTCTTCAATTGTCTGCTGTTATTTATGTGTATTAAATTTAACAAATTTAATACAAAACAAGACTTTACATTGTTTCCATCACAAAGACTTGATAATGTGTGCTTGGTGACCTTTGCTCCAAAACACTTATATTATGACACTAAAGATGATAACATCAAGTTAATTACATTAGGACCTTTATAAGTCTGGATAATCCTTCTGTATAAATTCACAGCAAAGACAACCATAAAATCTTTTAAATATTACTTCTCTCTGTGATTGAAATGAGCGTGTCTCTAACTCCTTGTTTTGATGCTTAAAAGACAAACAGAAAAAAGAAATATCTCAATGGATACTACATAATAACAAAGTAGCTGCTTAGTGATAAAGCTATGAAACAATACTCTACTTATATTTTCAAATAATCATGGTACTTGTGCAGTATTTATTCCTTGCATTCCTTACCTGAAAGACAGCATGAAGGAAGGGCAACCATCACAAAGGATAAGTTCATTTTCTTCACACAGAGTCCTTATTACCCAGTAATTGTTAGTTACAAAACAGAGTACACCACTTGTTTTAGCTATTTGAACTCCTTAGGATGTAACAGTCAGATTCCCAAAACTGTAGTTCTGGGAACATGGAAAGAAATTGAGAGCGTCTTTCATTTTTTTGTAGCTAGGTGCTAGAATTTTCTCAGGGAATCCATTGTTGAACCATTAAAACACATCCCCTGAAAGTTCATTTACTCCCCAGAGTGACTGCCTCAGCAGCAAATCAGAACTGCTGCACAACTTGTTCAGACCTCATAAGTTTGCATTAATGAATTATTAATACAGTACTAAATAAATTAAAAGCAATTATATTATAAAGTACCCAAACATTGCGCACAGCAAAGAAACTGCACACATCCATGTACACGGGAATTTTCATTACTTTGATACTTACAGGTGTCATCTGTTGAGCCACATCTATCAGAATGCTCCAAGTAAATCACTCAAAGTTCGTACATGACACCACCTCTAAGTCATTTATTCTAACTTATGCAGGTGAACTCACTATAAATTTTTTAGACTAGACTGAGAAATGGTTGTGTTTGGTCATCATTCCAATAACTTCACTGTAAAATTTATTTAAAATTAAAATTATCTTGAATGTCTTACCTCTATTAGATTATTGAGATCCCTATGGCTGTATTAACACTGTGGTTACAGAAATAACTTTCATTATTGCAGTATTATTCTGATTTATGACCAATTCCAGGAAAGTTAGAAGAAAACATCCTGTTTGTTTTTACCACAAAAGGAATGTGTAAGTCATGTCTGAAGTAGAAATGCATAGTTTGTATCAACTGCAGGTAGAGGAAAGAAGAGAAAGCAAAATTCAAATAAAAGTTTTGGTGTTGAACTCATAATAACTGAAGTAAAATAAAATTGCAGATATCAGAGGAAAATATAGTTTAGTAGGCACCATTTCAAGGTAGGTTGTTCAAAATCCAGCTCAAAAGGAGGCTGATGTTACCTTGCATAATCTACAGTAAGTACAAGTATGTTCAAGGGACGTGTTTGAGGTTGCTACCCCACACTCTTGCACTGGGTCTTCCAACCTGTTCCTCATGCAGGAGCCCAGGCTTCTTACACCAGCTGTCTGTCAGCCTTCAGCACCAGCTGCAGGCTCCAACTTTCTGGCTCATATTCCTGCAGGTGGAGCTCTGCAATAATTGCTGTAGGTTATTGCTTGCCTGTTATCAAAATTTCATTCTCCTTTTTGTGTTCTGCGTCAATACTGAGCCACCAGTAACACAAGTCACCACTGCAAAGCAACAGTGATAAATGATGTAAAATCAGTACAGCTCAAAATAAATGCTGCTGAAAGATTTCCCCCATCAAAAAAAGTGAATTAAGAATTCAATTGAACGAGCTTTTTAAGATTCCCCAAATCAAAGTTTAACAACCTGAATTTTTTTTTCTATTTGAAAAGTCCTCTTGAATAATAATAAACCAAAAAGATATAAATTAGTAACCTACAACAGAGCAGAAACCTATGTTTCATTAGATTTGAAACAGTAAAAAATGTTCTTGAATCCTTAAAATGTACACTGTCTCATTTTCATCTACCAGAAAGCTCCAAAAATTATCATTTAGAGCATAGCAGAAAAGAACATACCTACCTATAACAGAAAATAATTTTTCCATTAACAGAAAATTGCTAAAATTCTGAAGAAATCTTTATTTGCTGCTATGGGTAACATTTGTATTATGACCTAATAAACATGATGGGATTTTATTAGATGTTTTTAACAACTATTTGTAAACTTAGCCATTTCATTGCACTTTGATTTCCACTAAGAAAATTAAGACCTCTGTAAAATGCATGACTGAACAGATATGTAATTTCAAAGAATTTAGAAAGCCAATGTGCTTTGTTAGTGCTTTGTCATGAACTTTTTAGCCTGCAAACACCACTTATGTCAGATCTTCACCCTCAAATTTTTGAGAAGATTTTTTTTCCTTTTGGCAAATAAGAGATCACAGGAAAAAATAGGGGGCCGGGAGGGGAAGAAGAAAGCAACTCTCCCACCAAAATAAACACAGAGAATGTGAAAACTCCCTGCAGATTGTAAAAGATATAAAGCAAGGAGTACAGCCAGACCTCTTTCCATTCCTCTTTCTGGCCAGACAGGCTCCCTATATCTCATTTAATGGTCTCATTAGTGTAATCTGAGTCTACTTTCTGAGCTGGTCTAATTTCCTAGAAAGACTCAGCTACTGTTCTGCAAATGGATACAGGCTAGGATGACTGGTAAAACCTGGCTCAATTTTATAGCAATGTGGGGACAAAATTCCCACATCCATTCTAGAGCTTCCTGCAAGCACACTGAAAGTGGAAAATGGCATCAGCATACATCAACACAGAGATGTATGGCAGGATGTTCTTGAAAAGGTTCACCTGTTAGGTTCGAAAAGGATTTTGCTCCTTCCAGTATATTAATGATTTTTTGTATGTATCAGAAAATATTGTTTACTAATGACATCCATTAGAAAAGCCGCAGAAGAAGAATAAGGCTATAAAGCTGAAATGAGAGTTCAATACCAATTATTCTGTTCAGTTCAACAGCCTGAAACAGTGCTGTGTTGGTACAAGAGACTCCCAGGCTGTCAGCCTCACTGACAAAGATCACTGTCTGCTTCCCAATGAACATGAGAGCATGAGAAAGAAAGCAACAGTGTTCTAGAACACTTGACACCATGTTGGCATTTAAAACTGCATTTGTTCACTTTTTGGTTGGTTGTTTTTTTCTTTTAGTGGAGCTTCAATAATTTAGAAAGTCGAGGGTTTTTTTGTACAGATTGCCATGTGCTCTGGGATGACCCTCCTTGAGCAGGGAGGTTGGACCAGTTGACCCACTGTGGTCCCTTCCAACCTGACCCATTCTGTGATTCTGTGATTGGGTGCAGTATAAACAGTGGCATTAACATGACTCCAAAATATCTCATGCCTATGAACAGAACTTTTAAATGGAAGTCCACTGTCAAGGCTTTGTCAAAGCATGAAGCTTCTCTTACATGTCTGCTCTGCTCCTTACCTCCTGTTCCATAGTATGTTACTAGTTTGTACCTGGTTAGTTGTCATCTGCATATTCTGTCCTAACCAATTCAAATTATATGGCACATTAATATTAAAAATTCACTTAATGTGCGTTTCTATGAGTTTACAAAACCCACAGGTTTTTATAAATATGAAAACTAATATAAGATCATGTCTTCTCTTTGACACAGGAGTTATGAAATAGCCACAGGAATAGTCATCAAGCAAAGGTGCCAGAAGGGTACAGACAAATCAAAATGTTTCAGAGATTCAAAGAAATTCCTCTAGCTGAAACAGAAAATATATACACAAAATATCTTAACAACACTGTAGGAACATGAAGAACATGGTAAAATTACAAACAGCACAGCACTTAAAGTGGACATAACAGAATTAGGGGAAGCATGGGTAGCCCTTTTCCTCATGCCAAGTTCATGACAAAAAAACCCCAAACAAACCAGGCACCCTCATCATCATCGTCGTCATTTTTAAGCCAACTGTTAACCAAACTAAATCCACAACTATGCCAGTGGCTGAAGTAAAGAGCTAGAGAACATTTCCTTTGGTTTTCCTCCACGTTCTAACAATCAGAACTAGTTTAATACAGAATTGCTTCCTATCACAAGTGGAAGACAAATGGAAAAGAGATTGAGAGATTGTGAAACAAACTTGGAAAACAGGTTACTTGAATTTCAAGTGTTAGAAACCATCAAGGTGAAATTAGTTTTATAACCACAGGCCTCTTTCACAAACAAATAAATCTTGGATTTACTACACTGTCTGTTTTGCTCAGTTTTGTTCAGAGGTGTAACGATTTTTAAAAGGAAATTTTTTCTTATGAGCACTGAGTCTTTCCTATAAACAATGGTAATTCTTTTAGTCTTTATCAGTCATTTTCAGACATTCATGTATGTGATCATAAGCCAGAACAAAGGAATTCAAGGCAAATTTGGCAGTAGTTTTCTCTGGGGTTTGAATCCAAAGTCCTAACATTTTCTCAAGTATTTGTCCTCCTTCATTCTTTTTTATTCTTGGCTTTATATTTTGAGATAGGTCTGCATTCAAATGTATTTGTAGTCTCTTGACACTACGTCCAGCTGGCAAGAATACAACAGGCAACTTTGTCATACAAAATCCTCACCACTGGAGACTAAAGGACAGCTGGAAACACATCTCATGTTCTCATTTACTTTCCGTATTTATTTGCTTTTGAAAATCACTCCTATTCTAGACTGTGCAAACAAAAATTATGGACAAGAAAAGTGAACTGGATTAGATTAAGCTATTATAAAACAAAACCCCAAGTTATTGCTACTCAAGTGCCTGCAGAGGAAATGATGAGCAAATAAACAGATATGACAGTATTCTCTAAAAGAAACCAAAACCTGCTGAATGAAAAAGGAAAGACAATTCTGAATTAATCCAATTTCATATCTGCTTTTTTCCCCACTGGACATGTTTTACCCTCTGCATTTAAATTTACAGTTTCAAAATCAAGACTGCATTGGCTGATACAAATTGCCAGCTGAAAAATGAATAAGATGCAGCAGTAAAACACTATATCACATTGGATTATTGAAAAATACTGAAATATTGACAATTATTAATGGCATATTACCATTAGTAGTACTAGAATCTAGCCAGGGAAATACATTCTACAACCAATTTTACCTGAAAATCCATTTTAAAGGATGTCACTGCTTGTACAATGAGAAGTAATGTTCAGCAATTACGTATAAAAGATTCTTGAAGTTCAGAAAGAAAAGGATAGACTTTTATGAGCTTTTTCATTATAATCTTTAGACAAAGATAAATCTAGTGTTCTGGTTCAGTCACCTCTGCTGGTCATTGACAACATATAAAGAATTGAAAAAAATTCTTTTTCACCTCAGGTTAGAATGCCAGATATCTGTATTTTGCAGAAGCATGCTTAAAAACACAATAATTAAGACTAAGGAGACAAAGTTGGTAGTTTTATTGACCAGGGTTTTGTAAATTTTTAAATATCCAAATTGCTTGCAATCATTTTATTAGCAGCAGGACTAAAAAAAAACAAATCTGCCAAGTTCACACTGCCTTATCAGGGTGTGCCACTTGGTAGAAGGAAAAAACTGCCAATAATGCTTATTCAGAAGTCACAGAACCATCTACTGGCTTGGAATCACCTGTCTTAAACTCAGAGATCCATAACCCTTCTGAACAAACCCAGCTGGACTCTTGGTGTGGCTGAATACATCAGGCTGGACAGGGCTTTGGGCAACCCGACGGGTGAAAGTTGTCCCTGTGCCCCTGATGACAGGCCTGACAGTTATCAGTGTTTGCTCACCATAAAATCTAGAGCCATTAGGAATACTTCCAGAAATGACACTTGATAATCATTTACATTGCACAACCAAGCACCAGATGAGTATGGGCAATCTACAGACAGATGTTTGAAAATATACCTACAGCAACAGTAACTAAAATTAGTCATTAGCATATAGGGGGCAGAGAGTGAAAAAATCCTCCCCCGCCCCAAAACCCCAAAAAACCCCCAAAAACCTAACTCTTATTCCTCGCCGTAGGAACACAACTATTCTTAATACACATGCAATAGTACACAGTTCCCTATAACAAGGGAGTCTTTGCCTGAACTGCTGTCTTGCTGCAGAAAGCAGCAATTGACTATATTGTGGTTGTGCAATATAAAAAGAATTGCAAGGCATTCACAGAAAACAGTCATTAAAAGAGCAGGATTTTAAGTGCAGCAGTTGGTTAAAAAAAAAAGTAATTTTCTTTTATTTACATAGTATGCTGCCATTTTCTATTTCAGACAAAAAGAAAACAGCTGTTTCAGTCCAGACCACCAGAGCCATGGTACTTTGTCAGCACTGCAAAATGACATTCAGCTTCAAAACCTTCTGTTTCTTCCTTCCCAGTCATAGAGTAGGAATAAATAATTTAATCAAGTATTCATCAGGAGAGGAGAATATCCTATTAGTCTGTGTCTGCATTCCTTCCCCCTCACTTCTTTGCATCTCCTAGATTTCCAGAAGTGTACATTATTCTTTTTAGCCAAGCCAAAAAACATCTCTATGAGTTTAAGAAAAAAAAGAAATTAGTATCTGCAAATTCACGTACAACTTTCTAAAACTAGAAGGGGATACATACCCATTACAAACATAATGTTACAGCTTTTAGAAAACATCCAGAAAGCTCACAATATGAAAGAAACTAAAGGAACGGCACTAAAACATTTTTGGAAAACAGTTACTAGAGACTTCTTCAATTAAACACCCATATCTAAAAGATACCAGCGAGCACACATGTGATGCAAAAACTATGAAAAAGGATTTTGTGGGTAGTTGATGTGCTGGTAAACACATTTACATCTCTCAAATTTCTTGCAAAGTACTAAGTACTGTCATTTGACACATTTGTCCAAAGATGACAGGAACATTGTCCTCAATCTGACTGAGATTTTTAACAGGAAAACTTGAACATCATCCTTATTATTTTCTGAAGGCTGTAATTTTATTCTTTTTCATCATTCATGAAGTAGTATCTTCACTACAAAGAAGGCGAGCACTTTGATTGAATTCAGTGAAAGGACAAAGTTAAAACAAGATAAAAAAATAAAATATGCCTCCAGTGACCAGATGGAAAGAGAATGAAGGAAAGAAAGACAAAATAGGTGATCATGGCTATTAGGAGCTTGAGACAAAAGGACTCATCTTTCATTCAATTTATTTAATCTAATTTTAAAAATAATCTTTATAGAAGCTTCTATAAAATATTATCAAATATTAACCCTAAAACATCTTAAATGTCTTCTTGCCTATGGCAGACTGTCTAAAAAAAAGAACTGATAATTGATACATCACTTGAAAGACATAAAGTAAGTTTTAAATCCTTAAGATTGTAAAGGAAAATTATCACAAAAATTCTCATTGGTTTTATTTCCTTACAAATTCTTTAAAAGTCATGCAAGGCATCACCCCAATTTTGAAGTACATTTTCCCACCAAAACTGAGGGTCATATTATTAATGACGTGAATAACTTGAGAGATGTCAAGGGCTCTGCTAATAAAAAGACCCATATCATCTTTTTAACAAGGGAAAGTGTAGTAACTCCTTAAAAATATATCAGTTAACCTGCAAACAGAAAAATAAGCTTCCAAGAAACAGGATCTGAATCCAAGTGTAAGTTAATTAATATATATTTTCTTAATAAAAGTAGTATATAATTCAGAACTCAAAATTATCTAACAGAGTAGTCTACTATGTCCTGTATTTACACGCCTGGAAATCTCTTGTGTAGGCTGTGGAAGAAATCCAGGCTGTATTGATCAAGACTATTGGACCTAACAGGATTGCCTGCAGGGAGAGGCCAAGCAAGATACTCTCTTATATCCTCTCAGACAGACCAGGAGATCCAACAGCCCCTGATGAACAAACACAAGCTCAATGTTCAGCAAATGTGCAGCTCCCAGGCAGCAGGTCCAAGAGAAGCCACTGATAGATTAGGGGAAAATAAGCACAGATCCCTACTAGGTGGCACACCTTCAAAATAAACATTTCCTCACTGCCTGGCCAGCTGCTCAGAAGGCACATTTGTCATTATTATAAAGAATTTGCATGGTAGCTGAGCAAGCCAGGTGGTCAAGAAGTACATTCACATTCATTATTTGGGTACTAGAAACAAAAAGCTCCTTTGTGGCTGCTGTCTGATCAAGTATCAAACATTTCCTCTACACATGCAGCATGAGAACAGCACTGTGTCTCACCTGGGAGGGAAACCAGTGCAGTGGGTAGAGGCAGCTGGGGGCAGGGGGGTGACATCAGAAGGAAAGAGTGGCTATGGTAAGGGAGGTGCGGTGTGAATGAGTCCAGAATTACTAAAGGAATTGTGGAAAGGAAAGAAATACAGCAAATGCAGGAGGAAAAGAAAGATGCGACCTTTATATAGTCTGTAATAGCTTAACCCCTGGTATGTAAGTTTTTGATACACAGTAAAAATAGTTAGGCAAAATACTTCCCAGGGATGTTGTAAATAGTCTAAGACATATATGATATATTCAGGAAACCCAGAGATACAGTAATGAACACAGTAAGATTTTATATTTCACACTTAAGGCACAGAAAAAACCCTTATCAATGATAGCATAGCAAGGTAAATCAGTAGCTATAAAAGCACTGTAAAGTCACATGCACTTTGAAATGGAATCTGAGTGTCAAGATTATGCCTGTATTTGGTTATCTTTCCTCTGCAGCATATCGTCACTGATTATCTGCTCATTTTCATACCAGGATAATGTGTTCAGTGAATCACAGTTGTCCAGACACAAAGCCAAAACAGGGAGTCAAATGCAAAGGGGTTGCCTGTTTTTGTTCCCAGAACTTGATGGAGCCTCGGGAGCACCCAAGACAGAAAAAAACTAGGGATGCCCTGCCAGCTCCTGCTTTGGGTGCAGCATAAATGGCATCATCTCTCTGTACCTGCAAGTACCTGGGCCAGGTCCAGTCCTGAGGGACCCCAGCACTGCCCACCCTGCATGCACACAGGGGACAGCTGCTGGAGAGCACTGCTCAGACCCCTCTGCTGCAGCAGGTAACACTGCAAGGGCACACAGAGACACTTCAGGTCTCTTGGCCACTCAGGCCCCACCAAGATACGGCAACTTCAAACAAGAATTTCAAGTCCAAACATACAGGATAACACCAGATAATGATTCTGCAAATGCATCAGCTGAGAAAGCTACAGTTTCAAAGAAAAGAAACCATCCAGACTAGATCTATGCATCACTGGTTTCATCAACATAGTAATAAGCTAAGATTCAGTTAAAACTTTAGATACAGAAGGGATTTCCACTTAATATATGTCACAAATACATCACAAAGTGCACAAATAGGATTTGCTGGAGCATTGTTGCTGTTTTTCCTTACTTAACTTGTTGAATTGCAGACAAGAAAATTTCATTATGAGATTTTCAGAGAGCCCAGTCCTCACAGAAAACGTGACAGAACTTCTATGGAAATAACTGTATTAAATCTATCTTTTTTTAATAAGAAAATATATTCAAATTTCTCGGGGGGGGGAGGGGCTTGTCTAGTATGCAACAGGATTATTTAATTTTTATTTTAAACTTCTGCTTTGATACTAAACTTCTAGAATGGATTTCTTCCACAACTTTATTATACTGAACTTATTAAATCACAGGGGAAAATGCCACCTGAACTTAAAAATTTGAGAAAGAGTTAGTCTCCTGTCTAGAAATCAACTAGTTAATGGTGACAGAGACCTTAACAAGAGGAAAAAGACAATTAATGGAAAATCTTCTCTGCTAGCAGACAGTGTGCTTTGAACACAAGTGCTTCAACCAGTGCAATCACTCATCATTGAGGATGACTCAACCCTCTCTAAGGAGCATGACATCTGTGATTATTATTGATAAATACATCCTTGTCCTGGGCTGAGTTTACAATTTATTTCAACAGGAAAGGAAAACATTTTCAAAGATTAAATTATGCCAGTTCTGTTGCTATGTGTTCTGGATTATGTGGACTTGTGCAGCCCCAAAGGACATGCTGCAGAAGGCAACCAACTCAGTGTCCCTATTAATAATTAAATGAGGACACATATTCTTGAAGGATTAGATACAGGTACAGTATTTTTCTGTGAACTGGAATAAGATGTAATGTCTTCTACATGCTATCACTGCTTATGAGTATGTATTAATAATACATACATGAGTATGTATTAATAAATTATATTTACTTATATGAACAAAAAAAAGGTTTTTAACATTACCTTAAAGCTTCATCCTTGCCTCAAATACAAGAAACAAGTTTTATGATAAAATATTGAAGGTAAAAGCTCTCAATATCAATATTGTACTGCTGGCAATAAAACCTTAGGCTACCAAAATCTGTTTAAAAGCCCACAAAATTGTTCATGTCTTACACTATTTATCTACACTTAGGATTTCTTTTAACAAGCACAGTTTTAAAATCAACAACCTGTTTTACCCACTTCCATTTATCTCTTTTGAACTTCATCTGCAAACGCTGAATAATGTTTTAAATATGGAAAGGGCACTGTTTGCTTTTGTTTTTCTTAGGAATAATATAAAATTGTCAATGCGTAAGATTTACAGAACCTATATTTTCATAAATTTTGTATTTGCGTAAACCTTAGCTAAATACACCTTTAGACGGCCAGTTAAAAACCACAGTATTTTTAAATATAGGTAACAAAGAAGAATAAAACAAGAGCCTACATGAAACTATCCTCTTGAATCCCCAACACAGAGAAATGGCAGTGATGGAGTGGGTGACATCCAAGCCCTTGGACTGGCTAGTAGACAACAGGGCCCTTGGCAAATCTTGCAGCACCTTGTCCACACCTGCGAGCATCCCAAATCTCGGTGTGGAGGGACGCACACGCAGAGCGCTGCCTTCCCACCCTGACACACCCTGTGCCAGCAGGACCAGCCAGGGCTGCTGTGCTCCTCGCAGTGAGGTCAGAGCCAGCATGCAGGACGGAGTCCTCCTATTTGCCTACAACACCTGTGTTTGGCAAACAATGGCAACAACAAGCCACTGAACAGAGTCTAATAAAAGCAAAATTTCAGTCCACTTAAAAGCTGAAAAATGTTTAGACACACATACAACTAACACGAAAATGGCAGTGTCAGAACTGCCTTCCATTCTGCATGAAAATTCACACCTTAACGGTGCTGTGGTGCTGCGCATCACATAGTAAACATGTTATACAGTAACCCTAATTTGGGGGGGTTGTTCACTAGTTTTGGTTTGGTTTGGGGCTTTTGGGGTTTTCTTTGCTGTTGTTTTTTAGGTTTGGAGGGGTTTTTTTGTTTTGTTTTGTTTTGGTTTTTTGTTAATAAATCATATGCACATATTTGCTCAAGCTCAACAAGTTCAACTGGGAAAAATAACATTAAATCTACCCTTGCACAACTTAATTTTACTTTTTGCATTCCACTCAGATGAGAAGGGTTTTTTTACAATCCAGAAGTTGTGAGATATTTTGGTGAACAAAGAAACATTAAATACAGTGGTGTCCTCAAGTTAAACAGCAAAATCTGATTTTAGAAAAGGAAGGGGAAAGGGGAAAAGCTTTTCTTGTGACTAAAAGCTTCCTTTTCATAAATCACCACACATTTTCGTGTAAGGATTGTTCCCATCATTTGTTATCCTATCAAGACTTTTCTGTTTTTATTTATTGAGGCTGAAGCAGTGCCAGTTATGGGAAGCACAAAGCACACTTCTATAAACAACTTCTTTTCGTATAAAAGTCTTCTCTTTGAATAAAAGTCATGACAAATCCAATTTGGTTGAACAAAATAAATTTGCTGCACCTGAACTATAAACTGGAATGCCAGAAGTTTAGAGTTAAAGGAACAGGTGCATAAGAAGGATTAATCCATTGCTGTTAACTCTCTACAAGAATACCCAGCAGATAAGGCTGCCCGAGAGGAAATTCTGCTGTTCTTCCTGGCTTTTCCTGATGCTCTCTCCTCTGTGCTTCTTCCATCTTTCCACAGATGTGGTCACCACTGCTTAGCAACCAAGGGGATATGATGACACAGAGGAAAATCCTCCATCTAGACCTTACCCTGCTCCACCTACAGAGCAGCTAACTACATTTCACAGCAAATTAGGAGGAATCTGTTTTCTTTGTTACCGCAGAGGTACCAAGTGGGACCTCACACGCAGCTTCATGTGAGACGGGTTTTCTTTCCTCGGCGGGTGCACAGGAGAGAACTTAACGAGCTGAAGGAAAACCTGAAACTTGTCGGTAAAGCAGCTGCCCAAATGCTAATGCCAGGTAAATAAATATGTAAATAAATATAAGGAAAGGAAAAGAAAAAAAAAACAAGAGAAATCCTTGACACCGCGGGGATGGGAAAAGAAAAGAGAAGACAAGAGGCTGAAAAGAATACCCCACCTACTTTTACTCAAGTGCTCCAGCCGACCTCCAGGGAGAGCCCAGGCATCTCAGACCCAAATCCGGGCAGGACCCCGCCAAGCCGCGGGCGGAAAGGGGCGGAAAGCCCCACTCACNCCCCTCCTGGCGCCTCCCGCCCGCTCCCGCTCCTGGCGCCCCTGCCCGCCGCGCCCGTGGGTCCGTTCCAGTAAGGGCAGAAAGGCACACTTCCCTCTGCTGTTAATTCACGTCCAACGCTAAAAGGGGTTCCGAGAGGAAGTCATGGCATCCTTGGCGGTAATTCAAGGCAGTAACATAATACATTTGCCTTAGGAGCTTTTACCAGCGTTTATGTGTGTTCTTCTACTGATGACGACCTCTAATACCTTCTGAATCTCTCCCGGAAACCTGCAATGAGAAACAAGCTAGCTTGCAACTGAGTGAGAGAACAGGTGTTTTATGTGATACATTACTTCATGAAGTGTCTCAGAGGAGTTACGTTCTTGTTTAAAGAATAAATACGTCCCCTTGCTTTTGGATGTGGACAACAGACAATAATTGTGTGCAGATTTTAGAGGGAAATCAGCACCTGAAGAGCATTAAGCATAAGAGCCACAGAGCATCGTTTTTACAATGTGTATCTAAACCCCTTACAGATCACTAGCTGCAACTAAAGCCACAGCTAAGCCTAAACTGAAATGCTTAGTCCCCAAGGGACTAAGTCCCGGCACTTTTCACAATCAGTGCTTCCTGTTCCTGAAGGCCTCCTGCTGTGGCCTGGGCGCAGTGTCTGCATCGATTCCCTTGTTCCAATGTTCACAAAGCTTCGGTGTGTCCCGAGGGCTGTATAAATAGGGCACAGCTATAGGGTTTGTGGTCACAGAGTAAGACCACAAAAGTCACTGGAAATACCTTGAATTCCCTGCTGCTACAGAGCAGGGAAGGGCAACGCAGGATGGTTTTGACAACAGAGTATGAAGACTCCATATGTATTGTATCTGTCAAATTAGAATGCCAATTGTTTTTCCAATCTTTAGAAATAAATCTTCACCTCCATTAGAACAATAAACTACCCAAACTCACAAGCATATTTCAAAACGTTCTTATGTGATCTGATTTCTGTGCTCACGTTTTCTTGCCCAAAAGCTCATTTTCCTTGATGCAGCACTAGCATACCATGACAGGGAGGAGGACATGCCAAGAAGGCATTTTCCTCTTCACTTCTATTATTTTAGCAGAGGTGGCAGGCCACAAGTTTCTATAGCACATTTAAGTCACTTCCCCATTACCTGATTTGGTAGCAGCATCCAGCCACATGGAACAGAATGCCAAATTAATACCAAATACGTAATTCGTTGTATTAAATTGAAATAGGTCAAGCATCCCTGCACAGCAGACCTGTTTTTCACCTGTTTATATAAAAACATCTACTGCAATTCATTACTTGACTGCAATTACTCAATGTTAGAGTTGCACAGACAATGAGTACACTACAGCTACTTTACTTATTTGGTCTCTTGTTTTACAAAGTTTTACTAATGCACAATACTATAATAATAATAATAATAATAATAGCAATGACACCAGCATTATTACTAGGACCATAACTGTAATTGCAATCTAATAAATAAAAAGTGATGGGGTTTCTGTTTCCAAGGGAGAAGAATGAATTCCAATATTCAATATGATAGCACCCCTCAGTGTTCAAAGTGGATATGGCTTTGTAATTACTACATTTCTTAACAGCTGCATTGCCACCTGAAGAAAAACAGTGATGACACTATTTATAATCTCATCAATCCTATACATGAGAGAAGTAAAGCATGGATACAAAGGTGCTGAATATAAAAATATTGAAGAAAAATGTTTAATACCTATCTTGATATAAATGACCCATATGGAAGTATTTACAGGATGGAAATCACTGCAGTTTGTTACCAGCATCTTTTCTCCAAATGCTAAGACACAATTTTTGGCATGTTTACTCCTTTAGTTCCTTTTCTACTTTGGTTCTTACAATAGATAATTTTGAAGAACAGAACAGACTTACCTCTGCCCCTGCTTCCCACTGAAGAACATTATGCCATGTAACCTGCTAACTTTTTATTCATGAACATGATCAGCAAGGAGATGGTCAATAATTGGTTTCAGAAAGTCTTGGCTTGGCATTCAGCCATGTTAAAGTCATAATGCTTGTATTAATGTCATGGTCTCGTCACAAGGATTGGATATCTGGGAAATTAAAATTATCCTATTTTCTTCTCCAGCAATCCTTTTTGCTGTCAGTAATGAAATATTGCTGTCTGAGGACTGCTTCAATGATGTCTCTGCACTGCGCCAAGATCAGCAACTTCCTCAACGGTCTGAAAAAAAATTTCATTGGAAATTTTTAACATGTATTTATTTTAATCTTCCCTTCCTCTTAATTAGTAGTTTTAAAATTTTCTGTAAAAATTGTACCATCAGACATTGTCCAGTTAGGTGTTTCTTTCTGGTATTGTTTATCTTCTCCTGGCTTGCCTTTACCATATATTCTGTATTTTAAGATAAACCAGTTGCAAGATGTTTCTTGATGAAATGAGTTAATATTATCATAGACAATGTGTCCCAAAATACCTAGTATGTAAATAATTAGCCATAAAGCAAAAAACACAGTGTTCTGAAGTGCTGTTTCACCAAACTGCTTATTAATTGCAGATAGTAATGTGCTGCTCTGTGAGATTCCTCTGATCTTCCATAGTATATCTACCACTGGCTTGAACTAAAGAAACAGTGGACTATTATCCGTGATGTATTAAGATCTTTTAAAACCTGCTACTGAATTAGAATGCGGTTATGAAATTATCTAACTATAAAAACCAAAAAATTGAAAAAATAAGCACCAAAGTTTCCAGTTACAAATTTTCCTGTAGTACACCCATTCCAAAGCAGTGTAGAAGCACTATCTGAAAGGTCTCACTGGGCTGCAGTGTAAGATGCCTGAGAGGATGCACAGAAAACAGAGTTTCAAGACAATGGTGTGAATTAGGGGGATTAACGTACTGCTTTCACTCTTTCACCTGCCCACCAACAGTGGTCTCCAGCTTCCTGCTCAAGACTTGCAGATTGATTTATTTATCTTATTTTACTGAAATTGACATTCAGAAATTCATCTTGTTTACAGGAGGCTGAGTAGAACTTCTTGACTTCTTGTTGACTATAAGAAGTTTTAAAGAAAATGAGTATTTTTAAAACATCCTTTGTATTGCTTGGTGTTTAGTTTCAATATGAGTGACTAAGCCAACACTGTGGAGAGATCAGACTAAGGATTTAGTCCAAAACATCACTGGATAGCTTGACGCTGGCAACATTTGATTATTGATTTTACCTTTGAAACACATTCTTTTGCCATTTGACAATAAAACAAGACAAGGCAAAGTGGATGGAAAAATGTATTTTGTTTCAACGTTGGGTAAGCAATTAATTTGCATACTAATATTTAGACAAATCCCACTTGATTCTGAACATTAATAAAAATAATTATACAGTATTTCAGTATAACTGATTAGTTTGTCCTGCAGGAGCATCAAATCTCACCTGGATGTGACATGGATTTTGCATGTGTCTTTCCAGTCACATTATCCTGATATGTCCAGAAGAAAAATCTTCTGTGTTGCTGCGTATGTCTATGATGTCTGTTACATCTGAGAGAATGGAATATAAAAGACCAGAGAAGTGTGGATAGATGAAAAATATGATTAGAATTTTAAATGCCATTTCATAGACATTTTTAGAGTAGAAAGAAGACAGTGAAATGACAATGTGTTTAATTATAAATAAATTTTTACTATGAAATTAAGAAAATATTTCTACTCATAAAATGAGTTTGTAGAAGTCTCCATTTCACAGCCACATCAATGTAAGCCTTTCTCTCATTTTCCAATACAAAAGCACACAAAGTAATGCAGATGAAGCTGGGTATACTTCACATATATGAAATGCATATCTGTATTCTGACTTAAAAACTAAATAAGTGCCAATAAATTAATATTGAAATTAATGTGGGCAGAGATTAGGTGCTTTTCAAAATTTGTTTATTTAAATCAAGTCTTACCCTAGCCATTCACACTTACTGTCTTTTTCCCTTTATGTTGACTAATTTTTGTCTCCATCAGCTTTAATTGTACTTGCACAATTTATACTTGAAATTGAAAGAGAAATTTGTTATTGAAATCAAAAGCAAAACTTCCATAAAGAGAAAGATTTTTCAAAGGACCATACTATGAGGAAACAAAATTGTTACCTGTGAGAAAGTCTCTATTTTCCAAATTAAAAATTTTGTTACTTGTCTGCCTGCTGTAGTTATTGTGCCCACTGCGATGTATTGTAAAATAAACCAAGCCCAGTAAGCCCACTAAAATCTTGGAATCACCAGGACTGTGTGCTCACAGTCTCCGTAAGAGGGCACCCTCACCTAACAGCAGGATGTGTTTTAAGAAAGGCCTGTCTGAAAGCTTTAGGAGGGAAGAAAATTCTCTGGAGAGTATAGTGAGAGAAGAAGTTACTAAATGCCCCATTGCTGGCGTGTTCAGCGCCAGGTTGGATGGGGCTCTAATCTGCTCTGGTGGGAGTGTCCCTGTCCATGGCAGGGGGCATTGGAACTGTGTGATCTTAAAGGTCAATTCCAGTGCTAACCATTCTACAATTCTATGACTCTGTGATTCTGTGGAAGGTATTTACCAGTATTTTCTATGCATAACACTGAAGGTAAGACAAGATGTACCATTCCCTTGTAGCTAACCTGTAAACACATTTCCAAGCCCACTGTGAATCACAGAACATAAGGCTGGAAGGGACCACCAGAGGTCATCTTGTCCTGAGGTCAACCTGCCTGCCCAAGCAGGGTGCCCCAGAGCACACTACTAGGATTGTGTCCAGACAGCTTTTGAATGTCTCTAGAGAGGGAGACTCCACAATCTCTCTGGGCAATGTGTTCCAGTGCACAGTCACCCTCACAGTAAAGTTCTTCCTTGTGTTCAGGTGGAACTTCCTGTGCATCAGTTTCTGGGTTGTGCTGAGCAGAGTCTGGATCCATCCTCCTGATGGCCTCCCTTCACACATTTACCCACACTGATGAGGTCCCCTCTCATTCTTGTCCAGGCTGAACAGGCCCAGCTCCCTCAGCCTTTCCTTGTGAGTGAGGTGCCCCAGACCCCTGCTCAACTTTGCAGCTCTTTGCTTGACCTGCTCCAGAACTTCCATGTCCCTCTAGTCCTGAGGAGCCCAGAACTGGACACAGCACTGCAGATGTGCCTCACCAGGGCAGAGTGCTGGGGCAGGATGACCTCTCTTGAACTGCTGGCAATGCTGGCAATGCTTTTCCTGATGCACCCCGGGACACCATTGACCTCTGGCCACAAGGGCCCCGCTGGCTCATGGACAGCTTGTTGTCCCTCTCCACAGAGCTGCTTTCCAGCAGGCCAGCCCCCAGTCCATACTGAGTGTAGAGTTATTGCTCCTCAGGTGCAGGGCTCTACATTTGCTTTTGTTGAATTTCAGAAGGGTCCACTATTTTTTTGTGATTTTTGATAATCTGTAGTTAGAGAGATCTACATAGATACTGCATTCACTCTGTTTCTTTCCTTAAAATGAAGTCTGATCTATTACCATTGCCTTGTCTATTTCCCTGTACATTTAGAACCTGATCTTATTTACAGATGTAGTTGCACTGAGGAGTACATGATTATTCCTGATTTATGTACTGTAGCTAACTTTTGAGAAGAAACTCCTGCCATTCCTATGAAATACCAAGGGGAACCTCTCTTAATCACTCCCTGATTCACTTCTGTTGAAGAGCAGCAGTTCAAAGAAAAATATAACTGATTTAAGAAGCAAATGAAAAAATTGACAGTTATTGCCATGCTGTCACAGACATAATTAACAGAAGAGAGAACTTTAAACATACTATGTGAATAGAATAGCAAATCTATTGAATTTTTTTTATATATATAAGAATGAAGTTCAACAACTTGATCTTGAACTGTTAATTAATTTTTAATCATAGCTTTTAGAGTCAGAGATTGTTTTGTATTGTTTCCAGAAGATGCAGGCTGTCTGTGATACATTTTAGGGATAGACTTACCAATTTTTAATGAAAAAATATTTTCATCCAAACTAATATCCTATTAAGGATTACTAATTTCAATAGGTGCCATTTGCTGCCAGAAAATGTGTCAAATGAAACGAAATTCATGTCCTGATGTGTTAAGCTGGGTAACAGTTTCTTTAGATGCTTGTTTGACCTTTTCTCACTTTTTTTAGCAGAGTACCATTAGTTACTTTTCTCTGTCACAAAATTAATTTAGCCTGATTTCTTTTCCACATTCTTCTGTCACTAGACCAAGGTGCATACAGTTATTTTAAATGGCCCAAATCAAATAGAAGTGAAAATTAGAACTATTTAAAATCATATTTGGTAGAGAAAAATGGTATGTATTTATTAATAATACTCACTATACTAATATTTATCATTCTAGGACCATCACCTTTTCTAGATTACTTGATAAGTTTCCCTCTTGCTATAAGAATACAAAATAACTAGCTAAGGCTCTTCTTTCAGCACCAAAAATAAGTAAGTTTTAGGGAACTTTGAGTATTTTAGGACTATTTAAAATAGGAAAATATATCTACGATAAGTAGGACCAGCAGCAATTGACAGCTGATACTCAAAAATTTTTAATAGATGACACACTGTATTTGGTTTCCTGCTGTGTATTTTGTTTCCATCATTATCCTTGTTACACTTTTGTTAAAAAATATGTCTATTAACACCTGGTAGACCACCACATGACTAATACAGCATTAACATTAAAAGGACAAAAATACTAGTAATCTGAGAAACTTGCAACTATTATTACTACAAATTATTTGTTACATGGTGTGGGATTTTTTTCTTTTTCTCAAGAATGTGCAAAATACTTAGGTTACCCATGAGGCCAAACAACAGCAGTTGATAATGTACTTCATTTACTTCCTGTATTTTTATGAAGTACATTTTCTTCATGTACTTCCACGGACCTCTTATTTGTCTTGCATGGCATTGGACTGATTCTCCTGAACATGGACAACTCTGATTTACACAAAGCAAGTTTTCTTTATCTCCAGGACAAGGGGGCCTTGGGCAGACAGACAGTTCAGTCTCATAGTTACTCATTCAGGCCTGAGGTCCAAGACACACACGGTGAGGATTCTTTGAGTGCCCACTGTGAGCTGACCTGCACTGAAAAGGCAGTGGCACTACATCCCAGTGCAGCAGCAGGCTGCAGCACTTATCCCATCTATCTTTAATGTTACCTTGAGTGCCTCCACGTGTGCTTTACAGCTGACAGAACAGCATCAGGGCCATAAAGAGATTGTCAGTAACCATAAACAGCCAAATTTCACCTACTTACCCAGAGATGAGTAGTATCTTATTTTCAAGCAGCAAAGGTGGATTACACACCTTATCTATATAAACATGAAAGATAAAAATAACAGGAATCTGACAGGTGAGCTGAAAGGACAGCTATAAACTTTGAATTTGGAGGAAGGTGAGAGAATGAAGACAGGAAAGAGATAGCTCCTGTCTTGTTTTATGCCTTTCCTCTCTCAAGCAATGAACATTCAAAATTCTCACTTGATTTCACTCAGTTCAGGCAGCAGGACAGGAAGCCATATGGCAGAGGATTGCCTAAATGGTGCCCATGGGGCTTTACTATTATCATCTACAAAATGTGAACTCCATCTTCTTTTAAGTGCCTGTCAGGTATACTATATTCCATATTGACATGATTATTTATTCTTATAGATAACCACTAGATAACTCACACTGGTGGCACAACCATTTTGGTTCCAACACGGTTCAAGTACAGCTGAGACATTTTTGTTTGTTGTACTAATTATTCCAGCCCATCAAATATCATCAGGCCAGAGTACTAAACTTCATATAACAGACCTAAACTTTCATCTGCACAGCATCTCACCTTGCTTTTAGGAGTGCTCAGCAACTGGAAAGCCTGACAAGAACGGTCATTTAATATTAAACTGGTCTCACACTTTTAGAGAGAAGCATACAAATGGATGGAAAGCAGACTCACAGGTCATGAGACAAAGAGGAATCCCACATTAAAGAAAACAGGAGCAACCAAGTCTGCTTTATAAATGGATTATACTTTTAAAGGCTTGCATGTAGGAGAGTTGGGAGGTGTTTTGAGTTTTTGCTAGTAATTGCAGGATGAAAGTCTTGGGGCAATTTAATTAGACACTACTTCTTAGCAGTCTCTCTCCAACAAGAATTTTCTTTCTAACATGGGCTTTCGAGGCTAGCTTTTGTTTCAGAGGCTGAAACCAAATAGAAAAATAAATGTAGCATTTATGTTATGAAGACAGTTAGATGCTCAAAGGGGATTGCTCTCTGTTGCTGGAGAGCCTGAGCATCCAGATTAATATCAAAGGGTTATGATTGCTGAAATACAGTTAACTGAAAACAGATACTTTTTCTATTGTTTTCTTTCTTTTCTTGTGCAGAAAGATGCATTCAAGCATTCTGAACAAAACAGCACTTTGATCTGTTCTGTGGACTTCTGTCACACACAAATTAGAAAGTTCCTGGTGCCAGAAGATAAAAATTCCTCTGATCAGTGAAATTGCATTATTTTCACAGATAAAATTCATCTGTGAAAGATAAATTTACAAGAAAATTAAGATACAGAAAGATACATTTATAAGAACATTAAAAAGTATTATTTACTCATCATGCTTTAAATACAGTCTGAGTAGTTGATTGCATCATGAAAGAAAGAACAAGTTGCAATACTCAGGCAGAAGGAAAACACTGTGGAACAAGTTTGAGGGGACAAATGAAAGGGAGACTGAAAAGAAAACTGAAGAATAATACACATTTTTTTTGGTAGGAAGCAGAGGATGAGGAGAAAAAGAAATTCATGTAATTGGGAGCCTTTTAGCGAACACAGTTCAAGATGACTTCAAAATAGATCTGGTCAGACTTTTCAAATTTCATACTGCTGGGAAGGTTTTCACTCTGAATCAAAAAGAAAACCAGAAATTGTGAAGCTCCCCGTGGGTATGAAATTTAGTTTGTCTCATTCAGTTTAATTTAATTTCATCTTTGTAACTCCTACTGATTGAATTCCTAGCACTGATGAAAATCTACTAGCAGAGTTTCTGATCCTAGGAAAAAAACAAAAAATGCACTTTTGATCTCTTAGTAGGGCTGTGATCCCTGATTGCAGAACACTGTATTGAAACTACAACCACATCATCAGCAGGAGTGCTTAGACAGCTACTGTGAGAAGGCAACCTAGAAATGAAGAACAGATAAAGGCAAGGCTAAGGATGCAAAAATCTTCACTGAGGTCATGGCAGCAGGAATCCTTCAACCACTAGAAGTTCTTATTCAGACTTCTGTGCTTGGACATGTTCTTGAGTTTTTACAGCAACTTTAAGTAGTGCTACATGCAGAATCTACTGAGCAGAAAGAATGCAATTTTACCCACAGATTTACCAAATTTCACTTTCCTGGAACAAAGGAAAAGAACTCAATCTCCACAGAAAATAGTGCAACTTTAAGTGGCTTTGATAAATAAATATAATCATCGTTTTATTACAATGGCCTCAGAAGATAGGATTAAGCAGTTTCAGATGAGCTGTATTATTTAGAATCACATTTTGATTATGTGTTTTACCCTCCCAGCTATTCAGGCTGTGTGACATCCCCTGTCTGTTTAACCAAAATGGACTATCTGATGATGGATACTTTTATACTGAGGGAAATTGACTGTGCAGCTGTTTAAACACTAAAGGCACTCAAGCGGCTGCTTAAGCTATTCTTGCTAGAGGTACTGCATTCTGAATCAAGCTCTAACTAGGAAAGAAATATCTTTCTCATGATTTCATGAAAAATACACTGAGACAGAGTTACTGGGTGAGTAGCACTAGAAATATCGTTTGTAAAAAAATTACTTAAAATGATACAATTTAAGTCTGTTTTGAATAACACTTCCCCCAGGGTTTACAGGTCTCTTGTGAATTTTTCATAATGTCTACGTTGGAAACATAAGGAACATGATACACTTGGAAAGAACAAAAAAGTATATTAAACAACAACAACAACAACCCTACTGTATTTAATCCTATATTTAGTAAATGACCTTCTAAACCAGTAATGGTCAAGGTGCTTTGACAACTTGGTTCTGTTATTTACAGGAAGTGGAACTATTTTGAAACAAAACCAGTCTTTACTGAAAAGCATTCATGTTAATTGATAATTCTCATATTAAAAAAATCAAAAGTAAAAACTCTGTTTAATTTGCTAATTAAAAACAGCCTGTGTATTAAGTTAAGCAATACTATTAAGAGTACACATCCCTAAAAACACCTCTGAACAAATGTTGATTTTATTACCTCCATATTCCTCACAGGAACATAATGATACAGAATTCATTCCCCTACACTTTCATGTCAGTGATGACCCTCCATTAATCACTCCATTTTACAAGTGCTTTTGCATATGGGGAAACTGCACCATGCTGTTTATCTGGGGAAAATATAGTTTAAATAATAATGAAACAGCATTTATAACAGATATATTCTCTTGATTTGTTCCAGTGTCACGAGACCACTGACTACACAGAAATATGTGCACTTATATGCACAGTTTGCTAAGTTGCTTTCCTATTTTAGAAAATGTAACTATAATTCTTTGTGATTATTGCAATAACAAATAACTTTGCTTTTAATCTGAAGGGGTTATCTAGGGCTTAGATAAAGAAAATAAGCAGATCTGTAAATGTTTAGTATTTGAATAATGAACACTTTTTTTAGATCAAATAGTTTGGAGTATAAATAAAAATCTTGGACACAGGATCTACAACAAAAACAAGTATTCTTGCCTGAAAAATACATAACCTCATTTCTTATTTTTTGAAGACATGAATTCACTAAAATACAGTACAATTATAAGTAATAAATATTAAAGATAGTGTTGACAGTTTTGAGGTTAAAATTAATAAAGTTCAAAATTTGTCAATTATCTATTTTTCTAATTTGAAATGATCAAATTGTTTCTTACTGTTGACATGGTCTAACAGATGTGATGTGAGCTAAACAAAGTATTTTGTATTCACTGTGTACTTGGTCATGTACATTGGTTATGTATTGTAACTTCAAAAGGACAAAATGGCATCTTAGCAAGATTCAAACATTAAATCTGCAAAAAAAATTGAATAAATTTATAAAAGCCTCAATCTCACTATATTATGAGAAAATTATAAAATAATATTGTGCCATTTCTGGGTTTTGGCTGGGATAGAGTTAATTTTTTCACAGTAGCTGGTTCAGTGCTGTGTTTTGGCTTTCCTATGGGAATCACGTTGACAACACCCTGTTGTTCTGGTTGTTGCTAAGTGGTGCTGACCCACAGCCAAGGCCTTTCCCAGGCTCTGTCAGTGAGAAGTACACGAGGAGCTGGGGCCATGGCCAGGACAGCTGACCCGGGCAGGCTGAAGGGATATTCCAGAGCCTGGGAGGGCACAGCCAGTGCAGGGACTGGGGGAGTGACTGGGAGGGGCCGATCACTGCTGGGGGATGGGCTGGGCATCGGTCAGCGGGTGGGGAGCTATTGTGTCCTGGTTTTTTGGGTTTTATTCCTCTCTCTCTCTCAATTTTCACAACAATTATTATTAACAATTATCAATCAATATCAATTAAGTAATATTACTGTTGTTCTCATTGTTATTATAATTAATGTTATTCTAATTTTTCCATTATTAAACTGTTCTTGTCTAACCTGTGAGTTTTGCTTTTTTTTGCCAATTCTCTTCCCCACAAGGTGGGCAGGCACAGAGGGAAGTGACTGGGCATCTGCAGGGTACTTAATTTCCAAGGGGGTTTAAACTACTACATGCAATCTCGTTCCCCCCTTACAATCTTTGTCACACTAATGATGTCTAATAGTCTTTAACATACAGAATTGGTAGGTTGGTAGTCAGTCCCAATTCAGTCTGAAGACTTTCACAATAAATGAGCTAATAACAAATGCATCACTGGCCTTGGCTTGAATTAACACTTCATAGGATGTTGAATTTGGTGGTATCTTGACACAATAGTAGTTGGGAGAATGACAGATATCACAGACAACACTAATTCAGTTCTTGCATTCTATAAAAATTATAAGAATGACATTGTTTTGGAGAGAAAAAATTAGCTATTCGGAGATGTCACACCTTTCAGCTTTGCAAATTTCTTTCCTATGAAAAGCCAAAGCAGACAAAAAAACTGCTTTGAAATGAGATAAAATAATAAATCAGAAGTCTTAACAGCTTTCCAGAAGCACAAAAAATAGCTGCAATTTGGTACATAACATTAATGGTGCACTATAGCTCCCAGCTGCAGAGCAGACAGATGGCAGCATACAGCCATACACTGGTGAAATAGAGTAGAATTTCAACACTAACCTTCTGAACCAGGGGCTCACAAAAACTCTACACAAGATCTGGCTGTCTCACAAAAGATTCATGGGCTACCTACAGGATTAAAAAAATAACAAAAATTGTTCACTGTCTTTACTTGTACCTTTTAAGGAAAAAATACATGTAACCAGAAAAGAGATTGCAAGAAATGTTAGACTGACATAAACCAAAAATGCTGTTTCTAATACCCCAGCAACTAAGCACACAGATATATTTGTTGTTACATTTTTTTAGAATATCTCTCTGCATATGGTCTTATGAAAAATAGTTACAAATATAGACTAGCATATGGTTTTAGTTTGAAGGGACTTAAAGAGTTATTTTAAAGGGCTATATTAAAGGCTTATTTTAAGACTTTTGAGTGTTGCAAAACACACACAGCTTTCCATTAACTTTGTCACATCACACATCTAAATTAGCAAGTGTATTCATGCTGGTGACTTTCAAAAAAAAGAAGGACATGTTAAGCATGTTTAGGCACATACTGCAAGGCTGTCAATCTCCAGTAGAATTTTGGCAAGAACTTATCATAAAGACTATTGATAACTGCTATGTGAGCAGGAACAACACTTAATGAACAAAAACCCCACCTTTCATTCCAGCATCAGAACCCACATTGTTAAGAAATTACTTGAATACATGAGCTTCACATGTAAAAAAGATGAAGAGTAAAAAATTAAAATGTCAAAATTTAGGTCACAGCCTCCCATACACCAAGGAAATATATCACTTCACAAATCACCACTTAACTGAAAGATTGCTCCCTTCTGACCTGCCTGAGAAGTTTATGCTGATATAATCAGACAGGAAGGATCTCTGCAGCAAGGGTTTCCCAGAAGAAGCTGTAAGGTACAGGAAGAGTAAGGAGGAGAAAAAATTCTCAAGCTTGCATTTCCTAACTGTTGGATGCTCAGCTTCTTGCTAGCAAGTCAACAGAAAAGATCCCTGTTGTCACCTTTCAAAATGTGAAAGGTTTTCAAAGACACCAAGAACAAAGAAGGTTCACAAGACAATCACCGTCTGTAAAGACAGAAAGACAGAAATCTAGTGCTAGCACCATTGTTTTAAGACTTATTTCTTAAGGATATCAGAAAAATTATTCACTGCTGTTTTTGCTTCCCTGCCATCCTCACAGTGATTTTTTAAATACCAAGACTAATCTTAGCCAGATTTGATAAAAGTAAATCTGTCAACTATTAAGAATCTAAAGTTCCAGGTAACTCCATATAGAGAGGGTCTACATGTTATGAGTGCCCTCAGAGACAGAAAGACCAGAGCCTGAGTGCAGGGGTCATCAGTCACCAGAGCACCCAGATGCAACAGACCTGTTGGAAATATTTGAAGTTTGTATCTCATTCAAAAGGAAAAATAATATAGAAAGCCACAATATGTTAAGTTCTGTTATTTCCAGTATTTAAAAAACCCACTGGAAATGCCCTTGTGATGTTATACACCTTTTTGTATATATTGAGCATGGCTTACATGACAATAGGTATCTAAGTATTCACATAAAATAGGCATATGATAGTTTTTCAGATAATTCAGCTTTGTACACATAGAGTGCAAGATGAAACAGCCTGAGGTCCATCTTCTGAAAGGAAATTTTACAAAAAGAAAGTCAACTAGAAATGCTATCTTCAGTTTCATCTTCCATCAGTTCTGGTTTCAGCTGAGTGACCTGGATGTTACCTTAATGCACTTAAGTCATCACTGTAAGTACATTCTGGTTTATTGGCCATGGAATGAAAGAGAAGAAAGACCTGTTGCTAGAGCTATGTAACAATTAAAAGGAAGAAAATTGGATTTCAAATCCACAGACTACAGTGGTTTACAGCTACTGGGCACTAAGGAAATTGTCCTTGGGAATAAACCCATTCCATGTTTTTTGAATGCAAGGATTAAATGAATTTTATTGCTTCAGGAATCTTCAGACTTAGACACTGTGCGACTGTTTCATGCTTGCATAAGTTTAGAATGGGTCCTGAGCTAATTAATTGTTATGGAGTCTTTTAAGTTATCCAGCTGAATTTAATGCCAACTAAAGGCTTCACCGATCTGATAGCCAGTACAGAGGCAAAACACAGGTAGCAATGTCAGCAGCTGCATTCCTGTATCTCATTTATTGATGGGCTGATTATATCTTCTGGTTCATTCTTTTATCTTATTATTTACATTATAGGAATCAAAAGACGAAGCAAAAGGTGATCAAAATACCTCATCAAGTACTTTGCTTCTGAGTTTTGCTATTGAAGGTGCCCTCCTAAGGTCAAAATTTTCAAAGGTCGCTGCTGTTGCCTTCTGCTTCCCTCTGACATATAGCACAGCTAGTTTGCTTTTCAAAGTTTTTCCAGCTGAGTGTGGGACTCTGGAAGCTCTTCAGAAATGGCAGGCTAGTTCTTCAGGCTTCCCTCTCCTACTGACAGAAGCATGCTTGGAAGAAATCAATCTATGTGGCTACCCTGTTTCCAGATTGGATATGGGTGGCCAGTTCTATTCCAATAAACCTCTCAAATGACTGTGGCTTCTCTTTCCTCGTCTTTTACATAGACAGAAATTCTGGATGGCAGGATCGGCAATTCAGACACACATGGGTTTAGATGGCAGTAAAAATGTAGCTACTTTTTCCAATATTACCTTAACGAGATAATACTGAGCCATTTACCACATAGCAACAGATTATCCAAAACTGTTACACAGATTGATGTCTTCTATGTCTATTTCCATGTTAGAAGTAATTGTATCTTTGTGATTTCTTGCCTTTACTATTGGCACCACCTTGGGGAGGTAGGTAGGCAAGGCAGAGTGGTAGGGAAGCCACCTGTATGTTCAGAATTGCAGAGGAGATGGCATGGTAATACACAGAGGTGAAATAATGTGACAGAACAGAAAGAAATCTAAACCTAGGAGAGCATCAGTTGAATTAGTCATCAAAATTATTCACATTCTGCCCTATGTCAATCAGAATATCCGTGTCAATGAAGGGCAGAAAGATGCTCAGATTTTTCACAACACAGCTTATAGATTCACTTCCCAAATACCCTTTCTTCAGGCTAGCTGCACCCACATAGTGCACACAAGGTGACACTGGATAGAGCCTGAATTCTTTACCTTACCTCTGATAAAGTGCACATTATAAGAGAACATTTCAACATTACTCAGCTGCTACATCATTTCTGACAATCAGATAAAGGAATGCACTTGGTTACACTTCTAGTCCTTATTTATATAGCCAGATTTAGAATCTTCCTCCCTTAATCCTCCTTAATAGTAGTCTCCTTTTATGTGGTCATTTTGTCTATCTTGCTGATGCCTATTCTTTGTTTAACACAGCAATCAAAAAAACCCCATCAAGTAAGCAAAAGCACAGAAAGACTATTTCATAAGAGATTCTTTTGAAACATACTATTGAAAAACTGCAGAAGCATATTTTTTTTATGGTGTAACTATTATGTAATTCCTGCATGAAGACTGAAGCAGCCTCAGTATGCTCTGTTATATGAATTACCCTAATTCTCCTAAAAGGGCAATGCCATGGTTCACTGCATAACACTGCAATATCTTTGCTTAACTTCTATGGCCAACCATAAAAATGTTCAAATAAAGTATATTTTAAAGTAACGGTGCTGATGTGTCAGAGTAGGAGGTACCACTACCTAAGAACTGTATCAATTCCATGAAGCTGGGTCTGCGTCTAAGCCACCAGACTGCAATCTCAGAGGTCTGCTCCTTGAGTTTGATGGATGAGCAAGGCTGCAGTGGCAGGATACACCGGTACCTGAGCAGCATTCCATACAGGGAGTTCAACTGGAGCAGAATCACGTCTTGGAAGTGCTGTGTTACCTACACCAAAATTAAAATGGTGCTTTTGCCTGATTTTTTTCACTGTGGCCATTTTTAAGAGGAGTAACATTTTTGGAGAGAAGCAACATTACATATACAGAAAAGAACTTTAGTCCCGTGGGTTGTTTGGGGTACTTGAATACATCTTATTTTCTTCTTACTATTCCTACTTGATGACATTTCATATCTGGCTGGCCATAGTAAAACACAGCTGCCACATTTTGAAATTATCTTCACTGCAGTCATCTTCCTCTATTGGTTCATGGCTAAAGCATTTTGTACTTGAATAACAGTATGAGTCCTGCATCTACACTCATGAATGAAAGCACAATGGTATAATATCTCTATCACCATTTCCTTTTTTTTTTTGGTAGCGGAAATGATCATTGGTTAAATAAGGACAGAAGCAATTATAACACTTATTCTTACCTGAAGGAAGTGGGGCAGAATGAAGATTGCTTTTCTTCCACTGGTGTTGGAAATTTTACATAATATCCTTTTAAAAACACAGAATCACTGAGCAAGTTTCATTCTTCTGGCTGCGTCAGCTTTTTCAGAGTTTCAGACTGAAAACTATTTTTACAACTGTGTGTAAGTGACGAGGTTGAGTGGTAAAGATTGTAGATGAATCTATAGACAGAATAAGAGATAAATGCATTTTTCCTGACTGAGTAGTAACCTGTAGCATTTGGCTGTATTTTAATTTATATCCCCTCAAAGGTTTTCATATAGCTACATTAGACTAATTTTTCTGTCTCCATTCCTACAATAGGTTGACACAGTTTCCTCATGCTTTTGGCAACAGTTCAAAATTGATGTAAAATTTTCAAGATATATGACAAAATTTTGTGTATTTGAGTACTTTTTCAGTGAATAAGGTGATTTTATTTGAATGTTATAAAAGAAATGCAGAATGCTGTAAAAAGTTACAGTTTGGTGGAGAACTTCTTTTTATATCCCAACACACCTATTCCATCTCTGTTTAATAGGAGGAATATTTTTCCCTAGGATGTATCTTATTAGCCTGCAAAGCATATTCAAGATTTTTTCTTGTTTCAAATTTGGAAACAAACAATACCATGTAAGACACCCTTATCTTTCAAATTTCAGTCTGTCATCCTGGATAATTGTATCATTCTCATCACCATACTTTCTAAGAATATGTTTAATATTAAAAGCAATAATAGACATCTCATTAGAAAAATAGTATAGTAAAAATTCAGTTTGAAAAACTCTTGAGATACTCTCTTAATTTTCTATGCTTTTATTTTTGTAATTATTGTTGTCCTAGCTTTATAGCTTGGCAGTTACAGAAATAATATAATTACTATCAGCATCCAATAAAACATTTTAAAGTACTTTCATAAAACAGAAAATCATCTAGTTTGTACCTCAAAAATTTGCAATGGAAAATGAAGAATGAACCCAGTGATTCATAAGTTATTTAATATTCCCTTGTGATATTTTGGCTATCAGCAGGAAATGTTTCTAAATTACTAATGGCATTTCATAGTTCTTTTGCAAAAGTGCGTACTTTCAGTTTTAAAGATTTAACATATTTGTGAACAGTGGTAATTTAAAATAACCTTTCTGTTTCAAATAATCCATATTAAATTCATATCTAGCATTGTATATGTCTTAACCTTAACATAATGGCTGTCGATAGAAGAGCTGTAGGACAAATGAAGAAATAAAGCTAATGTTTCTAAGTTCAGTCTTAGGTTGTGGTTCATAACTGGTTTTTTCTCTAAAAAAGAAAAAAAAGAAGTACTTCTTGCTGCAATCAACATATATTTTCCATCCTGAATAAGAAGCCCCATTGTAATTTAAATTTTTTGTGAGTACTATCACCACACCCTCCCACAATAAAAATAAAAGAATAACTTTTCGTATCAGAAGTCAATGTAGAGTTTTGTACTAGTATAACCCTCCATGGTTATGATTAATGACCTGCCTGTGGTATTTTCATAAGGGTTGGAACTTCAATGTACAAGTTAAAATATTGGTCCCAATCAAGCCAATAATACAATTCCCACTGACTTAAGATGTTTAAGAATTTTACCCACTGCCCTTTGCTTCACATTGTTCTTGATTATTCATTTAGAGATTATATGAAAGATGAAAAATATATTTTTTTATCTATTCATAATCTTTTAGATAAGCTGTTCACAGCTGTTATTTCTTTAACATACATAAGTGCTCTTGTTAGGCACAAAGAAATCTGACTTTCAACTATCTCTGTCAAAATCATGTAAAAGCAACCCACTGATTTGATGCATCTCTTGTAACACTGCATAGATACATACAGAAATGTATATCCAAGTTCCAGTAATTATGTATTCATGTATTTGATTGTGCAGTGATGCGAAGGTTAGAAATTTAAATTTGTTTTAGGCCTGAAAATTCTTTAAACACTCTTCTAGAAATCACAAATAGAAAATATTTTCACTTCTTAAATAAATAATGGTTCAATCACTCTTCTGCATCCAGTAAATATGGATGTGTAAGTAAAAATAAATCTAACACTAAGTGGTAAGAGATATATAGCAGACAAAAAAGCTTTTTCATGTATCCTTTCCTTTGGCCCATTGTGTGATGTCAGTGTTGCAGAGCCAGAAGCAGGGCTGTACCAACAAAGCTGCTCTCTCTGGCACCAGAAGTTTCCTCTTGCTTGTCAGCATGGTTCTATTGCTCATTCTTTATCTCAACATGGGCACCAAATACACAAAATATGAAAAAAAGATCAATCTCAACTTGTTTCAACGTTACTACCTGATATATATCCACTAAAACATTTTACCTTCAGGTGTTTCTGTGCCATCGGATCCTTACACTCATATTTGCCTCCAGTAACTGTACTGCATTTCAGAGGGTTCCCTTTCATGTGGCACTGTGTCCTACAAACTAAAATGTCTAATTACAAAAGAGATTGCCAAACATTTAAAAAAACAACAACAACAACCGCCACACCACAACGAAAAATACTCCTCTGTGATATCAGGGGATGGGGTTTGTGCTTCAGATGAGCTCTGTGACTTTGTGTACCTGTATATAAACCTGGCATTAACATTCAAACTTTTATAAAGGGATTTGGTGAGACTTGATATCTCAATATCTTGGGCAAAGATAATATTGACAAAACTGTATAACATACTACACAGTCCAAACTGCAAAATTGTTTTAGGTTATGTTTTAACCATCTGAAGAGAATATAAGCACTTAGATAAAGCTTTGATGTCATAGAGAAGCCTGACCGATCCTAAACTATGCTATGCTGTAAAACAAGTGCTCAGTAGCATCAGAGCAATAAATTCTTTGACTACTCTGACCCTCAGCAGCATCACTAACATGTGTGTTCTTGTCCTCGTACATCAGAAGTTATTGATTCAGTGCTCCATCAGAAGAAAGGCACCAGAGCTGCAAAAGAGATTTTTAGTTGAAAAGTCAGCCTCATTATATCAGGATTTGAATTCTTGTTCTTCTCAATGAAATGTTGAATTTGTAGGAGAGGATCATGCCAAATGATGGGCAGAAATTTCTGTGCATACAGGTGTTGTTGACCTAGAATAGCAAAACACGCAAACAATAATTTGTAGCAGCTATCACACAGATTAGCAGCTGAAATTGTAGAAAAGCATACTAGAATCTTGACAACAAGGAGGTTTGCAGAATCTCATTTTATGCTTTTACTTGCAGGAAGTATGAACATAGAGATAAAAAGCTGGCAACTTCCATCTTCCCTCTCCTCTGGCCAGGTCTAATGGAATTCTGGATATCAATAAAACAAAAGGGTGATTGAATTTTGACACTCTTCTTGTGAATGTGAATAATAAAACAGAAAACCTTCATCTTTGACCGTGGTCCAAGAGAAATTACCCCTGTGTTTTATGTTAAATTAGTATTTGATGTAACTCCATTTAAAAATTGGAGTTATAGACTATCATTTGGTAATACTCATTTCATTCCAATTTGATTAGATGTGCTTCAGCTTATTGTCATATTCATTAACTACATTCAGTGCCATGGGAGTGTAATGGTAATCTGCTTGTTTGGATTTCCCCCAGTCAAACAACCTGGGCAGAAGGGCTCTTTCTGGGTTTTACAGATACAGAATGTCTGCTTCTAAATCAAGGGTGTGAATTTGAGATTGCTGTCTCTGCTGGAAACATAGGAATAGAAAAACTGAAATTCCAACAAAGTGCCAGGCTGCTGATGCTTACCATTACTTATCTAGATTTACTAATTGATTTTCTGGCCTTACCTATCTTTAAAAAGCAGATGGGCTTTTTAAATTCTGTAATTGTTCGTAATCTGATGAGTAACACTGAGATTAGATCCTCCCAGCAAACATTCCTGCCATGATCCAATTCTCAAAAGAACATATTCACAATATTTACCCCCTAAATTTTGTTTTTCTGTTATACACTGTTTGTGAAAACCCTCAAGATTCCCAGGAGCATTCCTTTCCTACATTTCTATATTCAGATGAAGATTCTCCCCTTCAGCATTTCTTTTGCAACTGAAGCTAATAGGACTTTTGTTCATAAGGACATGGGGAGTATGTATCTGCATCACAAATTAGGCCAGTGATTTTTAAAGTCAAAATATGATTAAAACTGATCAGAGGGTAACCTTATCTCATTCTTTTGAGATCTGCTGCTCGAATTTGTTTTGACTCCTAATACAGACTGACATTAAAATGAAGTTAAATATTACAGGTGGCCTCAGACCCATCTACAAAACCAGATGTAAATCCAGGGCTAAGCATGATTCAGTTCTGAATTACAGGCTTGAAATATCACATGCCTGGGTGAAGGAGCACCATAAAGAGAACTTTGTGTATATTGCTATCTAAGATCTTAAATGCTCAATTCAATATCCCGTTCATAAAACAGCAATTGCCCATTATGAACAAGCCATGATCTTACCAGAGGGTCAGTCTGAAGGACTCTCAAAACAAGAGCCACCACTTCAATGCTTACTGCTTGAACATAGGTATTTCTGTGTTGAAATGAGAAAAAAAGCACAGAAAATATAAACAATTATGCTTGGATAAAAATATGTAATGTTCACTGAAAAGGTTGAACAACATCAAACTACTCTTGTGAGTTCTTGCTTGAACAGAAATTAATCCCAAGCTTGCAAAAAAGACTTTAAATTCAATGAAAATTAAGTGCAAAATGCTCATAAGAAAATTTTAGGGGAAAAAACCCTAAATACAAACCAGCAAATTATCATGCCAGTTTTAGGACCAGACAGAAATTAAACTCCAAACAATCCACTCCCCTTCTCTTGCCCTTTCTGGTAAAGTGGGACAAAAAGCAGAGAATACGGGTCAGGGTCAATGAAAGCACAAAGCAAGGTGTTATTGTGCACAATAACAGCACAATATTAACAGCAAAACCTTACAAAAAGAGGAGGTGCTTCACCCCCCAAAAGGTGTTCCCCACTGGGAACAGAAGCGCTGTGGGCTCTCCATTTTCCTGCCTCTCCCCTGCGCGCCTTTCAGCCCTGCCGGGCTCCCTCGGCTCGGCTGCTGCCAGCACCACTGCTCCTGATCCCGTCACTGTTAGAGTCAGAGCCATCCTCTACATCAACACCAGCCTTCTAGCTACACTCTGAAAAACACATTTGGTTGCATAAAGGTTCTGAACAGCAACTATGCAATTTATTAAAGCATGGAGAGGAGTATCTGAAACCAGCAGCTAGTTCATTTTAATCATTTGTCAAGATGTAGATAGGCTACAGAGCCAGCTCTTTAAAAATGAGGTTTGTGTCCCCTAAAGTCAGATAAGGATCTTTGCTGCTGTGCTTCGCTTTCCAAGTTTGCTCTGTGTAGCCAACATCAAGCAGTGTCTCATGCTGTTGGTTCGTGAGTCACAGGTTGAAATATTAACATGTGGAAAAGTCAAACCTTCAAGAAAAATTGAAACACCTTGAGGTCTCTTGTCTCATGCCACTTTCTCAGTTATTCTGCATCTTACAAAAAAGTGTCACTTTGACATTTTATGTTGCTTCTTACATCTGTATCTTGAAAATTTCAGAGATATTTGAACAGTAATGCACAATGATCTGACAGACATCAGTCAAGCCCAGACATACCAGAAGCAATGATTTCCTGTGGCTGGTTTGGGACAGGGTGATTAATCAGATATTCTCTTTCACTCAGACCTCCTGTAGAACTCTCGAGAAGAATGCTTGAAGGCCACAGCTGCTTGCTTATCCTCTGCCAAACTCAGATCTCTTAAAATTCAGCACAGTCTTACATACAGAACAGAGAAAACCACCAAGGTAACGCAGATTCTAGGAAGAAGAGCAGCCATATTTTCCTAGTAACAATTTGACAAATATGCTGCAAAAGTAATTACAACACTTGAGCTAATATCCTATCATTAGGTTTCAAGTGTAGGATTTTCAGTTCTTCTTCACTGGCAAAGCTTTTAAAATCTTATCTGACACATCTTATTGTGTCTTACATGAATCATAAAGTGTATTTGCATAGTATTATGGGTCTTTTTATTTTTTTTTTTTACATGCAAGATGGAGCAAAATGCTTTAATTCAAAAATATGTAGTTATTCAAATTGTGACTCATGAAATATTGAAGCTCTTAAGCACTTCCAAATACTGCTAATGAGCCTGTCATGAGTGATTACTCATGTGGGCATACCTCTAATTTTGAACATGGACCCATTGAACCTGACTCTTGCTTGAAGATGACAATGAAATTCAGGATCTTGCTGGATCAGAACCCAAAAGAGGTTCATTTCAATCTACAAGAGCAGCCATTTAAAAGTTGGCTAGTCTAAGACACTTACAAACAAGAGATTTAATGTATTTACATCTGTTCTGTTCTTCATTTACCTAGAAGACAAATAATCCTCAAGGCATAGATTCCATCATATTAGAGCCCAAAACAGTATCTTACTAGTCCAGTCACTTAAATTTGGTGGCAGAAACAGGAAAAATATCTGTTCTCTCAATATCTGTCAAATAAATCATCTTCTTTACTGTAAACCTTCCCTTCCATTTCTGTTCTCACCTGTCACTCCTTCCCACCCTTTTGTCCCAAAAAAGCATGAAATAAAAAATATACAGAAAGGTCAAGGACAGAGAGTTTTATTACTGATACATAGAAAGGGCTTACCATTCAGCAGTGACAATTTTAGTCAGGAGTCATCCAACTACATTCTCTTTCCTAAAAAATAAAAAAGATAAAGCATTCACCCACAAATACATCCCATGGCTTTATGATATCCCATTGGTGACAGGTTATTTAAACAGCAGTGTAATTTACAACCCTTCATTTCTATCCTTTGTCTCACTAAACATTTGTTTCACATCTATCAAACCATTCAGTGTTACTTCCTGTTGCATATCATAATTAGTATTCCTGGAAAAAATAAAGTATATGGCACAGGCAATAAAAAAACCCCAATGTTCTCTGGATATTTTATTTCTTTTGGAGCTGTATTTGCCTGCACTTCTTTAACTGCAGCTCTGCTCACAGACTTTGCTCTCACACCATCATGACTGCTGCATTTACAGTGTTACTCTCTAAATGACTTACTTTTCTTCCTTTGTCAGTGTCTCTGGGTTCTTTAAGGGATCCTATTGATCAGAAGACAATAGAGCTGACTCTTCAGCACTACCCAGGCTGTGCTTCTGCAATCCCTTGAAATTCACTGAAGTTCCAGAACATCCTACTTTTGATTAAAAAGTTGACTCTAAAAATATCTAGGTTTTTCTTGGTCTCAGGTTTTGAATATATCTGAAAACAGGAAGGGGAAGAAAGGAAATATTAGTTTAAAGAAACCCACACACTTTCAAACCAATATTATTGTTCAGCCATACCACAAAAGGAATAAAAGGAATTTAAGGGAGAGTTTTGAATGGAAGAAGGATCAAATGTTCACACTCTCCACAAGGGAACTTTCCAATTCTACCCAACTATAAAATCATATGTGATAAAACCACTCTCTTAATCAGGCCAGGATCTGAGGGGGAAGAAAGAAAAGAAAAAAGAAAAAAATGTGTTAACAAGCTAAGCAGCTTTTGTCAAGTTGAAAAAAAAGCTTTACATGGTCCCAGGAGCCTCAAACTCTGAAATTGTCAGGCAATATCTCCTGTGACACAGAGTATTGAGGAACATGAGAGCAGGAAATAGCCATTTATGATAAATAAAATCTTAATCCAATTCCATCTGAGATTAACAATGAAATCACAATTTCTTTTAATACTGAAGGAAATCTTCCACACACAACTTAGTCTATTAAGTTCTCCTCAACTGTATACATGTAAAATTTACAGTACTACTCCATCAGACTTCCAAATATATAACCTAGCATAATACATAATCTATATAGATTTAGAAAAATATATTAAAATATTTATATAACAAAACCATGTGACATCAAATAAAGCAATCATTGGTGGAATGTGTCTTCTCTATTAAGCTGTGGTGCTCATTGCAAACCTACTCAAATTTTCCATATTTGATGCCTTTGCAATGTATGTCTTTTTCTAAATGAGAATTTTCTCCCAACCTCAGGTATATTTTAATGTCTTGTGCAGAACTTCACATGATTCCTTCCACAATTTCATGAGTCTAATTAAAGGTATTTATTAATGCTTGCTCACACGGTAATTCCAATACAGTGGAATTACCTTTTTTTTTTTTTTTTGAGAATGAGAAAGATCCCAACTGTGAAACTTTCTCTATCCCTGGAGCAATAGGACTGAAACATTGCCTTGGAGAACTCACTCCACAGCTTTTAATTCTGCAGGGACTCAATGTCTTAAGGCATTCATAATGCTGATTAATAATAAAAATAGAATCTGGGCTATCACCTGACCCGACCTGACAGCAAAGTTCTTCATTTTGTATCTAGCTCTCAGATTGCTGCTGTCACAATGAATGTATCTGCAATGCTTATTGCAGTTTCAGTAACACTTGCCATGGGTTGTACACAGTCAGTACCTCATATTAATTTTCTCTAAACAGAAGGCTTTTCCCGAGAAAGCTACAGTAATGTAAACTATACACTTTCATACACTTACATTTTTTTAGAAGGTTTAAAATACTAAAAGGACTACCAGGAGCATGCTAATTAATCCTGAAAGCATGAAAATGGGAAGCAAAACACTTGGCACCATTTGTAAAAACAGGACGCAATCAGATTTTAAAAAAACCCCAACAACTTGTATGTCCTCTGTGCATGTCTGCTCTGCCTTTGAATGTGCATTTGTTGAAAATTATTACTGGTGCCTCTACATTGTCTTGTCTGAAAAAGTGGTCTCTCCTGTACTGTTTTGTTTACAAATGTTGTTTGTGGAGTGAAGTGTTGTCAGTGGAATGCTTGAATAATACTGTGGACATACTGAATATGAAATTGCTCTGTCACTGGAGAAAATGGGAGCAACTATGCCAAGTCATTAAAATATGTTGGTTTCGAGTAAGTTTAAGGGCACACTCAGGGCCATATAGTGTTTTTAATGAAGATTTCAATGTCCTCAATAAATAATAAGATATTAAATCTTAAACTCACTCTAAGGTATATAGTACCTGTTTTTAAAAATTAATGAAATGAGCACAGAATTGTGGCACAGTTGAAGTAAATTTCAGGAGGAAGATGATTTATGCTGACATGCTGGACTAGGCCTTGAATGATCTTGGATCCATTCCCAGTTCTGCCCTCAGCTTCATCTAGAGCCACACAAGCTTCTTTAGACAACACTGCAAAGCTGTTTAGATATTTGAACATGCACAGAGGTGTCTGCTAGGGTTTTGCAAACACTTAACTACACTTGGCAATTACATCCTCTTGAATTTGGAGACCCAATCCCAAATGTGGCCCATACACAAATGATAAAGAGCATGAAGTCCTTGTTCAGACAATACTTTAGCTGAGTCTCAAATTGATCATCACACCTCAGTAACTGAATCAAAGATCTAAGTCAATACCTCCTCACTGCTGGGGACAGTTCATTTTCTGTACCTGACAGAATTTAAATTCCTGTGATTTAGGGTGATTAGCCATCCCATGGTCACTAAGTAGAGAATTTTGAATGGATACATGCCCTTTGGTTACCAGAATAAATCCCATCATGGAACCACAGATAAGAGTTTCTGGCTGAGGTTTCTACATCCTTTTCTTCTCCTCAGTATTGCTAGGAGATAAATGTATTAATGTCTTCTGAAGAGATTCTAACTGGATCAACCAGTGTCATAAGAAAATTTTGAGCAGAATCACTTGTCATGTTGAAACTAGACATACTCTCAGAGAAAATGTGTAAATAATTGGGAGTTCAAAAACATTTTCATTTTACTGTTTACTCACATAAAGATTCTAATTAGTGCAAATCACTAAAGCCCAAATCACTAAAATCCACTGACAATAAGACTCTTTTTCTTAACCCTTCCTGGTAAAGTGATATAAAATTAATCTGCATGGCAGAGAAGATAGAAGTTATATTCTAACCTAAAACCTGTCAAGCCCTAGAACATAAGGTCCAGAAGAAGGGTTAATTCCCAGAGACATTTTTTTTTTTTCAAGCAGGAATAATGTGCAAGTTAACCTTCAGGACAAGAATGATCACTTGTATGGTATATCTTACCTCCTTTAATTCAAGACTTTCTATATAGCCAATGCAATGGGCTACAACCAGAGGTAAAAGAGAAGAGTATGAGGACAGCAGAAAATAGAAACTTCAACTGTTGATAGGGTAAGGTCAGGATGACTAAATCCAGTGGACAAATAGACTCTTACATTGATGTACTGGGTGCTTTCCAAGAATCACACAAACATCAGGGTTGGAAGGGAACCCTGGAGCGCATCTATTCCAACCCCCTGCTGCCAAGGCAGGCTCACCTAAAACAGGTTACACAGGAACATGTGCAGGTGGGTTTGGAATGCCTCCTTTGAGAGAGGTTCCATGTCCTCCCCAGGCAGCCTGTTCCAGTGCTCTGCCACCCTCAGTGTAAAAAAGTTCTTCCACAGGTTAAGGTGGAATTTCTTGTGTTTTAGTTTATGGGCATTGCTCCTCATTGTGCTGCTGGGCACCACTGAAGAGTCTGACACCATGCTGTTGGCATGCCCTTTGAGATATTCATGTGCAATAAATATGTGCATTAAATAACATCTTGTGTGACTAAGACATAAAAATTAAAGTATTTGGAGAATACTGCAAATGACCATAAAATCTTACTTCCAGCTATTCAGCAAGCAAGCAAGCAAGCAAGCAAACGTTTCTAGAGAGGCATGGAGGACATACTTGTAACTCATGACAAGAATACATGAGCCAGCTTATGCTGGTAGGCAACAAGAAAAGCCTGGGGGTTTATCACACACGTTTAGAAAAGGTAATATTATTCATCTTTAAGCACAAATACTACAATTGTATATATCACATCAGTTATACAGACTACATCCTTCATAAGGTGTTCATAACCACCTTTGTTATGAACCCAGGTCTATACTATCCTTTCATCAGGAGTCCTAAAACAAACATAAAACCAAAGAGACTGGAGCAGTGCAGAGCAAAGGCTGAGTCTTTTATAGCCACTAAAAATGTAAACACAATAACCTTTAATTCCAGTAGAATTTGAGAAAAAAAATTGAAAATGGAAAATGTTAGCAGAGAAGATTACCTCTACCTCTTATCACAAACATAACCATCAGTTAAGGTTTTCAGCTTCTTAAAAGATCATGAAGGATTAAGTCAAAATTTTGCTGTGCCACCCAGTGTGGATGTGAGTGCCATGTCAGCTTTTCCTAGAAATGTAGAATTGAGATGTTTTTCTTTCTATCCTCCTCTCCTTTAAATTAAAAGAAAAATCCTGCTTTCTAGGTACAAATATAAGCAACTGAACTTAGAGTCATGTTGGAAAAGACCTCTAAGATTATCCAGTCCAGCTGCTAACCCAGCACTGCCAAGTCCACCATTAAATCATGTCCCAAAGTGCAACACCTCCATGTTTTTTAAGCATCTCTAGGAATGGTGGCTTCACCACTTCCCTGGGCAGCTTGTTCCATTGCTTGACAACCCCTTCCATTTTTTTTTTTCCTAAGATCCAGTCTAAACATCCCCTGGCACAATTTGAGACCATTTCCTTTTTTCCTATTGTTTATTACTTGGGGAAGAGGCTGACCCCCACCTGGCTACACCCTCCTTCCAGCGAGCTGTAGAGTGATGAGGTCCCCTTGAGCCTCCTCTTCTTCAGGCAAACACCCCCAGCTCCCTCAGCTGCTCCTCACTGGACTTGTGCTCCACACCCTTCCCAGCCTCACTGCCCTTCTCTGGACACACTCCAGCACCTCAATGTCCTTTCTGAACTGAGGGGCCCAGAACTGGACACAGCACTTGAGCTGTGACCTCACCAGTGCTGAGTACAGGGGGACAGTCACTGTCCTGGCCCTGTTGGTCCCACTACTCCTGATGCAGGCCAGGATGACAGTGGCCTTCTTGGCCATTTGGACACACATTGGCTCATGTTCAGCCATTGTCAATCAAATCCCCCCCGGTCCTTTCCCACTGGGCCACTTTCCAGCCACTCTGCCCCCAGCCTGCAGCACTGGATGGGGTTGTGGGGTTGTGACTCAAATGCACTTCACCTACTTCACCTCGCTGAGCCTCAGGCAGTTTGCCTTGGCCCGTCAGTTCAGCCCATCCAGGTCCCTCTACAAAGCTTTCCTGCCCTCCAGCAGATCAACACTCCCACCCCACATGGTGGTGTCTGCAAATTGAAGGAGGGTGCCCTTGATCCCCTGGTCCAGAACATTGATAAAGATATTAAATGAGACTGGGCCCAGTACTGAGCCCTGAGGAACACCATAGGTGACCAGCCACCAGCTGGATGTAACACAGTTACAATCTATTGACATTCCATGTTTAGAATGGAACTGCAGCTTTCACACTTGGAGGGGTATTCTATGGGAGTTTCTACATGAGTTCTGTTATAAACAAAGCAACATTATGGAAATAAAATTCCAGAAAAACCCATCAATCTCTAATTTATCTCTGTTTAAAGAAGTACAGTTACACAGTTGGAGTCACTTTTGCAATTCAAATGAGTTTGTACATACTCCTAGCCTGTCTGAAATTACCATACTTAAAATATAAAATGATCAAGAGAGATATGAAATGAGCATTGAAACAGAAAGCTCAAATGATTGAATCTCTTTCTTAAAATGAAAATTAAAATCTCTCCTTCATTTAGTAATAATCTAAAATACTCTTAAGAAGTTGGGAAAGAACATCGGAAAAAAAATTGTGACCACCGAATAGAAGTGAAATCAAATGATTGCTCAGAGATCAAACTCCATGAAAAAAGTCAGTCGCATTATTTCATTATAAGTTTATGCAAAAGGTAAAAAAGTTCTATACATTATGCCTTATTTATATGTGAGACATAACATACAAAACAGAAAATGCCTTCAGAAAATACGTTTTAAATCCACCATAATATTTACATTAAAATCTAATGTTTATGACTTAAAATGTTTTCAAAACTCTCACAGTATATGGCTACAGTATGTATAACTGTGCAGCTATTCAGTCACAAATGCTGCCTACAGGAATCTAACTGTACATTGTGTGGCTACATGGCTACTCATTTAAATTATTCTTACTCAAAATGTGGGAAAAGAAAGTCTGCAGTTCACTACAGATTTATTTATACCTAGTAGCTTGCTTGTAGGAACATCACAGAAAAGGTTCAGCACATCTGATAAAAATTTGGAAAAGAGTATATGCATCTACCTTACGTTTTCCTTTGGGAAAACAAAAGTCTCAACTCAGAGCTCCTGTCTTTATACAGAGTTAGATCTCATTTCACTCCCATTGAACAGGTAGCTGATAAACACAAACCATTATTCCACAGGCATTAACAATCACTTTGATTCCATTTTTAACAGTCACTGTGTTGCTACTGTCATGTGCAGATTACACTGGTGTGAAGTCACTCACTGTGACACTTTGCTGTTAAGTTCTTGGAAGATTTATGTTCCTGTTAGCTGCAGACCCACACAATAATCTTCCACAGGCCACAGAAACTCCTACACTAAACATCAAGCATGTGTGTGCATGTCCACCATTGATTCCCAATTTGAGAATAATATTCCTAGTAGTGTAAGGCATGGAAATACTGCTTCAAGTATAAATCCATAGTGTTTAGGATGTCAAGATTGTATAACCTCTGTGCCAGGCCCATGGCCCATCTAAATGTAGTAAGGTGGGACAAATTGCTGTGGCCATAATAATCGTTAATGAGGAAGGATGCTCTAGTGAAATTAAATTAGTACCTTGAGATGGTAACTCCATTCTGGGAAGCATTACCAAAATATGACAGGGGTCAAGGAACTTAAATGCTTTTGAATATTGCACAAATTGTGCCAATTGTAGGAATGATACTTGCATATGAACACATAAATATTGCCTGTATACAAAATAAATGAATAATTGAAATATGTAAAGAAAACAGCCTAAGCTGTTTGTTTTGCTATTTAAAACAACAGGTTTACATAGTGCAATGAAATATTTATTCACCATGTTTTCCTTTGGCTGTTCTATTTTTCTGGATTGATTACCTCTGAAAGCTTCCCTGACATGAGCTTTTGTATGCTGACAAAGGTGAGGTGAAGCGAAGCATCTTGATTAGCTACAATGCAGAGAGAGCAGCTTCTAGGCAAGCTTAACAGAGCAAGGACAGAGAACATGTGGTCAGGGGAATGCACTGGTGCTAAATTAAGTTTTAAAGAGAAGAGGAATCTATGCTCTTATTTTCATGGAAAAACTAGCAGATAATACAAGTGAGCTTTTAATTTTGGGGTCAGTTCTTTTAAGAAATAGCAACAAATAGAATGGTTAGATTTGATTGCTGTGAAAGATGTGGGTATTCTGACAATGTGCTGCCTCCTACTCAGCACGCTTCAAACCACACCCATGCCTGGATTCCTAAGACCCCCTGCCCTTTTCAAACTTTCATTATATCTGACTGAAACTACATCACTGTACATTATGTTCACACATAACCTTGAAAAAATATATTTAACAAAACTCCACAGTTTTATGACTATTTACTGAACTTAGAAGACAAATAGACTTGTTGAACTACTTCTACATATTATATTAATATATTCCAAAGGATTATATTGTCCTTCCCCTACATGAGGGTCTAGCTCTATTGTTATGTTCAGCCTTCTAAAGCCTATGAAAGCCGCTTGCTTACACTGTGCAGGAAGATGCACAATTGTTTGGCTGCCATTTGAAATACTATTAACCTGGTGCTTTCTCTGTGCTTCAGTAGTCCCTTTCCAGTTTAGCCCAGTGAAGTTTTAGTAGTTGTGACACATATTTTAAGTAGCTCTGTGCTACCTAAGTATCATATATATCACAGAATCACAGAATAAGCTGCGTTGGAAAGGACCCCCAAGTCCAATTCCCAGCCCTGCAGGGTACCATCCCCAAGAGTCACATGTTTGTATACCTATCCATTAGAAAGAGTAATCAATAACTTAAGATTATAAGTAGTTTATGTGTTACCTGCCAGCAAAATAAATGAGATCTCTTTATTTCCATTTAAAGTTATGCTGTGATAAACCCAAAGTATACATAAGTGTTTATTCTATACACTGTTAAATTTAGTCTCAAATCTTTTAAGGTTTCAGAATTTGTTTCTTTTTCTGTGTTCTGGGCAAAATCTAGTAAAAATAATATTTTCTTTAAATATTTTCTTAAATATTTTCTTTAAAAATAACCCTTTCTGAAATTGTGTTTTACAGATTTATTATTTCATAATTTATTAAAAATATGTAAATACCATTAAAATTTTTAATAAATCATCTAAGAAGTTCCCACTGACATAACAACCTTCAACAAATAGCTGCATTACCCAAGAAAATAAAGAAGAAGAAAAAGAACAAAAACAAGCCCAAACAAAAATGTGACAAATTCGCAGATATATTACAGATGTTATATTCCATTAAGGGGAAAAAAATTACACAAACATGAAAAGATCACCATTAGAGTGATAAAACTGCAGAGTCTGCTTATGTCGGTGCCAGTTAATTGCTAAACAGTTTACAGGGGACCTGGGGAGGATTTTAGGCCTGATCAGTCTCTGCCACAATCTTGATCTTGTGCAGGCCACTGATCATGTAATTTATCTGCCTTAGGATAACTCCTATTTATGCTGTGACATGGAAGATGACACAGCCTGAACCCAAAAAGATAAAAGTGGAAGGGTAACAGCATCTCTTTTATGCACCTTGTTTTAGCACTCCTCAGCTGCAACTAAAAGTGAGAGCCAGTAACCACCTGGTTCCTCCTAAATAAACTGTTATTCTCTTAATATACTAAATCCTGTGATAAAATCTTAAATAATCCTTATTTGCTACCAAAATGGCAATTCTGTCCTATCTTTAGCTCTGCTTACAGTTACCTATGAAATAATGTATGAATTATTAGAATTCCACTGACATATTGCAGACAATTGAGTTGGATTAGATATCATAGGATTTGTAGAATAGATGTAATAATTCCCTCCCTTCACCAGAAGCACCCCACAAATGGAACAAAGGACTGACCAGCCCCTCTGCATCAGTTATATCAATCAGCAAGTCTCTCTTATCGAGTAATGTCATTTTATACTACATTATTTTGGGTTTTTCCTCTGTTCTTTGTTGTTTCTATCTCTTTTTCTCTCTCTCTCTCTAATTAATAGGAAGGGAAATGCCTTCTGTACTGTACCTCCCTACACTGTGCAGGGAGGCTTAAGGACTCCAAGCAGTTTGCTCAAAGTCTATGTCCCACCATCCAACTAAAAAAAAGCATCATTGCTCCATCTGTGTCTGTCTTTATGATAATTGCAAACAGCACTCACTGTGTTCTCTGTATTACCAGTCTCCATGAAGGTAAGGACCCTGACAATTCAGTGCCTGACACCTCATCTCTTCTTGCTGAATTGGAATGATGACTTTGACATTTTCTTGTCAACATCAGTCATCTCAAATCTGCACACTCAAATATTACATATCTTGCAAATAACTGCTACTTTGCTGTGTAGTAAATAATTCTTATTAGGTACATACATTTCTTTAACCAAATAATTTATAAAATCATTCTAACACAGGATAATTTGCAAAAACTCAAAGGACTCATTGATTTTAATAGCTTTAGTAGTAGCATTTTAAAAGGAATACTAATGTTTTCTTAATTCATAAAAAAATTAAATACTAAATAAAGAACTTGCTAGCTTTTTTTACTTTGACTACTACATTTTTCACTATTAATTTCTAACATTTTGTTATTAATTTCCAATAGAGATTTCAGCCAAAATGAATGTATACTCACTGTTTGATAATTACATTTGACAGTTTCTATCATGCAAGATGTATCAAAGCAATTTTCTTATTACAAGACAAAACACTTAGATTTTTTCCCTTTTTTCTTTCCCATCCTCAGGATAAATACAAAATAGAGATTTTAAGAAATGCAGCACAGACTAAGGATGAAGCTGAGTATGATATGAGATCAGATGTGTTACAGCAGTGAACGGTCACAAGAGTCACCTCAGCTCTTCTGCCAAAGTGCCTAACTCAAATTCTAGTGCTCACCTAAGCCAGAGTTTATTATTCCATTCATATTTCTATGAATATTACGGACCCTTGTACACAATAATTTGACTCCAAAGCTACCCACTAAGTTGAAGGAGGAAATGCCCACCTGACCAGATGATGTTGCAGCTTGCGGCTGCAAGAAAGTACTTCAGCAAACCACTAAAGATATGTGTTTTTAACATTTCCTAAAGTCATTTTGCCATTAGTAATTCTCAGCAATTAATTCATGAGAATAGATTTTTTTTTAAAATTATATTCCTTACTACTGGTAAAACAATCAAAAAATATAGGTTGGCTGCTGGTTCTCATCAATAAATCACTTTCTTTTGCATACATATAATTGTCACAGAAAGAATATTTTTAATGCAAAAAAGAAAAAAAAAAAGCCATACAGACCAACCAAACAAAAAATTAAAAAAAAACCCCAAAAAAAATTTGCTCTACAGACCTTTAGATAGGCTTGTTTCTGCACACATCCCTGAAGTCATTGGGTTGTTTTAATGCTTTTTGGAGTGTTCCATATATTTCACACTACAGGGACAATGTAGTTACCACATTTTCACTAATAGCAGGCTCCAAGAGGAAAAGCAATGATAATGAGGCAATGATAACCTTTTACATCTTCAGCTGGGCTACAGACTCCGAATTCATTCCCAAACATCCAAAATGTTAACTTTTCCAAGAAGTGTAAAAAAACCCCTATGCTTTAGGAATCTCAGCAGAACCAGAGAGTTCAAGCACCTCTTCTGGTTATCAAAAGCACCTCCACTGTAGATGTAACGTAAGGATTTTGCCAGGAATGTAAACAGAAGCTGCATTGGCACCTGCAATTCCACATGGGCAGACGTTTCTCTTCTGAGTAGAAAGATAACCAAATTCTTTCTCACAATTTCTAGTTACTGTGTTGTCCCTCCCCTCTAAATCAGGTGGCAAAAAACCTTTGCACACCTGTTCAGTGTAGTCATGGTACAAATATAACATAGGACATCACACATCTGTCCCAACTTTTGGGACTTTATCAAAAAGAATCTACAGCAGAGCAGAAACATTACATTGCTCTACCATGTACAAAACACATCACCTACAAGGTTTTCCCAAACCATCTTATTTCACATAATGACTTCATTTTCTGGAAGTATTTGTGCAAAAGACAACACAAAGACCTTTCATGAATTTAAAACTTATGTAGTATTGTGTGTTTTGTCCATTTTGAAAGCTGCACTGCTAACACAAACAGTCTGTTATTAGAATGTTTTATAGCTCTGCTGACAGAAATTAGTTAAGAGTAAAATTTCACATATAAAGCTCACTATGACAATTTTCCTATGCTAAAATTTAATTCAAGGCATTTGCTGCATTTTAATAAATATGTCACTGATTTCAATATTTTTTATGATTCTCCATGGAAAATGGAAAGAATTTTATTTTACATTCACTTTATTTCTCTTGCTGATGTTTTTTGATATATTCTGAGAATTTTTCAAATTCTCTACCAATCTCTGTTCTCAGTACTGACTCTTGCTATGATTATTTTCTTTTTACCATATGCTCACTATTACTCCACAGTTAAGGGTACTTTGAAATGCATTCTGTGACTGAGTATCTAATTCAGGGAAATGTTACGTGTTCATACATTTGCTGATCATTGTCTCAGGGAAAAAACAGGTCATTGATGAGACTGCTTTCCACACTGAATGAATATGGCTCAGCTTGGCCTTACATTTCATAACTGATTTTGCACAAAGCATTTGTATGCAGGTTTATTAGATTAACTGATCTGTTTTCCTACTAGGAATGACCTTTAACATCTTTAACATCACTTTCTGACTTCCAATTATGAGCCAGGAAGTCAGTATGACAAAACAAGAGTAACACCCACGTATTTACCTGAAACCCCAGAACCCAGGATGCACTTCACTGCTTGAGACAGAAAGAAAGTTTATTCTTCTGTCTTAATTTTCTCCATTCAGGAATGGCAGAAATAGGGGAACTATATGCTTAGCACAGAGCTAAAATAATACCATAAACACAACCATTTGAAAAGTCATATTTTATTCACTGAAATGTTAATCACTGAGCCACCTTAGCTTTAGCATCCTTAGCCTCTCAATGCAATATTTATCACATTTGGAAAAGAAGGGGGGTGGGGCAGAGGGATAATAGAGGAAGAGAAAAAAATCAAGCATCTATATCATCATCATCAACCTATTTTTACTTGATATAAGATCTCATATACAATATTCTATCAATTCCTTCTTATCCCTGGACACTTCTTTCTACCACTGCAGTTTACCTCCAGCTGACACAGATAATTTTACTCCTTCAGATATATTGTGCCCACGCACCTTTCTGGCAAGTTCTCTGTATAATTGTTATTAACTGATACATTAGTTCATAGGGATGGAGATAAGCCAATTTCATTTCAATGCTAAGATAAACAGGACAGTTCAAAATAATTGTACAACTTTTTTGACTGCAGGTTAGTGGTGTTCATGGAGAAAAAATGCCTTGTGTTAAACAAGACATCGCAGAAAATGGCCATTGTGGTCTCTCCTTAAAATCTCCAACTTTAAGAACCATTCACTGAAGACATTCAACTGTGCAGCCATAAAAACCAGCCAGAATTTCTGAAGAAGTCAAACACGGCTAACTGCTAATAATGTGTTCTGTTTACCCAAACATTTAAAGGCAGAAAAGGCAGAGTTGATACCCCAACCACCTGATCCCATCCAAGAATAACACGCTTTAAACAGAGCTAGGTACATTTTTTTCATCCCAGTCTTCCTGTGGTATGAATTATTTTTTTATGTCGTCATCCAGAAGCCTTTTCTCTGAATCCTCATGCAATTGTAGCTCTAGGAAGAGACTAAGTCTGGATAGTCCTTAATTGTATACATGTAATCTTGCCCATAATAAAGAAATGGATTCCTATTTTAGTATTCTTGAAAAGTTACCACTCAATGTAAACCCCAAGAATACTCTAAGTATTGCAGAGCAGGTAGAGCTGCAAAGTGAGATTCTGCTTTATGACCTTCACAATTATTTTGTTTGTCATTCAATCTAAGGTAGTTCACAAAACCACTACTAAGTTAGACTTAATACATATGAAAAGCAAATCAAGGTTATTACTGTCTACCAGAAAGGAAGCAGTCCTTGCAAACAGAAACAGATGAAGTAAAGCATTAAATAATTCATGTAGCTGAGCACTTTGCAAAAAGGGCTCGCTGTGAATGGCATATGGATATCTGGTTTTATGACTGGAAAACTGATCTTGAAACTTCAGGAAAAAAAACTCATGTTGTTAATTTTAAATTCAAAACAATATTGAAAAAAATTCTATGAAGATCAACAAATAACTACAATTATTGTGGAAAATTATGAATAAAACATTAAATTACGGGCTGTAAGCCCCTGGGCATTTTGCACCATTAAATGCATTTCTATTTTTGTATCTCAACCCTCTCTGAAAAAAAAGAAGAAAATGAAAAACTTAAAAAGAAAATTATGGTTCTCTTACTTTCAGTAAGAGAACCTTGAACACTTTCTTTGTTATGAATAAAAACCACATTGAAATGAAAGTCAGCTTCTAATATAATGTTATTTAAGTAGTAAAGAGCAAGAATTGGTTCAACAAGAAAGAAATTGGAGGGCAGAATATTTCCAATATAACATGTACATTTTGGGGCACAATACATATATTCTGATGCACCAATTTTTCTGAAATTGGCATTGTATATAAAAAAGTACACCTCAAGAAGATAAAAAGTTATTTTTAGAGATTCAACAGAAGCAGCAATTACAACCATTACTTTCTCTTCTTGTCAGGATCTCATGGTCCCTTGAAAATTTAGTTTGAAGGTCTCTCTGATTTCTAGATTAATTAGATGAGAAAACTTTATGATGTTTTGATGCATTCTATTTTATGTCTGTTGTGTAGACCAAATAAATAAAATGTTTTTCCATAAGCTTATATGTTGTATATGATCTAAAAGAGATTGTAGCTGAATTTTGTTTATTTCGGGCATAAACCTTTTTTTGACATTATTTTATGCCATTTCTTTATGTAACAACTATTGTTTCAATGAGTATGATGTCAGTGGAGGACTTCTGTTACAAATGCTGCAAAATGCATTACTCACAGAACTATTTCTGCTCCATAATGTAAACAATGTTTCATTTCTTTATAATGGTTCTGTTTAAACATTTATACTTACCTCTATCATCACAGTGCAGTGTTTCTACTTTCTGATTCTTGTTCAAGCTGATAATTTTTTTCTGTGTTTTAAATCTCTGAATGCAATTCTTTTGGACTTACCAAGTGGCCATTTCCTTCTGTTCAGTACGCCCTTTTCAAATCATTATTTTGCAGCATTTAGTATCAATCATTGCAAGGTTCTGTCAAGTGGTCTGCTAACATCCAAGCCAACCTTGGCCAGCACAGGTCAAACACTTCAGCTGCACAGGCTCCAGTACAAACATTGCACAGTGCTCAGTGCTCTTCCTCTAAGGCAGACAGACAAGATAAAATAATTGTGCACTCAATTTTTAACTACAAAAGTAGTTCTAGGTGAATTAGCCATGTATTCAAAATCAAGTACAAGGGAGATAACTATCAGACAAACACCACATTATTAAAATTACTATTAATTATTGTGAGATCTAGATGTGTGCTTTGGTTCTCAGCTTCATGAGCCTTTCCCTCCTAAATCAAATCTATTTCATCATTTTAGCAACCTTCGTCCTGATGCAAGACATTGAAGCCTCCTCACTCTCTTAGCCTATTCCACAACATTCATAAACCCTTTTCTGATTTATTTTCCAAATTTACTGACCAATAAATACAAAAAAGATAACACATCAATGTCTAATTCCATATCTGCCAAAGTTAATGATAACCCTATACAGAATCCTGGAGTCTCCCAGCTTACAAAGGAAGTTGCAGGTTTTGTTTCACAAATGAGAAACTCCTCTACATTTATTTACTGACAGAAATTTGACTGCATTGTTACTGAACCAAAATCACTGACGGGATGGCATAAATACAAAACCAACTATACTTTCAAAGGCCAATTGCTTGCTGCTCCCTTGTAACTTGTGAGGTTCAGAACAAGCTGGAACTGTTTTAAGATCAGCCCTTGAAATAGAAAATGAGTATTAAAACTGTTGGACAAGATGATCATTGAAGACCTCCTCACTTCATGCACAGCATGCTTTACAGGCATTCCCAACACCCAATGAATAAAGTAATACTGAAAAAGCTCCAAAAAAACCACTATTTGTCAAAGACAGCAGGAAAGATCCAGAACATGGACAAATCCTAGAATTGTCCTGGACAAATGAAATGTCTGTCAAGTTTACTTTTCTGCTCCACATGGTGGCCAAAAGATGACTAAGGAAGAACGTAGAGAAAGAATAGAACAGTCTTTAAAGGTACTTAAAAAATAATCTCAACAAGAATTGAATCCATTTAATTAAAAATTTATTCAACTGCTTAGCTACAGTTTGAAATAATTTTCTGAGACATATGTGGGTTAAATTTAACACTGGAATCTGAAGACAATCTGTGGCCAGTGTTGAAGTTTAGCCTGGAGCTTTAGATAGAAATTTTGTTTTGTGCAGTAACCAGCAACAGCTAAAAAAATATGAGATAAAGATGGGAAAATAGTAAATTTTGTTAACTTTTTTTTAAATTGCACCTTCATGTAGGGAACTAACATCCCATTGGTATTACTATTTCAGAATGCACACGCCAACTACTGCAGGAAATGTCTAAAAAGCAGTACTTGGGCCTTAGTAAGTAGCACCATGAAGAGGGCATTAGGAGTGAATTCTCCATAGACAAAATCACTGCAGTGTGATGTGTGTTTATAAAAGTGTTTGAACCAGAAAGTGCCAAAATTTCAGATGAATTAGCAACAAGTGCCTCTTGTTCTTGCTTTGAAAATCCACATTTATGTCCTGTTTCCTTAAAATAATACCTGTTTGAAGAACTACTTTTTGATGATTCCTGTTACAGAGGGAGAAAAGATGAAAAAGCAAAAAGGGAGATGGCAGGTAGGTGCTGACTCACAGACAGATTGTGTTCAGTATTTCTTGTTCACTATAGTTCCCCTGACAGCAAAAATGCTTTGTATACCAACTTTTGATTAGCATGAGTAGAAATACAGCTTTAATTCCCAGAGGGTTGTTGGACATTCAAGGAGAGCAGATGACTGATCATATAAACAGCAGCAGACAATATATTAGTAAATCAGCAGATCTCCTAGTATTTCCATGACTGCCAAGTGACACTTGGCAAGTGACATAGTACCTAACTTCACAATACACATTACTGATGTTTTTGAATTGCCAAAAGGAAGTAACAGTTCAGCCATATTTATAGTATTTCTGCTTTAGTAGGTTCCAAGAGTACCTCTACTGTAGCCAACTCAAGTCACCTTTTATGTCAAATATGACTCTGCTGTCCAAGACCATTCCCACCTGATCTTGCAATACCTTTGTTTTCATTGTGATCCTTTTGATATTCAAGTAGTACCTGTCTACCATAAATCAGCAACGGAGCTCAAAATAACCTTACACAGAATTCTAGGCTATGTACACATTTTCTCAGATGACATGAAGGCAATTGGTGCTGACTTTACAGAACATCATAACTGATGGAAAAGCTGATGCTGCTCATAAAATCATGAAATATAAAGCCTTTCCCAGACAGCTGGAGAATGGTTCACTCAGGCCATTTACAGCAGATAGTACAAGGGTCTCAAATAATGTAAAAATGATTCTTGGTAGCTAACATACAGATGGCATCCTCCTTCTTTTGGGTTCCAATAGGACAGGGAAAAGCAATACAACTTGCAGTAGACCTCAAGTATTCACAAAACAGAGGGGAGAGAAGAGGGGGGATGAAAGTCAAGCCACAGAACAAGTGCAAGCTCTTCATCATTCCCATTTTCACTTATAGTCTGAGTGCCAGAAGTGGTAGGGACCAAGAAGAAAAGCTGTGGCATAGAAGTCTCTGATCCTTTTTTCTGACCCGGAATCTAAATTGGTCAGAACACTAATGCTGCTAAGTTGGAGGAACTACAGAGGCATCACATCAGGCAGTCAAAATAAATCCACTCTGTTTTGACACACTGCATAAATTATGTCCTCTTACGTACTACCACAGAAATAGGATAAAGAAAAGCTAAACCTGAAGCCAAGTCTTATTTCTCTGGAGTATAACACAACATTGTCCCACTTGCCATATTCACCAGGGAGATGAAGGAAATCTTCAGTGACCTAGCACAGCTGTTCACTTGACACTCTTCAGGTAAATTTCTGAACTAGGTTTCAATTCAGGTGTTTGTCACTGCCAGCCTGGAGGCTGCTCCAGAAAACAGTGGTTTCTCAGATAATTAAACTTGAAGCTCAGCTAACTTATACTGCCTTAATCAATCAAAAAATTGACAAAACCACCAAATAAACTGGTAGATTTCTCTAAAACCAACCATATGGTTAGCCTGACAACCCTACCCATGGATTTGCCAGTAACTCATAAAATATTGCACAGTATTAAGCAAGCTGCTGGAGCTCTGGCAATAAAGTCATGTTGAACAGCTCCTTTCTGTACATGCCTGGATTTATTTCCAAATAAGATAGCATAAATATGTATCAAATATACATGACAGACTGAAAATCTTGGTCCCTCAAGTGTGTCTGAATCCCTTTGTGTTGTTCTAGCCACAGAGAGACCAGAAACAAACTCAGTTTCCCCAGCCAAAAACTTCCCTGTTTTTGCAGAACTCGTACAGAGTCCCTCTGGCAGACACAAAGCTGGCACTTCTACTCCAGCTCCCAGCCTCAGTCCAGGAAGCACAAGGGGCACTACTGGGCTTTTTCTTCTCTGTTGGCAGGCTGCTATTTAGAGGACAGTTGGAAGACTTTAGAATATTTCCAAGACTGCTCCAAACTACAGGGAGTTGGCATAAACTTCGTCTGGGAATCAGATGGTACTGCAAAACTCAAATACTCTATTTTTTTTTTGCTTGGTCTTGACCCATTAGTTACCAGGTATTGTACTTCTTGCTCACTCAATCTCTTTTCCTGTTGTGGTTTCCAAGATCTTCCAAGCCCTTTGAATACGAAAATTTGACATTGGCATTAATAAAGTCTTAATTACTATGAATTCTCAAGTTATCTTAATTCAAAGGAAAAATATTAATAAGGAAAAGAGATTAGGTGCCCCCCTAAATCATAACATTTGAGCTTCAATCTCAAACAAACCAGACTTAGAGAATACTTTCCTTAGATAGTTTTAATAAGCTCTACCTATTTGCTCAGATTCTGTCTCTATATACTGAACTGTTCCCTTTCTTTCTGCTGGAGCACTGCTTGGCTCTCGGACTGGCAGTTATGTATAAAGATTATGGGATGCACTGCATCTCTCAAATAGATGCTTATCTTTACTTTCAATTCCTTAACAGTTAGACTGCTTTCTAACTTGCAGCTTTTATTGTGTGTGGCTGCCAATGCAATATGAGTCTTTTGCACCAAGCTTCTTTTTCCTCAATGCTCTCAATTTTCCTAAAAAGCTGTTTGTGAAATGCCATGCAAATTAGGAGACTGAGAAATTCCTGTGGGTGAGAATGTGTTAAAATAATATATTCATCCCTAATGGCAATGTGGGAATAACAACTGTGCTTTGCCATTAGTCATGGACTGGAATCACACCTATGAGCCAGTAACACTATGGACAAACATTTCCCCCTCAGTGTCAGAGTATGAAACACAGCATGATCTGAGCTACCACTATTGTTGATTCTGGCTTCCTGTCTCTGGAGTCAGCCTCAGCATCCTGTCTTTTTAATAAAAATCCTAAATTTATAAGAGCTGGGTTTTTAAAAACCTATGTAGATATTACCAGAGCAAAATTAGTAGATGTGATGCCTAAAGATTTTTTTTTCATATATTTGTAGCTTTGTAGACAGTTAATACATAGATTTAACTTCTAATTCTTTTCCTGCCCTCTCCCATAGTTTAAAAAACCCTTAGTAATACATTCTTGAAATTCTGTTTTTGCCTTTTAGTCTAGCAAAGATCTTTGTTTTGCACCACACATCGTAGACACAATGAAGTGTAGGGCTACAAGATTGGGGATTGCTCCAATGAGGCAGAACTCATGGGGAAATTCCTACCAACTGCTCTTCTAATTGGACAATATTTGATAGATACAGTAATTAAATAAAAACTATAGAAATACCGTATCACATGTGTATTGCCATATTGTGCACCTTGAAAGCTTTCAATTAAAGACTCGCTTTTATATCATTTTTACACTGTTTGGAAAGGTTTAGCATTTTAGTCCAGGCAACAGATGGAAAAGCCAAAGTCCAAGATCTCATCCTAAAACCCTTACAAGAGTGTTACATTAAATAGTGTGAATATAAACAAAATCAGGTTTTCAGAATACTTGTTTGCTAACATGAAAGGCAAATAGAAAGGATGAAGTACATAAAAAACCCAGTATTTACAATACCTACCATGCAGTATTCTTAGTATACAGATGATCTGATATGAAAGAACAGCTAGAAAAGAAAAAAGACCCTATAAGACATTATTAATGCTATCTAATAACACTGATTCATACTAGACTGACAAATCCATTAGAAACAGTTAATAAGGAAAGATAAAATTAGTTTCTTCTATACTTAATTCCATGCACACATTTAAGGCTGCCCTAAGTCCTTCATGAAACTTAATGTCATCTTCTAGCCCTTTCCTATTCCATTTATTAAAACTTGGAAATCTTAAATGTGGAAATCTGTATTGATACATTAAGACTGCAGAGTTGTGAGAAATAAATCAGAATACTTATTTCTCACATATATACTCCAATAACCTTGACATGACATTACTTTTTGCTGTGGGACATAACTCTACCTTTACACGTGTAATAACATTACTATCCTAAGAATCACACATTTTGAACTTTCTGGCTTTCTGAGGCAATCTGAGTCCTTATCAGTACCTTGATACAGACTCCAGACTCCATGAATTTTTTATCTTCTTTACAACAGAATGAAGGGAATATTGTCAGCTGCATTTGAAGAAACAAAATAGACTGAGAACACTTTTCCTTTTACATGCTTTCTGTTTTTAAATGACAATTAAAATATATTCAGAGTAAACTCAGAAGAGTCTTTCCTGGAGAAGCAGAGGCTGGAGAAGAACTACTCAGCTTCGTATCAACAAAAGTAAAATGCAACTAGAGCTGGAGAAGAGGATTGTAAGAGTAGCATGGAGGTAGATAGGAAGATCAGAAAGGTGAAAAGACTACACAAAAACTAAATAGATTGACATACAGTTTTTTCCCTAGGCAAGGAGTATCACAGGTAGAAATCTGAATTGCAAGAGGAGCAAAACCTGCCTGCAGAAGGCATGACTCCTAGAATGCTGAGAGGAAAATTCTGCTAGAGGCATTTCGATAATTTATTTTTTTGTTTTGCCTTGGGGGGAAGTCGGGACACAAAATAACAAATGGGTATTTTATCACTGTACTGAAAATGTATTCAATTTCCTAAACAGGCATATACTTTAGCTCTACCAATCTTTTCCATTCACAAGAAAGCTAGTGTATGAGAGAAATCATTGAATTTCACAGCAATGACAGCTGCCTGTCTCTTAACTCATTAACTGACTTTCTCTTCTTGGTCCTTATGCTCCATATGTAAAGTTCCTCTTGTCCTTTTCACTGTTTTTTTCCTTAACCTTTTCTTTTCTTTTTCTCCTTGTTAAAGTGTATTTTCCTAAATCGCTGATATTTTATTTTATCAGACAAAAAAATTTGGCACCCCTTTCTCATAAAGGAGTCATAAAGATTGGAAAAGAACCTCAAGGTCACAGAACCAAAGCCTAGTCTGAGCTGGAAGGGATGCACAAGGACCATCAAGTCTAATTCTTAAGTGAAAGGCCCATAGAGGGATTGAACCCACAACCTCGGTGCTTTTAGCCCCAGGTCAATACTAAAATCATCAAGTCCAGATTTGTAACCACCAAGTTACTTTGTAATACTTTGCATTTGTGTTATATTTTTTACTTTGTATTATAATGGAACAAAAATAATTTGTTGTATTTTGTTGACAATCTCAGAGGTAATCACTCTATTGATGAAGTAGGGAGAATTAATTCTGACCAGCACAGAGAATTTTTTCTTCTCTCTCATCTGAAGATTCAACCGGTTCTATGTGGATAAATAGATAATTCATATTTCCATGGGAAAACACCAACAGAATTTCTGAATTCACATAGCTTTTAACCATTACTTACAAGCATATACAAGGTGAACTTTGTCTTTTTTTTGAGTTCCTCATAAAGCAAGGACACAATCTAAAAACTTTCCTGAAAGACAAGTTTTTCCATAATGTAATACTAGATACGGTGTAGGGTTCAAGTTTATTATCCACATGAGATCCATAACCTATGAATACAGTACTGTTAAAAAATGTCATTCCTCTCATAAAGTATATACTTTCCAGCTGGGTGCAAGTTAAAATAGTTTGATATTTATGTTCTTGCGAAACTAAAGTGCAGATGGACGTAAAATTTGTCATGGAGCCCAGAAAGAAAGACATCTCCAGGGTATTTTTTTTCTACTACAGCAGCCACATACAATTCAATATGTGCTCCAGAGCATTTAGTTCTTCTAAAAACAGTGTCAGCAAAATTTCTGGGTCTCTTTCATGAATATTTTAAAAATGTTAATCAGGCTGAAACATGAATGTTCTTTAGCAAAAAGGCTGCACCTCATCACTGGAGGTTTAGCAAGAGGAAAACAGAGTTGCAGCTAAGTAGATTACAGCAACACTTTACTGCATACATAACTGGATCAACATTTTACTACCAGAGCTAAATTTCAAGCATTCAAGAAGCCTCAAAGTCCTGACATTCTGGAATCTCACACAGAATACACACATATTGCTGACATTGCAAGTGATTTGCTCATGCTCAAAGACACTCAGAAATCTGTGCTACAACATTGTTGCCTGAAGGGTGTCTTTCACTTTCAGCTACTCCAGAAGCTATGTCAAAGAATTTGTCTGATTTAGAAAAAAACAATTTTATAAAGTTTTACTTTAAAAAGCATCTGTTACAGCTTACATGTTTAATATAAACCTGCAGCTAAGAACATCAAGCCCAGCACAATAAGCACACCAGTGGTGGGGTGTGTGCACAGAGAATGCTACCTGACATGCACAGCTCTACAGACCATACATCTGTATTTCTATCACTGCACAGCAGTCACTAATGTCAGTAACAGCAGCATTATTGAAAAACGTTGCTTTGGCACACTGAATCCTGTGACACCTACTTCTTGACTAAAAACCATACTCTTCATTGGTGTCTTTTCCCTTAAGGCATACTAAAGTCAAACTTTGAATTTATGCTATGTTGCCTCTCTTCCTCTAAATTATCTAAATATAGGAATTTAAATTGAGATTTTTTTCTCAAAAAGACTGTACATATAACCAGATTTCAGACTTTTTCTTTTACATAGGGATTTCCTAATACAGCAAAAAGAAAGAAAAATGTCATCTGTCCATTGATAAAATGGAAAACAGTCATCCTAGGCAGGTTTTTTCTGTTTGTGCATCTCTCTCATATGAAACCAACTAGACTGTTTTAGCAGTCATATGCTAATGACATGTTTATTTTATGAATACTAAGTTCAGGCTCTTTACAAACATTAGAGACCCAGTCTCCAGGGCAGGGAGCTCACAAAAGAACACTCTGCTCCTAGAGGATCTGGGCACACACACTCGAGTGGCCCAACTGCTGTCAAGTCTTGCAAAGTACTTACTCACATAGATATAAATGCTTCTGATTACAGTTCTGCTGAACTCATTTTAAACCACTCAAACACTCTGCATTTAAAAGCACAGAAGTTCTGGGCTGACAACAGCCCCAACTTCCCAACAGCTCTGCAGATGTGGCTGTTTCAGGAGTCACTGGTGACAGAATAGCTTTAGCATGAGCTGCTGGGACCTGTACAGATGAGAGGGGATGAGGGGCCACCTCACAACACAGGATGTGTCATTTACATCAAAGCCCTCAGCCAAACACCAAGCCACGCTCCATCCCGGTGTGGGTGGATAACGTATACCAAAAACAAACAATCCTTACAGGAAAAGGTTTCTGGTTCCCCATGTGGGGAATGATGTAGTCAAAAGTGTCAGACTCCCTGTGTGCTGGGATGAGGGTCTCCTCCTGAAGAGCTGCTGCCTTTGTTGGTGGGGTGCCCAGTCATGGCCACCAGAACAGATGCAGGCTGCAATATGCACAAAACAGCAGCACTGCCACACAAAGACAGCCTCATCTGAGAAGGGGAAGGGCCTTCCACAGCTAATAACCTCTGGCTAAGCTGTAGGGTTTTTTTACTTTAAAAAGCTGCACATCCTTGATTGTTGGTAGTGACTGAGCCCTTGTGCTGGTTTCAGCTGGGGTAGAGTTGATTTTCTTCACAGTGGCTGGTAGGGAGCTGTATTTGATTTGTGCTGAACACAAGGTTGATAATAGAAAGATGTTTTGTTCCTGCTGAGCAGGGCTAACACAGAGACAAGGCCTTCTCTGCTGTTCATGCAGCCATGCTGGGGGTTCATGGGAGGGGACACAGCCAGGACAGCTGCCCCAGCTGACCACAGGGACATCCCACACCACAGGTGTCACACTCAGCACACAAACCTGCGGGAAGAAGGGGATGTTTGGAGTGACAGCGTTTGTGTTCCCAAGTCAGGGTTACCTGTGGTGGAGGCCTGGCTGTCCTGGAGATGGCTGAACACGGCCTGCCCATGGGAGCTGCTGGGTGAGAGCCTTGCTTGGCTCTGCTGCTGTGCACAGCTTTTCTTTTAGACATTAAATTGTCTGTACCTCAACCCCTGAGCTCTGTATCTTTTACCCCGATCCTGCAGTGAGCAAGTGGCTGTCTGGGGCTTTGCTGCTGCCTGGGGTTAAACCACAACAGCCCCAAATAGGACAAATGGTTGTCACACAAATACAGGACTAGGAATACATAATAAAAATTACCAAATTCACCTGAAAATATTACATATTAATGCCTTAGGTCTCTTTCACTGTTAAAAGTGTTATTGTGTATACCAGACTTTTATTTTTAAATTCTTGAGACAAATGCTGTGGTGTACTCTCCCTTCCAAAATCCTCAGATGGCTGTTTACCCCAGCCCATGAACAATTTGAGCTGAAAGGAAAGCCATACTGACAGAATTATGACTTTTTCTAATTTAGTATTCTCCCTATTAGTCTCCTTGCTGAAAAACCACTCTGAACGTAAATCATATCAGAGAAAACAAGGAAATCAGTATTCTGTAATGGGTTTGTGTGAATCCAAACATTTTGTTTTTCCAATTATAGAAAGAGGGAGTGCAGCAATAAATAAATAAATAGGCACTGTGGTGGGGACTGCCTGCCACAGCTGACAAGGATTAGGAGACACACTCAGAGCACAGCTGCCTCAGAACAACACTGCTGCCCATCTGCGTGGTTTGGGAAGGCAAGGTACGGCCAGAAGGGAAGCCTTGATGCATGCTAGAAGTCCCAATCCTGATATTAAACTCTTCTTGGATTATTTTTAAGGTTTACTTTTAATACCAAAAGTAATGCTAATGCCTGAAATGATTCCCCCATGCACTCTAAACAAGAGCCCTCACATTTTAAAAGATTTCTGAATCCCAGAAGGAAAACTAGCTCCACTGGGGTTATTAACACACTGCAGAAAACTCATCACATCCTTCTAAAAATCATTTTCTTCCAATACAGATGGGGAGTTGAAAGCAAAAATACCATGGACTGGCAGTAAAAATGACAAAGAGCAGATTGTGAGGCCCTACAAATGAGTTCACTCATCCAATTAATTTTAACTCAAGCCTACACAGTCACCACACTGAGTCTGTGAAGTGGGAGGTCTTACAGAAAATTAATAAGACTGTGGATTATTATTTCATGACCCGCTTAAAAGAGTATAACCTAAGCTGCTAAAAGCTTAGGCTCAGTATTCCCTCTGCCTCCAGTTCTCAAAGAAATAGTAATTCTGTGTAAGCAGAGACAAGACAGCTCTTTCATGTCTTCTTCACATGCTTAGGGCCCAAGGACTACCATCTCCTGTTAGCATTGTCCTTTTCTTCTAGGGAGGCTTTTCTGTAAGAGCTCATGGAGCACATCCTCCTTCTCCTTTCCTAGCACCTTAATTGTCTTGTGCTTATACAGAATTAATATTTCACTGGTGAGCTAACCAAAATCAATTAGCCGTAACTTTGATTAGTAGTCACAAAATAATTTGTCTTCTCAAGTCGAGAAGAAAGAAGTCATTGTCCCTATGAATTAAAAGGCAGATTACAAAAATTATGATTGCCTTTCTTGACAATAAGAACACATAAGGCTTAATTGAGAGGAGTATAAGCAGCTTCTGAAGTTGTAAATTAATCTCATTCAGAAAAAATATTGTACATCATTGCATATACTGGAAAACAGGTTCTCTGTCAGAGCATCACCAGCATACAAATATACTGTGACTTATGATGAAATTATTCAATGAGGAAAAAGGTGAAAGGAGGCAAAACGCCTCAGAGGCAAGAAAATTAATTCAGTGGCATTTCAATCCAAGTATCCTTTGAGAAGTTTAATGGAAAGACCTAGTGAACAAATAAGCTCTCCACCATGAACATCTAGAAGGTGCACACAACAAACCCTGCCCCTTCCATGGAGACAGTTTCAGTAATGAAGCAAATTAAATTAGATGCATTTGGTTTGGTTCTAGAGAAAAGCCAGTTAGCATTTTAACCTGATTGGAAGAAGCACTATGGGATTACATGGAAAAACTTGTAATTCCATTTCACATAGGCATCAAGAATAGAGAAAAAGTGAAGAGAAGATATTAGTTTGTATATTTAGCTGCAAGAATATGTGTGCACCAGTTCAAGGCTCACCAGTGCAGACAAAACCAAAACAAAGAAATCCTGAATTGCAGTTGCAATGTGAGCAATGTGACCACCTAACATATAAATAAAATGAACAATTTGTTTCAGATAAATAGAAAGTATTTTGTTGTTTTTACCATTCTCACAGTCACATTTAAACAAACAGAGCAAGTCAATAAACATTATAATCTCTTCAACCATTCTAGTCCTTCCTAGAAGGTCTAATCCTCCTTTCTGCTAGAACAAGAAATTAAAACAGTGCATTAGAAGGGCTCCAAACTGTTCAAAGAAAGATGAGAATATTTAATTTCTTCTTTTTATTGTTGGAATTTAAAGCTTGCATTTCTGGGCACAACACAGACTAAGAAAGTAGTATAAATAAAACCACAAATTACATTTTATTTTCCAGTACTACTCTTTACCACTTACCTATATCTCATCCACTTAAATGGGAAGTTTACAGGGAGAGAAAGGTAAATAAAACCCACCAGCAACAACAACAGAACAAATCAATGACCTGTATGAGTTTTACTCAGCATTGCAGTTGATTTGGCTATGGCTTTTTCTGTTCAATTACACGATGTCACACTCACTCCTCAGTAGAATTCCTCCAGATTAACAATTGATGATATAGTTGTTATCTTCATTGAAAATGGCATTTGAACTGCCCACTTTCCCTTGTTTTTTCCTTATGAAGACCCCATTACATACGCCTGATACTCTGACATGTAAAACTTGCCATAATCACTTCCTGAAAACTTCTTGCTAAGTTTATTTCATGAGATTAACTAATTTTCCACAGCTTCTGACTGTGCACATAACTGAAACCTGAACAGTATAATATGGATGCTTCTGAATGCAAATATAATAAAAAGACTACTGTGTTTTGCTCTACCTTAATTTTTACTTCTGGTGCTTCTTAAAAGCTATTTGGAAAGACGAAGTCTCCTGGGTTTTTTTTTCCCTGCTTAGTCAGAAATACATCTGACAAAGTATCAAAAATCCTTGTTCTGTCTTCAAAGTTTTAGACAGTATTAACACTATCTGCCCCAGAAGAAAATCAATGTATTTCTGCTACCGTTAGTAATGAAACCTCTTTCACTCTCAGGGTGAAAAGTGTAGCACAGAGACAAGAAGATGAAATAAGCAAGCAGTCTTGATGCCAAGATTTATTCAAATGGTGTAGTAAATGCTGTCATGTCCTTCTGATAGTGCTCTAGCAAATCCAGAGAGGTTCCTTGCAGAACATCCTGACAGAAGGTAAAGGCATCCTGCCATGCTGTTTCAAGTAGACCATAGAAAATATATTCACAAGACTGAAAAAGAATAAAGCAGTGGACCAAAGCTGTTTCAGGCTACTTTAAAACCTAAAAGCTACCAGGCATTCTGAATACTTAAATCTTTTAAATAACACTTGTTTTTCTAAGCCATTGCTTGCCAGTCCTGAGGCTATAAATCTGTTTCTTGCCTCTGTAGTAAGGCCTATCTTTGTTAAGCTTATTCCTTTGGAAAAGGGCTGTAGTTTTCTGACACAGCCGGCAGAAGAGCAGATGTGAGTTATCTGCATGTTCTCAGCACCTTCTCTTTCAGAATACCCTTAGTATCATACTCCTAGAGTAAATTTTATTTAGACAATTGAATACAAAGCAACTGGAGTTTCTTTGCAGTTGTAAGTTGAAAATAATGAATATTTCAGAAAGTAAAGAAAGAGAACACATCATTTAGTCTATCTGAAACCTGTGTAAATTGATGTGCCCCCAACTCTGCTGTCATGAGATCATGTCTGGAGCACTACACCCAGCTCTGGTGGATCTTAGAGGTAAATAAGCAAAAAATGTGTCAGTCAGAGACACTGTCTATCTCAACATATTTCCATTTGTCTTTAACCTTAACCTTTTGCAACCACTTGTAAAGAGAGCTATGTAGACATTTACAGCAATATCCTATTCTGTGAGGTTACTAAGTACATCTGACAGCACAGGTTCACATATGTTTCATATTTTATTTACTTCCCTATTTTAGTGGTTTTTGCAGGGCCTTGGGCTTACAAGCTGAAATAGTAACATTACAGACCTATTTGTGCCTCTTGGGCATAAAACTTCACTGAAAGTATGTCTTACTACAGGGCTCCTACTGTTCTGTGAAGGAACAAAAACAAAAAGAATATTCCCCTCCAATCCCCAACTCTTCCACATTCTTATTTAAAAGAAAAAAAAAATCCACATAGTCTGTCCAGTGGGAAAATTTCTGTGTTTAGGAGAAGATCCCAGGCACCAATATGGATACTCTCAAGCCATAAAACCCTAGCAATGAGATGAAAAGATTAATCAGGTTTAAAAGAGAGAAGAAATAATAATCCTGTATGTTATACTTTAAAAGATTTAATTCTCACATAATCCATGCCAAGATCTTACCTTCTAATCATGCCAGAAAGTTGTTTCCCTACGTTTAATGGTAATGATAGCAAAAGGGGATCAATTTACATACTTTTAATCAATCAGCATTAAGATATAAAAACCCTAATACAAGCATGGTCAACAATAGAGATGCCTTCTCTGCATCTTCAATTTTTTGTTTAACATGAGTTTTAGGTACATTATTCCATGTGTACTCCCTATGCTGGTCAGGTTATACACCTTCTGTCTGCCCACCAAGTATCTCCAAGTACTGCTTCAGCCTTTCAGCACTCATTTTCTTTCGTGACACTGTCTTTATGGTCTGTCTTGATACCAATACCTCACTCAGATCACTCTCCTATTGCACAGATGTTACCCAATGCACTTGGACTAGCCTTAGTCTTTGTACTGAGCTTTGGTGAGTTGCTAGGTCAGCTCAGAGCCTGTCCACATTGATCTCTGCTTCTCTCAAAAAAGTAGGACCTTATTACTCTGTTCCATACACAGTATCAAATTTGAAATCACCCATTCATTTTCAAATTGTTTAATATTGTCAAAACTGACAACCATGGCTACAATTGTCTTGACTGATTCCAGCACACCAGACTGTAACACACTGAAGCTCCCATGTGCTGAACTACACAAAGAATAAATGCAAAATGCATTTACTTCCAGGAGATATTGGACATGGTCATCATAACAATAATTTGATGCAATAATAATAAATATTCATATATTCAAAAGAGTAAGAACTGCTCCACTGAAACCTTTCTTTTCCCTCATGAAGGCACATGGCAAACAATACCTATTCAAAGAACAGAAATAATATAAACAGTATATATTAGTAATGCTGTCTTTCATGTGGAAAACTTGACCAGAAATCCTTCTCATGAGTCTCAGAAAGATGGCTGAGATAACTACAGTATATTTGTTTCAAGATCCCTCAATATGGAACTCCCTTCTAGCTTAGATTTAAGTATTATAAATAGTATTATAAATAAAATCAATCATGCTGAAAAGAATGTCACACATCATTTCACCAGCCATTCCTGAGAGACCTTAAATGCAAAATTAAGGCATCCTAAATATTTTTCTCTCTAATGGAAGGTGAGTGATTAAGCACAGTGAGTTCTGGTCTCTAGAGTCTGAGGGGTGACCAACCACTGTCATCAACTCTGCTTTTAATGGATGCCACTGTCTCTTGAAATTACATAAGGGCTATCTTCAGTGAATTATACTAACAGAATTATTATTACCAGTGATAACACATTCTTCCCAACAAGCTAGCCAGTTGCAATTTTTCAATTTGAAAATAACTGACCAATTAAAGAGTTATCCAATTTGAGTTAATCATTCCATAATCCTGGGAATTTCACCCAGATATTTAACGCATGTTGCCAAGGCTTGCTCTGCTGACAAGTTCACAGAATGATACTGCTTTGTGTGCTGATTCATACATTCCTGCCAAGATGAAGCCATAACAGTTACATGTGGTTGCAATTCAGGGCTCCCAAAACACTACAGTGACAAGATTATAAACTCCTTACTTCCACTGCTCTATCTGTGCAGGAAAACCCCTGAATCCTACATTGAAATAGATCAACTCGCTCAGAGCTCCTTATTTAAACTCAAGTATCAGGGGCTGTTTTGGTTAAAACTTTACATTTAAACTTCTTTTTCGGTGCACCCACCTCCTGCAATATAATCCCAATGACATTTATTAACTGGCAGCCACACACAAAGGTAGAACAGATGGTAGCTAAAAGCAGACAGGTAATGTGCATTTCTGGATCACCTTTTATCATAACCATGAGGAACAAGTTGCTGTAATTCAGGTTGTGTCATTATAGATTTCTTTTCCTAGTTTTCTACAGAAACAAAGAGGTCTGTGTAGGATTTCTTTCCACTTTCACTTTTGCTAAGAACAGGTTAACCAAGAAAGCCACTTTCAGAAGACTGAAATGTACATGAAATAACCTCACAATGACTTTCCTTGAAGACTTACTAGCTGATCAAGAAAATTCTTATTTTAAAACATAATTCCATTTTTTAAAAATGTGAAAGATTAAATAGATTTTCTTAAGCAGAAGCTAAATACAGTAAGTTGCTTAAGTTCCTCTGCAGTTCCAGTTAGGCTGTTCAGTTACAAGAGCTTCAAAAGTATATTAGGAGCATTCTACCAGTACACAAGGACAGACCTGGGGGAGTGCAGAGAAATTATGGAGGTGTAGCAATGAGATGGATGATCCTCAGAACAGGGATTTCACACTCAGCAATATTTGCCATGAGCCTTCTGAACCTTCAGTTTAAAACACACCATGAAACAAGAGGCCTAATTCCCTGTTACCTTGTAGTCATTTAGCCATGATCAAACTTGAGAGAGGGGAAAAACCTGCACAGAGATTTGGCAATTCTGTGTACTAACTACAAAGAAGTAAATATAACTGTCAAGGGCAGGATAGAGGAGATTCTGCACACAGATTTTTACCCACCTCTCATTAAACACTACACTGAGTCACAGATAATCAACTTGTAGCATAGTAAGTTTTATTACAGTATAAGTTTTGTCACTATTTCAAAGGTACAGGAGAAAACTGAAAGTTTTTATATATTTAAATAAATTTATTATTTTGTACATTCTATAGTTTTCTGTTTTTTGAGTAAGATTTCTTATTATTTTTATGAGGTACAAAAAATGTTGCACGAGAGCAGAAACAAGAGGATATCTCAGTGTACCCTTTACTTTGCTGAAGAGTCCTTTAAACTTCTATTGGACAAGGAGCTTTAGCTTAAAAGTCAAAAAAGCTTCAATTACACTAAAGAAAGAAAAAACAAGCGTATTTCAAAGAAAACCAAGCATGGCAGGCCAGAGCTGACTTCTCTCTGCTGTGCAAGAGAACCTGAAGTTAGCCAAGTAATTGAGAGTAACAATGAAAAACAAGTGCAGTCTATGTGTGGGTATTTTTATTACTTACAGCATAGTCCACCCAAAAATATGTCCCTAAGGACGCCAAGTCATTTGGGGAGAGGTTGCAGAACATGTTCTGTCCCTGCATGTGTCCTCCTTGGCTGGTGTCCTCGGCAAAGGAGTTCTGGAGGCTGTGCTGAGTGGCACATGCCCACCCACCGGGGCAGTGGCCCAGGAAATCCAGAATTCAGCTGTGTTTGTCCACAGTGCTGAGGTGGTAAATGGCAAAAGGCAGCATCTGCTGACCACAGTCTTCACCTATTACCATGCAATTGTGATGGGGATGTGGACTGGGACAAGAGGGGAGAAAAAAGAATAATAGCCCTGAAACATAGCAGATGAAAACAGAATGAAAGGGAGCAGAAGATCTTCAAAAATCCTTTTAACTTTTTTCCTGTGTGACTTATACTCTGTACTTTGGTTCACAATGAAACCGTTTAAAAGCAATTCTGTTTATTATTAAGGAAGCCAGCTGCACTGGAACGTGGCATCTTTAGATGGTTTGAATTATACAAATTGACACAGTACTTTATTAATCATTTGACTTATGACTTGCCAATTGTACTTTTTCTCTAAATCCTTCCTAGGTATTTAGGAATCAACATTATTGGAAGGTGCTTTGTTTCCTGCCAAAGAGCACTGAAACAAAAGCTGTTGCCTGCAGCCTTTGCCAGTGCTAAGCAGTGTAAGGTGAGCACACAGAGCACAGCCAGAGGTAGGCAGACAGCATACCTTACCCCCATGCCTCACTAAATAATACATTGGCAACGCAAGCATGCAAGAGATTTGGTGTCTCGTAACTACTGTCAGATGTGTGTCCATCAAGCCTCATGTTCGTTAGTCAAATGAGACCAATGAATTAGAGAATGTTTAAAATTGTCTTTCTTTCAATACACTCAAAATGAGTGCAGCAGAGTCACAACTGGAAAACTCGACTGAGAAGAAGAGAGCGGTAAGAAACTCACTGCAAATATGCAATTTGCGCTTTTTCTGTTTGTTTTTTTCAGGGGTTTTGTTTGGTTTTTGTAAATAGGCTGTCTAGTGGGTGGCCTGATACTGCTCACGTAATAAATGAGAATGGTGGGATAAAAGGAAAAAATAATAAGCATGTGTTCCCTCAATCCCATGAATATGAATTATGCACTTTCTAGTCCTCTCTTATTAGATGATAAAACGTGTTGATTTTTCTGGCAAGATATGAGAAATTAATGTTTCAGCGTGATTTGCCTTAATATACTGAAACCTTGTTACATTAGCTAGAACAGCGTCTGTCATAATTCAAAGTTGAAACATTTGAAGTTTTATTATTTACCTATGCACATTTGTATCAAGATAAAGGTTGGCATGTTAAATGATAGGCCCGAATAATGTATTTTCTCAAAATATGACAAGGAATTTGGAAGTGCTTTACATTTTTTAGTTCTCCGTAAACCTGTCTGAATTGCTTTTGTTAAGAAGTGTCTGAAATGTAAATGAAGAAATGTTACAGATACTGGAGGCTCTGCTTACCTGCAGGAGAAACTGCAAGCTTTCCAAGCAACTGTGTCAGATACATGTGCCCAGCTATTGTGTGCACACAGAGTCCTAAGCAGAGGACAGATTATTTAGTACCATCACCAGTGAATACAGCAGTTGGACTATGGGATTGACAGCAATCAATTTCAACTTCCAACTGAACAATTTTATTCTATTCTTAACTAGATTTAGTGGAGAACTTAGGCAGATACTGATCCCCTCTTTCACCCCTCTGTGCCCCTTCCAGAACTGCCATAGAGTAAGGGGTCAGCTGCTTGTTGATCTGTAGCTTCCTCTGGATCCTGGGGCTTGTTCTTCAGTGGTTTGGGGAAAACATTGGGTTGAGTGATATATTTGCAAGGTGATGTCTTTTCATAATTTATCCCAAGACATCCTATGGAGCCTCATGCCAGGGATTCATGACAGTGAAGATTAATTGGAATCAGGGTGAAAAAGAAAGGGAGGGCTCGAGTCCAAGAGCTGGATGAAGTAGTACGGCAGATCACAAAAAGGACTTGTCACATCCTGTCCTCAAAATATTTTGGTGGGTTTTGGTGTGAGAGTCTTTTTTGTGTTGTGGTTTGTTTTGTTAGGGTTTTTTTTTTTGTTTGTTTGTTTGCTTGTTTTGAGAAGGAAATCCAGCTCAATATGCAGATATGCAGTGGCAAATGCCAATTATTTGACAACAGACTGTTTCCTAAAGTTAGGAGAGGACTCACCAGTACAATATGCATGATGGCATCATCCCACAGGGATACAAGCAACACTATTCATAAATAGTTCTACAAGTAAATTGTATCAGTTTCCTGGTTTTATAATTTCTATTTATTCCTTTGCTAGTGAATAAATGAGAGTTAAGATGTAAGAAGCATTTAAGATGGCAAGAATATGATGAAAATTCAGGTAGCCATTTTGCCAAAGGAACGCAGAGCAGAACTTATGTAGTTTTCCTCGACAGCTTTCCTTGAATGCCTATGTTCACCTACTAATGGAATACACATGAACAGCAGAGGACCTCACATCTCATTGACAGTGCAAGAAAAACAATACCAATTTAATATTCTACTGTAAAGATGGATTTATCAACAACTTCTGATTAAAAAAAAAAATCCTGACATTTACTGGATCCCTGCAATTTATGCGTCCAAAAAATCTACAGGCTTTCCCATAGCTGTTTTTTCAAGAAAAGCATACATTTATCATATTCATAACATGAAATAAAGAATTATTCTAGGTCTCTTATTAAATTAAGGGGAGAGAGATATAAAAGACCCCAGAGAAGAAACATGCAAAAAAGAAAACCTACAATTTGACTGCAGTGTTCAAATGCTGTACCATCACTGGCCTCATAAAACAAACATACTAATGCAAAAGGTTTACAGATAGCATTTATAAAGAGCTATATGTGAAGGTTATGCAGCATTTTAGGTACTTTCTTCACAAAAATTACGTCATCCATTTCTGCCAGAATGCTCACTAACAATCTTTTCATACTGTAATCTTCATTTTTTCCTCTTTTTGCCACAGAAGCTCACTTGGGTCTCCAGACCAAGGAAAATGAGACAATGCTTCCTGCAAACTTTTAATCTGACCAAAACCTTTATCCCATCACACTGGTAACTTTTTTAGATATGTTGCTCATTTTCATGGGCTCTTAATTACCTATCACAAGCAGGTGTGATAGGACTGAAAACATGAGTGCAAGTTCTGCCTTGCCACCAGCCCCATTCATGTGTGGGCTCCTACTATGCACGTCCTGGCAAGAGGAAAAATCACAGACCCACAGATCCAAATCTTCCCGAATTTCAGGTAACTGGATAATGTAATCAGTCTATGGTCACTATGAGATAGTAAATCAAGATATGTTTGGGGGAGAAATAAATAGGCCATAGGACAAATATAGACAGCTGAGAGCCAAAAATAGCAGACATGAAACAAAAAAATTCTGATACTTGATAAAAGCAACAGTATCTGTTCTCTCTGTCCACTTAAATAAGGTAATCTTACAGATCGATGGTAAAAGTTAAAAACCACAACCAGCAGAACCAGTATGACATTATAATAATGACAAGGCCAAAGTCAAAGTCAAAATCTGTGCTTTTCTCATTTCCTCTATTTCCTTCCTACATTTTCAGAAAGGATAAGGCACTAAAAAGCTCAGGAAACAATGAAAATAAATTACAGTCCTAGATATCAACCATTCCTCAAATATTTTACTGGACATAAATTCCTGTTAGTATTCTACAGTGGCTGAATCTACTACGAACAAGTAAGGAAAGAAATTCGAAGATCAGAGACACCAGTAATAAAAATTGTGAAAATGACCTTTAGAACACACCCAGTCCTGGTTTGAGTTTTTTGTTTTGGTTCTCCCCTCCTTCCCCAAGTTTAAGAGGTCCACTTTCATTAAAACACATACTTAGAAAGTGGCTGAAAGTCACATTTGGGCCTACATTCGTATTTATTCCTGACACAAATGCAGATGTTATAAGGAAATTTCTCTTTTGGGGTAGGAATTCAATTTTACAAACTACTGAATTTCCACACAATTTCCCTTCATTCAAAGCATGCATGTGAACAAAGCAGATACTCATTCTATCCACTGTCTATCAGCCATAGGTGCCACACTAGACAAGAGTAAGAGAAGCGACCACAATTAGTCAAGTCAGTATCTTGAGAGCTGCAAGGGAGAAGCAACTGCACTCCAGACTGTTTTTGAAAGACAGCGTAACACATGCCCTGAAAATTACTGAAACCAACAAAAGGACCCACCAGCAATGAAGTCAGAGATAGAAGAATATGGGCATTGCATAGGCACTCTCAAGCAAATTAGGAAAAGCCTGCTCCACAGTCAAAAGTCAATCCATAGATGCAGCATAAATCAGGAGTATTTCTAACAAACAGCTGTGAGTTAGGATGAACATTCTTGCAACTGGGGAATTCAGCAGCTGCTCTTCATTTTGGGCCAGAAGCCAGAGCCATTTAGGATCTTTCATGAAAGAAGCACATATGGTTGGAGAAGGAAGGATGTCACTCTTTGACTTGCAGAAAGAGTTTGGGAGATAGCTTGTATCAGTTAAGGAAAACCAGCAGGATGTTAGCCACAACCACAATGTAGTTCTGCCAACCTACTAAAGGAGAAACAAATCTTGGGCCAACTTCTGGTCATACAGAAGGTGAAAACTGTGAGTGAAGAAATTCCTTTCCATATTGTTCAAAAAGGTAGACCTTGAAGTCTCCTTTTAAAATTATTCTTGGAATACATCAAATACTCAGCACTCCTGTGTTTTTAACTCCTCAGTAAAGTATTACAGATCACACTAATTCTGGTTAAAAAATTACTTTAAAACCCCGAAGTCCAACTCCCAACAATGCAGATTAAATTAAACTCTATCAAACATAAGCATATTAAAGGACAGCTACACACACACAAGAAATTCTTTCCAAAAGAAAGGGACTAATGAATTGAGATTTTAATTACTAGTTGGGCCACAGTTCTTGTTATCATTTCTTTCTTGTTACTCTTTTAAATTCACATTCTTTTTTACTTAAATCTCCTTTAGAATGAGCTGTAAAAACTTACATTTGAGTATTTGCTACAGGGCAGAATACATCAAAATCAAACCTGTTGGGAACTGATTTCAGGAAAAGGGGAACAGAATTCATCATTTGATGCAAAATAACAAAATGGCAATTTTCCTTCCTGAGCACACCGTAAGAAAGACAGAGTAAGTCTTTGTGAGCACAGTCAACTGATCAGAAAGGTTGGATATCAACACTTAGCAATTTACCTGACAAGAGCTGCAGTGCAATTAGGAGAACTACCCTGGGTTCTGTTTCCAGGCTACCCAAGCAGTCTCTCAGCTAATGCAGTAGCCCTTCTGTCTCTCAGTTGCTTTAAAATGCTGTGACTCAACCCACAACACAGACAGCTGTACCAGGTCTTAAAGAAATCAGCAGTCACCTGTCACAACACCTTTCATGCAGCACACACTGATTACCAGGCACTCATTCATTAACCCCACTTTGTTTGGAATTCTCACTAATTGCATGCTTGCTGCTTTTCCATTCTTGATAGACAGCAATTCTGCTGTGAAGCGTAGGAATAAAATGTCTGAACAGCACCTTTAATTCACTCTGTAATTTACATATTCCTCTTGTATGAACACACTGAGCCCTTTCACTGGCTCCTACTGGATCTGATCTTACTGGATCTCACATCTTCCACTGGGAAGTGGTTTCTGTCCCAGCCACCAGGCTGTGTCCCAGAATGTGCTGTAACCCACAAGGGCTCCTGAGCCACTCCATGGTGGCCTCTGTTGGCCCTGTGCACTATCCTCTGACCCCAGGTCCATGTTGCATTGGCAGGGCATGCTGGAGCTGGCAGACCTGCCCCTGCAGAAGGGCTCCGTGGAGATCCTCAAGCAGAGATGGGAGTCTGCGAATACTACAAGACCAGGCCTGACGTTCCAGCACTCAGCACTCCCACCATCCCTGGTGCCAGACAGAATTGCCCAGAAGATGCCATCAGACAGCAGGAAGGCAGATGTGTTCAAGGAGGAGACCATGGGTGGATCTCAGCTGATGGAGCACGTTCCTGTCACTGTGGAGGAGCTGCGGAGCCACTTTGAGGCACTGGGTGGTAGGAAGGTGAGTGCTGGGCAGGGTGGACACCTCGAGGGAAGGGATGGAGAGGGGTCCCAGAGCAGCTCCCCCATCCTCACACTGCCCCTCTGCTGGGCCTGCTGGGAATGGCAAGCACTGGCCACAGCTCCCATGGATGTGCTGTGGACTGTTTGCATCAGTTTGTTAACAGTGGTGGTCATTATCTATTATTATCTATAGCTTTCCTTACTGCATAATTTTATTGCTCTGTTTCATTTTAATGGTTTCCGATTGGTGCTAATTGCCAAGCTATCAGGTAAATTAGTGTGCAGTTGTGTTCGGCTTGTGCTTTTTAGAAGAGGAAAAAACCAAGCTATTTCACAGATTCACAGAATAATCTGAGTTGGAAGGGACCCACATGGATCATCAACTCTTAAGTTAATGGCCTGAGCAGGGATCAAATACACAACCTTGGCATTATCAGCACCGACCAACTGAGCTAATCGCAGGGTATTATGGCTGAGAGAAGAATTCCCAAATGAAACTATTTACAAACACTCTAAAACTTTCTGAAGCATTTCTTCTTATTTGTAGAGCAGCATTGATTCCCTTTCAATGAGAAGCTTGCTGTCATTTTACCCATTGGCCTTCATTGCCATTACCATGACAGGCCTGGTCAAATTGCAACCTTTATTTGGCATCAGATTTTTGCCTGAGAAACGTCTGTGATTTTTTGAACTATCTGGGAAGAAGCTAGACTTCTTTGAAACTTAAAAAATACTTCACAGAAGTAAAGGATACTGAAAAAGTTAGTAATCTTAAATAGGGTGGCTTCACTCATTATTAGAGCCAGAAAGTCTTTCACCAAGCTTTACCTCTTCTGCATGAAAACCGAAATGCACCTGCAAGGTTTGGCTGCTGATGGAGTATTTTATACCTTCCACATTTTGCTCAGTTTGCTCACTTGCTCACAATTGCTCACTTTGTTCACTTATGAGTTTAAAAGTGAAACGTAAATAAAACATGCCCTTTGAATAACTTATACCTCACTTCACAATTAAAGACATATTACTACTTGATTTCACGTGTTCTGCTGCAGGTGACCCTGCCAGTCCATGCAGTCAAGCCATTTACCCATTTCATTTTAATGCCCAGGGTGATTTAAACAAGGTTTTCTGGTCCAGAAACTGCAGTTCAGAATAATGCCTGCTGACAATTATATAATTCATACACAAAATTGAGGTACTAAAAGGGAATATAAAACTTTTTTATGTGAACAGTAAAATAAAAATTCATGTGATTCCTGAAAAAATCTTTTCATTGGCTTTAAACATATAACACACAAAGTAACAGGAACCAATAAAATAAAGGTTAAAATTTTATGGGGTTATTGAGCACTTTAAAGACCATATAAAATGGCCATAGACTGCTTCTAGGTGGCATACTCAAATGCTTTTAAGGTGGAGACCTTTTTGGTTGCTCTTAGCAATTTTTTTAAGATAGCAAAATAAACTTTTCTTCCTATTAAGCAAATCATTCAGGATAGCAAACATGATCAATCTTGTAGGAGCAGATTGGTTTTATTTTTAGTCTGATGAACAAAGAGTTCCTTATTGAGAAAGAATAATATTTTGGACTTAAACAGCATTATTCTCTTGAGAAAACGGAAGAATTTTCTTTAAACAATACGGAAGATATTTAAAGGTACCTATTAAGCATTTAATGTGTATCAATGTAATGCTAAAGACTTTAGAGGTTGGATTTAATAGTGGTGTTTATTAATATTAATGATTGCTAAGTATTTCAGTAGTTAAATATTATACCAGGAGATAAACAACTTACCATGAAAACAACAGATTTGTATTAGGATGCCTTCAGAAGGCACATCTTGACTATTGCTCTATCATCAAGTAGTGACCGACACAAGAAGATTCTTATATCACAATACAATAAAAGGTTGTGGAAAGGTTTCAGCAAAGAGATTGCTCAAGATTCAATCTCTTTCAGCCATAGTACATTTCCATGGGCAGGGGGAGGGAAGAATTAAGAATGAGATGATGCATCTTCCTGGGATTTTTGTAGTGGTTTCACCCAGAAGCCATAAAGAAAGTTAGAACGAAATTGGAAGCAGCAATATGTAAAACTAAGTCAAAGCCATAGAAATCACAGTGGAATCTGAAAAATTTAAACAAAACGTCTAAACAAAATGCAAGTGCCAAATGCCAGAATGCCAGCTACATCAGTTACCTCATGCACAAACGAGTTTCTTTACTAACATTATTCTCAGGAAAAGACAGCCAAATGTTGGAACCCTGCTTGGGCTATCTCTTGACTAACTAGACTTTCAACACCAGGCCCATTTTATTTTTATTCCAAAGGAAAACCAGATTCTATTCTGAGGCAAAACACTGCTGATTAAATATTCAAAAATCTCTCATTCAGGTTGCATTTTCTTTGCAGTGTTGTTATTTGTATATGTACAAAATTAATAGAGAAAATCAGATCAATTAAATCACGCTAAACCCTAAAGCCACTTCGAAAGAACAAAATCAATCATATCAAGAACACTCTGCTGCTCCAGAAGTCAAAGACATTGTTATAGACAACTGCAAACATATTTAGACTTTGCCCAGTCCTATTTATTTGGATGAAATTAATACTTCATATTGCAATAAATAACATCAAACAAGTAAATGTCAGTAAATACCAAGTTCAGTAATTTTGAAGCTAAATGACTTGGTGAATTCAATTTACTTTGAATCCTAGTGGAACTTGGATGTGTTTCTTTCTTAGGAGTATTAATAAGTTAATAATCAAGTCTAAGTTTTGGAGCCTTTTAATTTAGGCCTGTTGTATCAGGCTTGTCCATATCTTTTCATTATTAAAACTGTTAAATAATCCCATTCTGTTAAAATTAAAAGCATTTTCCCCTTTTCTATAAGAAAAAATGTTTCTTAGGAAGTAGCAATATATTAAAACACTAGTTTACTATACTGGTGTCTTACTCATATGAAATAACTTGTTCTTAGCACACAAAGGCATGGAAATGCTAGAGTAACTAAGGCCCACGTTTTCTGTAAAGTGATTATGCATGTTTTTCTTAAAATACGTGAAAAAAATCTCAACTGAGAAAGTCATTTCATGCTTATTTCTTAGAGAAACCTATTCAAAGAACTCATTAAAACCATTCATTTAAATAATCTAGTATATGGTCATTAAATTGTGTCCTTTGCTGAAAACATATGAACTGCTGCCAGAAAGCAAATGAAGGCAACTGATGTTTAATGTAAAAGGATAGACCTTCATTAAAACTGTCTAAACAAGCAACATCTTTTTTTTCCTTTAGTACTCTCAGAAACATTTATATTAATTTAGCATAGCTACATAATGTGGAAAAGAATGGAAACCCCATGATAGCTGTAGGTCAGTTTTGTACCCTATTAGCACTTGTATCACTCTATTTTTGCTATGATGAATGAAAGGGAGTGAGTACACAGGAGGGCCCCAGAATTCCCCTTGTTGAAAAGCTTGCATTTAAGGGGAGTGCTGTATGGTCAGCCCTACAGCACAGATGGATTAAATAGAAGCATACAGATGAATTTTGGCTTCATCTCTTCCTTAACTCATTCTTTTTGTGACACATGCATTCCCCCTTTTGCTTTCATCAATGTTTTCTCTTGTCAAAAGATTCCACAGGGAAAGACCAAACTAAAGGAATTTTAATTGCAGATCATGAAGAACAGCTTTTGGTAAAAATTCTTTTTTTTTTCTCCCTGTAAGAGGAAAACGTTCCTGTGCTTTTAGTTTCTAAGCTCTTTACAAGTAACTTACAAATCATCTGAAGGAACAATCCTTATCTCACTTTAGTTATTTAACCCATCTCTAAACTGGCCTGGCTTTTCACAGTTTGGAAGATGTATTAGATTTTCGCTTTTCTAGAAAGTGTGCATGTTGTCAGACATCTCACTGGCATTTACAATGTTTTAGACTAGGAAAAGCAGCTGTTCTAATGGTAAAAATGAAGCTTCCCAAACCTCCTTTGTTCATAAACAGTTCCCCAAAGTACTAGAGTATGTTATGCACATGTATACATACATATGTATACATACATATACATATATATACACAGACACACAAAGGTCTTCTGTAGCGTACTGCTGTTCCTCCCTGTTTGATCAGTGAATTGGCACAGACTCACATCCCATCCCTGTTTATCACCTGCAGCTCTTCAGCTCCTCTGAGCTATTTTATCCATGTTAGTTACACCATTACACTTGTTGGCATAACTTTATGCAAAACTGGATTTGAAATGAGCACAATTGATTCACGCTTGGGACACATCAACATTTCAGACCTTCTCCTCCACCCCACCTGTTAACTAGCTTCTCTAGAGGTCCCTGCAACTTGTTTTGCTACTTACATAATTATTAAACAACCATGCTTCAGTCAAACATTTGAATGTGTTACAAATAAAAAGTGATAATATTTTTCTTTCTCAGATCCTTAAGAACTCTTTTACTCTTCTGCCTTCAATTCAGCTTTACCAGTTTGTGTTTTCTTTGGAGTGTGGACAGCACAGGAAACAATCAGTTATGGGATATCACCTTATGGGACCATCCCCTCTTCCTCACAGGGAGAGAAGTTACTGTTTGATCTATGGCAACAATGAAGGTTGCTAGAAAAAAAAACCAGGACAGATTAGTTGGAAAATTGGAATTTGTGTGTCACCAGTTACTTACAAAAGGTTAAATTTGGTTAAATCTCATCAACATATAAAGCAGAGCTGAGCAGGTTGCATTTTTATAAGCAAGAGGATGGGATGGATTATATTCATATGCCCTCAACCAAACTTTCCAAAGGGAGTCTTCTTTATGCTAAGATTTACTAGATACTGGTCTGTTGCTTTGTAATGTTCTTCTTGGTCCCTGCTTATTCACAATCCACGAGGATACATAATGTATCATGTGCAGAGGATTATAGTGGCTGATTTTTAGGATCATTAGTCCACAACAAATTGCAATGATTTCAGGTGTGGGTCTCATTTTTGTCTGATTGTTGTCTATGTTTTCTACACGACTCTTAAAAAGATTTCTTGTTTGTTTATCTGGCTGTTGTATTTTTAATTTAAAGAGGCACTATTCCTCTGTTAGGATGAGTTGAATCTTTTGTGGAGTACAGTTAAACAAAGTTAAAATTTTAAAAAGTATTTTGACAGTGCATCAAATGCCACTTCCCAGGATGACTGAATTTCCTAGGAAGGCAGTCTAAAAATCAGTTATTTCTGGAACAGAGAAGTATTTAAATAGAACTATTTAAAACCACAAAGCACATTGTCACTAGGAGATTAGGTCCAAATTTTTTTAATGCTGTTAAACACCATAATTACATGGTAACACGGCAACAGATATCCATACAAACTTGAATATACATACAGCAGATTAGCAGGTACTGTAGAAGACAAAAAAACTAAAAGAAAGTCTAACACAAAAGACTTTTTAGAAACAAAAGGCTTCTAACAGTTTTTGAGATTTCCAGGACTTCTACCTGTATCACTGCAGATTACAGAGTTTTGCCTTTAGGTCTTTCAGTAAAGACCATTGAAGTTAAAGAGCAATATCATTTAATTTTGTACAAGTTCTACAGATGAGCCTGTAATTTTTAAATAAAGTAAACAGAGAAGAAACTCATTCACTTTAGGAAATCTGAAAAGAGGAAAAGCATCAGGTTGGGTTTTTCTTTCAATATGTTAGTACTGTAATATAAATCTATTTGTAGAATAGAAGTGTCTATTTTTGTCTCTATGTGAAATATATGAAAGAACAGTAAGGTGTAGGCAATAAATACAACCACATTTCCTTTTGCTCTCCCTCCTTGTTTTTTTAGAAGGATTTAGATGAGTGTGATTTTAATTTTTTTTAATTTTTCATAGTGCACTGAGAGTTGTGGTGGTTGCAAGAAGACACTAGATTTTGCCACTAGCTGACTTCATTTTCAAGAAATGGTAATTTCATCCCAAACAGAGAGGAGATTTTATATTTTCCATATTTCTTTAGAGTCTGATTTAGAAATTACCTTCTAAGTTCAGGATTATAGCAGACTGACTAGTCTTTGGCTCAAGTCTCCAGAAAGCAGAGAAAAGCAAAGAAGCTCTGCCTTCATATGCAGATGTGATCTCTTGTGTGACTGTGTTATTAAATAAGCACACCAAGAGGATGGGGAACTGAGGAATATGACACTTGGGACTTCTTTAGAAAGGTGCACGCACACACACACACACATATTTACACGCACACACACACACGAGTCATGAAAGTATTCTTTAAAGATGTAATCACTTATAAATTATCCAAAAACTGGGTGTTGTAGAAAACGTTTTTAAATCTGCAGGGATCAGTAAAGTCAAAACCTTTTAACTTAGAAACAAGTCGCCATGTACATTGTGTTTTGTACAGTTTGATCTTGAGGGTGAAGGACTGAGTTTTCCAGGTCATCAAAAAAAATTACTTCTTCCTTTTCTGACACATAAGTCAGTAAATAACTTGCTTTAGCCAAGTCTATTTTTGTTGTACAGTTTCCAACCTATTAACCAGCAGCATCAGAGCTTGATAACCTCTGTGGGAAACTGACCATAGAGCACTTGGAAAGGCAGAGCTCCTTTCCAGTCAGTGGCGAAAAAATGATGTTTAGAAAAGTACGTTTTATTTATAACATGTTCTTTCACTTCATCTCCACATTTAGTTTAAATTTAGTTTGTAATATTTTATAGACAATACTTGTTATCCTAAATAACTGTGTGTCAGAAAGAACAAATCTCAAAATATTTTCACTGTCATTCTGTCTGCTCTGTTTGGAACATTTTACCAGCCTGTGGTAGCTTAATCAATTCTTGAAGCATGAAAGTGATGTGGAAAGATGAGAAGTAAATATGTCATTACTAGCATGTCTTTGGAAACAGCACTTGTAGGAAAATATAACACTGAGTTGATTAGGAAGAAAATAAGCTTGAGACCTAAAGCTTGAGAAATCAGGCATACAGGTGTGGGTATGCAGGAGAGAACATATCCATAAATTAAACAAGAGTGAAAGAGACATTGCTTGCACAGTACAACATGTGATGTGTCAAATGAATATTTGCTTAAGTTAATCAAATAAGCACCTGCACCAATACTCACAATTAATATTTCAACAGGCTATTACATATGTAAAATAAAATCTCCAGTATGTCTATTGTGTTATCTTTCCTTCAACCTGAAAAGCATTTGTGAGAAGAAACCGTTAACAATTCTGTTATTCTCTGACAGTAAAAAGAGAAATGGACTCACCATGGTTTTTATGTTGTGAGGCTGAAGTGAATGGGTCAAACAAACCATACTCAGGAGCTGCATGTTGCTGTTGTGAATCTTCATGAAAGCAGAACAGTTTATGTTTTAAAAGTATGGCATAGAAGACTTCCCATCTTTACATGTCCAAGGCACAGGCAGTACTGGTTTATGGGTAGATGTCAACGCTGGCCATTGTAGGGTAGAAGGTACAAATCACCTGCTAATCACAGTCAACTACATCAGCTGTCTTAACCAGAAGACATCCTTCAGGAACCCTTTTCACTATAAAGATCTCACCTGTGTGCTTCTATTTCTGCTCCTTTAGCTCTGTCTTTTCCCTGCTGGCAGCAATTCTGCTTGCTCTGTTGCCTCTATCAAAAACATGATGTGAAGAGGCTTCCCAGATGTTCCATGCCTAGATTTAAAGCAACATGACATGTTATCCTAAAGCTTGGCAACTATGAGGCATTTAGCAAATGGGAACTAAAAATGTAAAAGAAAATACCGCTGCCAAATTTGAATACTGTTTCTTTTTCCTTTTCTGTCATGGTGTGATGGTAGGTTTGTTTCAACTGTAACACCTGATTAACAAGTTTGGAATAGTAGATGTTACTCCAGATTAGGCAGCCTGTGAACTCTGTATACCCAGAGGTGTTCAAACTCTGCACAGTATTTCTTTAAAGCTGTTTATATGAAATTCTGTGACAGACATTAAATATCACTGCTGGACTGCAGATATGGAAATGGTCCATAGCAATACTAAATTTGAGACTCTCCCTAATTACACCCATTGACTCAGAAACTCCACCATTAATAGCTCATTTTGAATTCCCTGCAGCTACAGCTCTTACATAATACCCTCTTTATAGGCTCGTTGCTAATCTTCCATTGTTGAATATGTTTCATTTTTTCTTATTGCTCGTTTTCAAACATCAGTCCAGTATCTGACCAAATAAAACGCTATTTCCTAAAAAAGGGGATGCTGATAACCCATAATTTTACTAGCTTTTATAGACAGTAATATTGTGGAGGGAAAAAGTAATTTAAAAACATGCAATGAATATTAGATAAAAAAGCCTTTGCTAAAGATAGTAGCTATCTAGAGCCTATACCACTATTCTATTAAAAATAATAATTTAAAAAAGCAGAGGGGTAAAACTTAATTTAGATCACTGAGAAAAGTTTACAAGGAATTTTAGGTTCATGAGTGCTCTGACCATCAAAATCCCCAGCATGCAACTCTCTGGTGATGTACAGAGCAAATTGCGTTGAAGGTGCCCTGTATAATTCCTGAATAAATGACAAGTCCTGGCACTGGAACACACATTAGTTTCTGTACGTTTGGAAGGAACATCAGAGAATGCACCACATATTTATTTTCTTCATTATTGTATGTTTAATGGAAATAAATACATTTAAGCCTTGATAATGTGTCAACTCCTTGGACCTTGTACTAAGGGAAAGACTGCAGCCAGACTGAAGCCTGTGCATTTTACTTTTGGCTCTTGACTGCAACACAGGGATCTGCCTTTGTTGCTTGAACAACTAAAGAAAAACACTTCTGTCCACTTCAAAAAGTCATATCAGTGAAATCTGGGAACCAGCATTACGGGACACTGTCAAATCTTAGCACCAAGGCAACATTTCTGAAGGAAACAAAGAGGAGGTTTTAGCAAGAATGTGTAAAGAAAAGCAAATATTGTCCATGAATTTATAAGAAACAAACAAAAAGCTGGAAGCCCCACATGCTCTAATGAAACCTGCCAAAAATAATGTTTGCTTCATACCTGCATACATTCAAGCAGTAGTACTGATAAAATAAAGATTCCTAAATTTCTACCATACAGGTGAAAACACAGAGATAAGAAATTACATCCCTAAATGTGCCCTTTAAGATAAATACAATAAAGAAAAAAAGGATAAATTTAAGTTGACACATGAATTTAATATACAGCAGTGTTATTTTTATAACTGCAATGCAAAGAAGGAAGTGAGTTTATTTTTTGACACTTAAAATAAAACTTTATTACTCTAAAAAGAGCAGAATTCTATAAAAAAGTGTTAGTGTGGATTTTATTTAATACAGTGGTAGAAGTTCTTCCAATTACTTTGGAATTACATAAACAGAATGTGCCAGTTATCATATTTGAGTCAAAACCTTGCTATTTATTTGTACTTTTTAAAAGGCAGAAGGAGACAGAGGAGGAAAGCTATTATGTTGAATGTTCACTGTGTTTCAAACCTCAGTTTATGCCTCCTATGTGGAGAGCCTTTTATGGTGCCACAGGTGACGATTCTGGGAAAAACCCTCTGATATTATTCTTGGTTACTAATCACACTGGTTTCTAAACAGTTTCCATGACTTGAGCCAAGCCTGGAAACTGTAGTCTGTTAATGTTGGTCAGAAAGCTATGCTGTCTGTACTCTCTATAGTATTTTTTGCTGTTCTTTCTAATATATTTCATATTAAACACACTGTCTCAGATCCAGACTTCTTACTTTTTCTGGTAATGTACTGCTAGTTAGTTGTGTAGACGTTTGGTTCAACACTTAGTATAAATTCTCTTTGATTTTTATGTGATTTTATTTAAATTTGCTTTCAAATGCTGCAGTTTTACTTCTACTAGGTTAGGGTTTTTTATTTTTTAGTCTTCATTAATTTTATCTTGATTTAGTTTTTTAAAGGTATTGTACCTGCCCTACTTAAAAAAAAAACGCTACTCAATCACTATAGTATCATAATACTTAAAAAAAAAGGCTAATTCAAACTTGTTTGACTACTGTCAAATTACTTGACTGTGGCCTCAGTTTCTTTATGTACTTATAAAACACACAAGTATTTTGACTGCCAAAAATACCTGTAGATAGCGACCACTGCACAGGATTGGTATAGGCAGGGAAGTTTCTGTACCTACTGTATGTCCTCCGGTTGCCTATTTTTTGTCCAGCTGCTTATTTAGCACCAATCTTCATTATCAGGCTGTGAGAAGTTCTGTAAAATTTCAAATCAATATAATACAATTGGTTGCATATGAATGTGTGTGACCTCAGCAAAAACTGAAACATCGCATTACCCAACATTGTTTACAGTACAAATTCAAAATATACCAGTTACTGTGAAAAAAAAATTAACTATATCCTAGTCAAAACCAGCACAGATGGCAATTCTGCAAATAGATCTTTTGCTTCCTCAGGGGCTTTTCAGAGCCCCTGTTTTATGTACACAACACAGCTATTTTATACCCTTCCTCCCAATGAAAATAGTCTTATTTTAAAACTGTCTCCAGCTGAAAAGGATATGCATCTCTGGATCTGGTCTGGAGATAAAATGAATGAGCAGGTTCCAGGCAGCTACAGGGATTCTTCTTAAAGACTCCAGAGAAATTCTGTCTTTGTGAAATGGAGCATTGCAGAGCATCAACTGAGAACCATGGCTTTGTCTCAACGTTTTCCTTACTGGCTTCAGAGAGTTTGTAGCAGGTGTTATTAGCACTCCTCTCTAATAGACACTTGAGAGGGTCTGTCATCAATCTTAATAATGCCATCAGCATTCCAGCAGATGCTAGACATGATTCCATGCACTCCCACTGCACCAGAATGGATTCTCACCAAAATTTTAATTACAGATGAGAAGTGCATCAGAAAGAGGCTTGTGTCATGCTGGTATTTCCAAAGGTTTTTTCCAGACAGGACAACACTGTACTGTTTCATCTCATATATATATATATATATATTTCATTATAATTGAGGGATTTACAGATATTATCAACTCACCCAGCAAAAGAATTAGCCTCAAATAATTTCTGTGTACCCTCCAGCAAAGCAGTCTCTTGTTTTGAATCAGAATTTGAGATGCCAACTTTTTGTAGGCAGTGCACGTGTTAGTAAATGCTAGGAGTCAGTTCCACAAAGTGAAACCTGAATTGCCATTGAAACAATTATTTGAATAGCAATCCTAAATTTAAATTAAAACCCAAGTAAAAAGCATTAACAGATCAAGATTTTATGTGCCTTTAAAGAAACTGATTTGATTTGTAAACACTTATCCTACTGCTCCACTTATTTCCTACCTCCTCATACAATTATGGATTTATTTTCCTTTCAACTCACACTTTTGTCTTCTCTTTGGGCTTATTCCTTCTACCCCTCCTTTTCCTTTCTTAGACAGGCATCCCTTTAGTAGATACCACACATAAAATGAAAGTTAGGTAGTAGACAGCTTTCCTTTAGGTAGCACATGTAATGAATGCAGTAAACAACACACAGGATGAGGATAAGTGCACCTTTTGAATACATTTTAAAATGACCTTTAAAAATTATTAAATACTTTGAACATTAACAGTAGATCTGACAATCTCCTTTATATACTGAATGCAAATTCTTCCTGCAATCCAAGGTAGTTCTATGTATGCAGAAAAGGTAGTAGTAATTTGGTAAATAGTTTTCCTCTATTTAAAACTTCATGTGTTCTGGCTTACTGACTTTTAGATTAGTGAAGGACTGGATAGCAAGTGGAAAATTCACTATCTAAATGAAGCATAGCCACTCAGTAGGCCAGTGAAATTGGAATCTTTACTGCTGGCATTTCTAACTGTAATGATTGCACATTCCTTGAAATTTGGCACTCCGGTGCTTTACTCTTTTCATCATGTTCAGAGTATGAGATCAGAACATAAAAATAGCTTCTTGTATCACCTTCTTCTGAGAAGTACACACAAAAATAGAATATAATATAAGAGGCAGTACACAAAACTGAAGTCATTACATGACAGAAAGTTACTTGAGTATGGATAGATTTCAACAAATTATATCCAACAAAAATGAAATTATATAAATGCTTCTAACAGGGTGCTCAACAGAAAAGTTTATATCCCAGTTAAATACCTGATCCCATGAAGACCACAAAAGCTTGATATGAACTGAATGTTGTATTAATCAAAAAGAAAAGTTTTACTTTTCATTTGGCAAGTCTGCAAGAGTTGCATGTATTAGCCTCTAATTAAGCACTACCTTGCACTACCTCAGTGCCCTTTCAAATGTTAATTCTATCCTTATTAAGAAGATGTCTTTGACATTCACTGTCATTAGGTTATCTGTGTAGATATCCCAATGAAAAGAATGCAAATTAAATTTATCCTGATTACCTTGAGTTTATCATAATCATAACACTCTTCAGTAACTTTTTCACAGTAGGAAATACCATTTCCTGGGGATAAATCTGAGCTGTAGCACTGCAGTTGGAGCCATCGTGCAAGAAAATCACCGCCCTGAAGCCCTCACTAAGACAGGGATGCTCTTTGCAAAATGGGTTAGAGCAGCTTGAGACTGAAAGTACCCTCTGTCATTGTAGCCCACATCTTAGAAATCTCTCCATAAGAGAATTCACTTGGAAACTTCTTCAGTAGGGCCACATGAATTCCTGTAATTCATATTAAAAATGGTCCAAAAAGATGCAATTTTTTAAATTATTACTAAAATTCATGTGTAAAATAATAAGTTAATTTTATATGGAATGGAATTGCTATCACAGAGATGTAAATTTGAAAAAACATCATAGAAACATGCTACAAGTCAATAAAAGTCATAGAGTTAAGAAAAATGCAAATCAAATTTATATTGGCCCATAGTTTGCAAGAATAAGAGTAAGAAACAGTGAATTCTGAAGTTTTTAGCTATTAATGGTATCTATAGAAAAAGAAATAGAAATTCCAAAAAAAAACCCCAACAACAAAAAAAACCCACCACCAAAACAACAACCAAAAAAACCCAACAAACACAGACAAGAACCCCAAACTAGATGAGTTTGTTCTCAGCAATGCCAGTGGTAATTGAAAACTCGGTATATTTTGAGTTCTCTATGTTGTTCTAATGCTGTAGAAGTTAGAACATCATTACAGTGATTCTCTGGTGTTCACATGGGAAAGCAGACACAATGCTGGGGCAAGGTGATCCTGAGGCTGTTCTCATTTATGCCAGGTATTGGCTGCCTGCAGTACCTGGAGAAGACAAACATAATCTAAAAACCTGTACAGCTGCATTTTGGTTTAATTTCTTCTCTCCCTCCCCATCCTTCATTTCTCCTCTGCAGAGCCATTTCTGCTTCATGGATCATCCATAAGACAATAATGGTCAGCTCTTGAGTGGTTTTAAACCAAAATACCATAATTAATACTGGGCTGTAATTGTAACTTATAACCAACTCTGAAAAAGGGTACAAAATTTATAGGATTTTTAAGCCACAGCCCTTCCCACACAAAATACCTTATTCTTTTCAGGGGCTGTCTCCTGCTACCCCAGCACACAAGTATGTCATTCCTCTCAGCACATCACGTTCTGGCCAAGCTCTCTCCTGCCTGTGCTGCAACTGCCCACCATCACTGTTGTGTATGGTAACCCAGCCTGGTGACAGAGCTTGTCTCAGTGGCACTGTGCCACTGTGTCACTTCTGACTGGGGTGGACAACCTGAGACTATCAACAGACTAGTGAGGAAAGAGCATGGAAGTGCCATGGAGCCTCTCACACAAACCATGCACGATATTTAAGTCTAAAAGCAGTTAGAATTTACTTCAGTGAAATCACATACAAGGGTAGCATGAAATTTGTATACAATAATAAAGCCATCTGCAAACACTAAAAAGGAAGTAGTCTTATGAAGCCCATACATTTTGAACACCTATGCCATTTAAGTAATTAAGGGCTCTAGCAGATAAGTGCTGCAAAATCTTCCTGGAGAAGTTTATGCTGTCACCAGACCAACCACCTAGTCACAATCACAAGTGTATGGCCCTAATAAGCTTGTGTCTTCTGACACTGTACTTCTTTTTTAGGATGACAGAAATGGACATCCAGTGAACCCTTCAAGTTCCTCCCTTACAAAATAAGCCTATTTTTGCTACTGCAGCAGTTTCAGTAACATACTTAACATAAGAGCTGTAGATGAGATTTTACAGCCATTGTGTCCAACCCCATACTGAGTATCACACTGCATGGAAGGAGGGAGAAGCACCCCAAAATACAAACTGCAACACACTAATGCTTTGATTAGCAATAATTTACCCATTTTGCCTTGAAGGGCTGAGGCCATGGAATGATTATGAGATGCTAATGATATTGTGTAAACTACCTGTATGGAACATTGACCCGCTAACCTAAATTCAGTTAATAAGTCACAGCAGAACTGAAAATCAAATTTCTGAAGTCCAAATGCCCATGTTCATCTGATTTCCATGACATCATTGGCTGTTTTTACATATTCTTATGTAATGATAAATGAAGTTAATAAAATTTCCATCTAATCAACTTTTCTATGCACAAAACAAGCAACTCGTGTTTAATCCACTGGCTCTCTATACACTCCCTTTGCCCCCAAACCCATATCTCTTTCCTATTAATAACTTGTAACACATATCCTGTTCTTGATGTCTCCTAATAGGAAACAGAAAGTGAGAGAAACTCACTTTCATCACCACTAAAGAGTCAGCCTGGGAACCAGTCTGCCATTTCTCAGGAGGAGTCTAGCGTGAAAAGAGGGAGAGCAATCTTTGAGAAGATGTCATCAGAAAATGGCCATAGCAACAGCTTTGAAGGTTAGCATTACCACATTGACCTGACACCTTGCTTTAAGGCAGTGCTCTCCAGACCTTTTTGATGCTCACCTCTATCATTAAAATATTTATGAGTCTGCCTTCCCAATGTTTGTACATTTATCTACAAATCATGTATCTGTACTACTCTACTAGTATAGCCTAAGGCAACATACACCAAAATAAAAGTTAAAGTAGGATGAATGAAAAAATATTTTAAAACTGTTTATTCACAAAAACAGATTCCTGCACCCCAAAGAACTGTCTTGCACAGCCCCTGGGGTGCACATGTTCTGCTTTGGAGACCAATGCTTGAAGATATCAAAAAGTGGCCATACCTGTGATTTGGTTTATTTTAACAGAGAAGGAATATGCATGATCAAAATGACTGAAAACCACTTATTGACTTCTGAGTGTCTAGGATTTGACCTTGTACAAAATAACAGACTATCCAAATAAATAGCATTAAAAGATTTGTCCAGTCTCCCAATTAAATTAATAAGCCTGCTACATCATATCGAACATTTATTGATTCCACTCTTTTTAATAAGAAAATGTTTATACTGAATATTTATCTATTTCAGACCCTAGAATTTTAAAAGAAATGGGAAATTTGAATACACAAGACTTTTTCTAGTTAATGATGCTAAGTTTATTAAGATCATTGTTCAAATTTCAGACTTGCTCTTTTATAAAGTTTAACTTTCAGCCACTGGCTATCTGTTTTCCTTTTTTCCCCACCAAATTAAAGAGACTTTTAATACCTGCTTATTTCTTCTTGGAAGGATAATTATATATTGTGACCATATCACCCCACAACTATCTAACATTAACTAAACAGAGCTACAGTTCTCTCTGTGGCAGTATTTTTTGTGCCTCTTCTCTGCATCTTCTGAAGTTTTTCAGGTATCTCGGATTTAAAGACCATTTTGGGGGTGTTTTCCCCTTCTCCTTCTAGAGATTTCTAGTACAAAGCCTTTTTTTTCTTTCTCTCTGACAAGAAAACAGAATCCTCTATTCCACATCCACTTTGCCTCTGAGTCTAAATACAGCACAGCGTGTTCCAGAATCATTTTTGGACCCACCAGGAATAACAAAGAATATGATTTATGCAAAAATGCACAGCAAACAATTCATACCTCTTATACATGAAGCTTTTTCAAAAAATGTGACAGCCCCACAGGGGATAATGTTTTTCTATGTTCCTGTGAGAGCCATAATATCCCATTTTGCATTCAGAGAGTCTTATGAGAAGTAAATTCCCAACAGACTCATTTTACTTTGAAACCACTGGTGAAAACTCTCAAACTTCTAATAGCTGACGTCAGGCACTGAAAGCTGCAATTCTGCACTTGAATAAATATGCAGGCCCTGAAAAAAATAAGATAATGCTGATCCATAGATTATTTCTCCCATCACCATGAAATTTGAGTTTTTAATAACCAATAAACAATATATGCCAACTTGCTTCAAATTTTCAGCAAGAACAATACTCTCAAACCACTCAAGTGCTATGGAAGTTTTCCCTAAATGTTCCAGCTATGCCAAAATCTTATTTTCCTAGGAGAGGTATTGAGCAAAATTTACTGCAAGCTCTTTGAGTGAGTACCAACAACTTCTGTTGTCTCCACTGGAACACAATGAAGGCAATGCTCATATTGCTGTTCAACCTACCACAAAAACCTGGAGAAGCCCATACTGGATAGCCATGCAGGCATATTGTTGGAAAAAAATGGCAAAAAGCCATTCTCAAGTTCTATTATGCACAAATGATTTGTCAAGCTTTGTTTACTTTATAGAATTAATGTAACTCACAACTAACAAATTAATTAAATTATCTGAAATAGATACTATTGTACAAGTCCCATAGGACAAAGGCAAACAGATTTTGTTGGCATAGCTCAGCTTGATAAGGCTCTTACTAGTTAACTTCAAAATATACATTTATCTCTGAAAAAATGAGAATATATTGCACCTTCAAGTTCTCATGAACGAGCAAAGGTTTAGATCATATAACCCCACATATCACTACAAAGAGTTTCACATTATGTTATAAACCAACAAGCTTCTCAAAAATTTTCTGTTTAAAGCTTTTAAAGCTAACAAGAGAATAGTTTCTATTACTTTCATTCCCCAGGTGGTTAACAATATGTATCTATTAAAATGTTTTTTAAAACAGTCCACTAAATCCATTGGCCCCATATTAGCAAGGAATTAAACCACATCTAACTCCATGCACATGAGTATTCCCATTGCACTTAATGAAACCATTCCCATGCTTATGACTCTGCACAATCCAAAAATCCCTTGTTGAACCAAAATACCAAGAAAGATTTTTAACTCCTTAACATTCTTAAGAATTAAAGCAACGGCTTATAAATTTTATTCTGGTGTGTTACATAATTCAATCTGTCTTTAAAAATGATCTGACACTTTTTGGCTGTGGGTGACTATCCCTCTGTGTTGCTGAAGTGCACTTTCAGTTTTTCCATGGTTTTGGTTAGCTTTGGTTTAATGCACAAACTTACTTGGAAAACAGCAGTTTTCTCTCTCTTCTGATTTCTACTTTCCCTGAAAATCTTTTTTTTTATTTTCAGCTGACTTTCACTGCTGCTATTACTATTTCTTGAACTGTACAATTCTTCTGTCTATCACGATAACATGAAATATGCAAAATTACTGCATGGGATAAGTATAATAGAAAATTATCCTTATGAAAGTTATGAATAGGGTCAGGAAAAAATACTAAGAAACCAAGTATATTTACAGAGATCACTCTTCTATGCATGTCTGCATCTGATTTTCACTGAATACTGGAATTACTTGTTATATTTGCTTGCTATATCTGAACCTTAAACACTTATGCCAGTCTAACAGTTTATAAGGAACAGGCAGAAAGGCCAGGTGTGCCTTGTAATTCTTCCCTGTTTGGTGGGATACCCCTTCCCTGGCACTATGTTCTGTGCCAGATGGACAGACAGTTGTTCAAAAGTCCCTTTTTTCTGTTGCATTTCTCTTATCACAGACAAGAGAGATGATCACGACATACCCTTTCCCTTTGTCTAAAAGAAGGAAAAATAACTTTACTCTAAATTTAAGGCACTTTTTGGGGTGTATGGAATTCTTTTGACACAGCCAAATGAGTGCAGAAAGCAGCAGCAGAACCTCCTAGTGCAAGTAACTCAGGGCTGCTTTTCAGGAATCCTCTGAGCTGTTGTCTCCACATGCACTATAGCTGAATTGCAAATACTTCTAGATCAGTCTATAACCTCTTCACACCTTGAAACAAGGTTAAAATGTGGTTGCCAGTGGAAGTTGTTTTCTACAAGGTTTTAGTAATACTAACCCAACAAAAACATACCCTAATGTAAGATCAGTAAACAACTGAAATCTATAACAGACTCAGAACAGACTCTGGTGAGCAAATTAATACTATAAAGTCTAAGGCTAATTCGAACATAATATATATCATTAGAATAGATTATCTGTAATACTTAAAATGAGTTTTTACAGTATAAAATAATGTAAATCTAATACTATCATAAAAATACTATGTTTGTTTACATTTTACAATTTTTTTCATTAAAAAAGGTTATTGTTTTTACCCAAGAAATTTTCCCCACTCTGAAAAATTTCATTAACATAAATTTTTCTGTACTCTCTAAGATTTCAATTGAAAATAAGATAAACTCGTTTAAAAAATGAAGATGCTTCCTCTTTCTACTACTGCTTTTATTTCAAGATTTAGAAAAAATGTAGCTATTTTCCTCTTAGAACACACCATGTCTGTTTGTACTTACAGTGGAGTCTCGCAGACTTGTAAGAGGACTGTCCAAAGAGAGCGCTCCCAGGGCTGATAAGGCACTGCTGGATCTCCAGGAGACCGTTTCCTTTAAAGAAAGAATGGCCATGTACAAGGCTGCTGTGTCCTTTGCCCATGTAAGAGATCCATGGTTTCTTACCTTCCTTCCTCTCCATTTGCTTTGCACAGTGACATATCCTGCGTTCTTTATTTATCCAAGCTGACTGATGGACCATTATGGGGATCAAAATTTGATATTAAATTAACATGAAATTAACAAACCTACTTAGCAAACTTATTGTTGCATCAGTCTATCTCTGCTGAGAGATTTTTCATGCTACAAAGCTTGGTCATCTGGACAATTCCTTTTAACTCATTAGAAGAACTGGGTTTCCTTTCAGTGTTGCATAAGCTGCATTTACTAGGGCCGTAGGCTTGTGATAGATTAAGTCAGCAGCTTCTGAATTACTAAAACTATTACTAAATAATAAAACCATATTCAAAAGCACATTAAGTTTAGACCTCTCGCTGTTCAAACGAAAGAATTTGAAATTGTGGTATTTTAAAATAGCATCTCTATGAGACAAGCTGTATGAAAAAGTATTGCTTTGTAATGAAATTATTTAAAATTGACATTATATAAAAGAGTAATTAGGAAAAAAAACCTTCTTGATTTTGTTTTACATCTCTCTCCACATTTATATCAATAGGATTACTTTACTGAAAAATTTCAAAATACTGATACCGAGTAGCACATAATGTATTTGGTTACCAGAATTTATAAACTAGTAGAATAGACCTCCTTACCCCACATTGAATTATCAGTCAGGAATATGTGAAAACTGTGTCTTCAGATCTCAGCCAGGAAAATCTTCCTCAGTTCTGCAGAAACACTAAGGGTTAAAAAGTGTGTTTTTACCATATCTTAAAATCCCAGCTAGCAGTTGCAGCTCAGATCCCTTGTCAAAAAGGAAAAGAAGGCATTCTGAGGGCTTGCTCTAATGTGAGAATGACAATGGTCTTTGTTTACAGTAAACTTTCAGCACATGGAAAGAACACTTTTTTCTCACTGTAAACTAGGCCAGAGTCATTTCTCTAAATCAGAGACTGTACCTGGTAAAAAAAGGACTACAATTCAGCTCCCACCAGACATCATCTTCATCCATATGCAAGTAAAGCTGTGGAAGGATTTCCAGTCTTACCTGCACTTTAGTTTTGGGAAAATGGCTTTGCATTGCCCAAAGGGACCTTCTGAGTGCCTGGATAATCCAGAAACTACATAGTGAAAACAGCCAGCAGAGTCCAGGTGTTTTCCAGCCATCAAATTCCTGCCTGCTGACTTCCTTATTTCCCAATTGCTTGGTGTGTATTTGGAGCAGATTCCTGCATTTCACCTGTGTGAGAAAGTCCCAATTCCCTTGTCCAGAAACTGGAACCTTTGCTCAAGTTAGTACTCTCTCTCACAATGAAAAGAACTGCATGAAACCTGACCCAACCTAACTGTGTTGTGCACACAGGAATGATTTCATTTATACTCAGCAACATCTTGGAATTTCTTGCTGAAATAGATGGTTGCCCGAAAACTGGAACTTTATATTTGGTTCCATTAAAGGGAATTAATACATTTCATTAGACAACCCATAACTGCATTTACCTGCTCAAAATATCTCAAAATGGCTGTTAAGGTGTGCCTGAAATGTTCAATCATTAAAACAGTTACTTTCCACACTCACATATCCATGTACATGTACAATCATGTAGCCTTCAGCACAGGGGAAAAAAAACCTGATTTTTATGATCTGTTTACTTACTCATATATAAGTAGTCAATCTAACTTTACTTAGTAGGTTCATTACAAATGTATTCCTAATTTTTGGGTGGGCTTTTTTCTTGTTTTTAATGAATAAAATGGTGAAAGCTTTATGCAATACTATCTAAAAAGTAATACATAAGGGACAGAATTAGAACAGGAAGCCTGAGGGTAAGTCCTCTCTTGGGACTCTCATTTCTGCTGTTGGGGAAGGCAGGTCATCTCACAAAGGCCTGCTGGAAGCTCTCTGAATGTTTTCAACAATACCCATTGGAAACAGAGAGGACCAGGTGGCAACTCCGAATGCCACTGAATTCAGAAGAGACAAGTAGAAGAGGCAACAGCAGAAGGATTTTTCTGCAAAGTGGTTGTTACTGCCAATCAAGCAGATGAGACTTACTTCTTTTGGTGCTCAAGATTCAAGCTTACCTTTAGGTTGTCTAAGTCATCAAGTAGGGCTCTTGTGCAGTGGTCTATGAACTTGCCAAAAACAGTACTTATGATTGTCTGAGTCATTCCTGCACACTGCTCTTAACTAGTTTTTTTAAAAAAATAGGTCATAGAAGTATGTTTTTACTGCAAATAGAAAACAACTGGTCTTATTTTATCACTCTAGAGTTCACAGAAGACCAAGTTCTGTACTGTGCCTGGTGGCCTGGCAGCAGTGAGGAAACAATTTGAGAAAGTGCAAAGGATGTCTCCAAAAAAGACCTTTGTTCAGTACCAGCACCAGCATAGATCTCTACAGGTAACAACAGCATTTTAATACTAACAAATTAGGTCTGCCCTGCTAGATAACTGAGGAAAAAATATGATTTCTTGTTTTACTGACAAATTTTTATTATGACTAAGACAGCATTTCTCTAATGTTCATACTCAGAAAATTTTATATTTGAGATGTACCATGGGATTCATATACTTTTTATGCAGATAACCACTCACTACAGACTAGACTCAACTAGACTTCCATAGAGTAAAGCAGATTACTACTATAGCAGTATTTTATACTGAAACCTGCCTATAAGACTGTGATTTATATATTATCATGTGTCATGGTGACATTTTACATTTATTGCACTTGATGTAAAATCATTCTCTTTCAAAAGGAGAATGCTTCCACTGAATTAAATCTAATAAATTTCTGTAAACAGATCAAAAATTGCACAGAAGATTGCAGACATTACATGCAAGTAGAACAAAGAAGCAGCTAAGAGTTACTTCAGATAATAAACCTTTACATTTCATTGCTTCATTAGGCTATACCGAGAAAAATTGTTGGAGATAATGATTTTAGACTATGTGAAATCCCCTGCAATAAAACACTGTACAGTCTGTCCTGTGCACTGTGAAAAACAGTAAATTTCTTTACCCTCCTGCACCTCTTGGAGAGATTTTTAAGCAATATTGTTCTCCCAGCTTTGTAGAAAAAGACACATTAACATTTTGCCATAAGTTTATTTCAATATTAAATAGGTATCAACACATCTACCAGTCATCTCTCATTTCTTATACATTAATACCTATATCAACAATTTGCACAAACAAACAAAACTTCAGTCTGTAGGGAAGAAGACACAGTTTGCTACAGGGGTATTAATGCATCTTTAAGTAAGCAGAAAAATGCCATGGTGGGACATACTCAGTGGTGCATAATAATCTGTGGTAACAGGAAGTGTTATGTACATACTTTTCTGATGATGTGGCCCACTCTACCTGCCAGTTTTCTGGGTGAAGGAATACAGAGTCCTGTACAGAAATTATGTGACTTTTCTCTTACGCAGAACTCAATAATTTCATTTCTGTGATGTGTAGATGCATTTTCCCAGAACATCTATCTCCACAAAACCACTATAATGGTTCCATTTCTTCAGTCAAGATGTGACCTCAAAGCATACTTACCCATGTATTTTTCCTCTGTGGCTAGTAGAGGAGGCTCTCTCAAATCATCAGCAGAAATAGCCACATACACTGAAAAATAAAATCACTCAGACCACACGGAACCATCTTTAAATTTAGGTTAAATAACTTACTGCAAAACCATAAAATCCCATTTCTATGTAACATAACTGCACTTTCATAGAAAATGGGATTATACACTCAAGTAGCTGAAAGATTATCCAAGGTCACTGAATCCATCCTGGGGCAAAACAGAGAAAACACATAGTTTGAAGACAGATCTCCAGATCTGGATAAACTCAAACTATCAATCCAAGATAAAATAAGGATGCAATTGAATTTTTAAACAGTAATCTAAATAGCTGAACATTCAATTATTGTTTAATGAGTTTATGACTTTCCATTCAAAATATTATCATCAAATATGCAAATAATAACTATTCATCTCCCTGTTTTTCTCAGGCAGCAGCCACCACTCTTAGCTCTCTACACTGTACTGGAGATTGGTTCTGTGTACTAGGTGCCATAATACCTATTGAGTATAATACCTATATAGAGTAGAGCTCAATAAACTCGTGTCCAAAATGGTGAGCAGCAATGAAAACTGATCACAGACTTGCCCTGTGCCCATAAACTCAAGCAGAGTCTGATTAGAGTCTGTGTTCTGGCACCATGAGCACCCTCCAGCATCAGCCACACGAAGAGAAGAGGCCATGAGCTTTGGTGTCACCCCCGTGCAGGTGCCAGCCTGGAGTGCTTTGCTACCCCAGCTCAGCTGCCCAACTGCTCAGGCACAGCCTCAGTGTCAGAAATGAGCACTGCTGGCAAGTGAGCTGAACCTCCAGCACAGCAAAGGAGGGGAACACAGAGAAAACGTGATACTCACTTAACTGTAGAGTAGAGAATGTCAGAACTGACACGGCACAGCTATCCCTCCTTCACTGAGGGACATTCCAGAGGAATCTTCTAAGATGGCTACTGTAGCAAATTACCAATTTTCTAGCAATTGCAGAGAATAAGATTGAATAATGGGACGATGTCAGTGAATGGTGAAAACCTTACATTTTTATGAAAATCTTTCATATGGTGCCCAAGACACCCTAAGTATATACTTACAAATAAGCAAGGCTGACAATTCATAGGGATGAAGTGCAGATAAGTGAAGTTCTTACAAGAAATTTCTGCAAGACACACAGTGCTGATGTGCAGTGAGACTGTGCTAAGAACATAAATAGGTAAAAAAGCATTGCTTTGAGGAAGAAATGAAGATCCATGCCAAAGAGTCATTCCATTGTCACTAACTTTGTAACTGAAGATTCCACTGCTGCTTACAAGTTTGTACAAACTGTTCATTTCAAACAGAAGTTCTACATTTGCCAATACATAAACAATATTACATCAGCCAACTTCTGAGAGATTATATGTTGACCATAACATACAGTTCAGCTAAATGCATTATGCATCAATTGTGAGATAGCAAAAGTCTTTCTCGTTCGTGGATGATTTGATCCCCTTGAAATACATACTTACATAGATAGAGAACTGTATACATGTTTTATGCATATATACAAAAAATGTAGTGTACATATTCTGAGCTGAAAAACAATTCTATTTTGGAAAGAGAAAGTATGGTTTGTTTGCTATTAGAACAGAAGGAAACTGTAAAAATATCAACAGAAAAAAAAGCAAATCTTGGTCTAAATTACACAGAACAATTAATGATAATTCAAATCTTGGCACATTTTCAATAAGAATTCTATCTAAATTATTGCAATACAGAGGCACTAAAGTTGTTGTATGGGCCACTAACATAAAATGTGTGTAGCAATTACAGTTCTCTTCAGTAACAGAATCTAAATTAAAAAATCACTCCTCTAACAAAACTTATACAGACTTACATGATTATTTTTAAACAGTGTTGTTTTAGGTTACAATGACTTATTACCCAGAGACACAACAGTACATTATAGTCCTGTGTTAAGCACCACACAGATATGCACTGGAAGGCCAGCAGCCCACACAAAGGGTGACAGGAAACAAGTGTGAGAGACTGGAGGATAAAGAAGCCTGAAAGAAAATTTGAAAATTGTAAGAAACCATTCATGAGTGAGCAGCATGCCAACAATCATCCAGCTGGCAATGTTTTCTGAAGCTTACTCATGATATGCCATAAACAAAATGTAATTGACCAATTTTATAGACTATACTACGAAGTCCATGGGATCTACAAAACATGCCACAAATCATAATGGGGTAGCCTAAATTAATCCTTTCTACAGTAATCCTATATCCAACAGTTGGCAGTTATAGAGGAGGAAAGAAACCACAGGTCTTCTAACTCTCCACTCGTTCAGGGTAATGAACAAGCAGCATATAACACCCTGTTACTGGAATTTCAATTAGCCATTTTGACTGACACACAAAATAAGAGATCCTCCACGTCCCTCTTTCTCCCAGCACACCCAGAGCAGGGCTATGTAATTATATCATCAAAATCTGGCTCATAATATTTGGGCTGCATTTTAGATGGCCACAGCTATAGCATTAAATTGTCATGGTCTTTTGCAATATGGCAACTACTTCACAAGCAGTACCAAAGTTACAGCAATAAAGCACTAGTGACATTCAGATTAGATTTGCTTCCTGACTACATTAAGTCTAATTATCTTTCTTTTTAATACCCCACAACATTCAAAGGACACATAATGACTATTCTGAACATATTTCATGTCTCATGAATGAGCTTTTCCAGTAATGAGAGCTTGAATTACATATCTAAAACATGCACATTAGAACAGAAAAGCATATCCTAAATGAAAAAAGCATATATATGCATAAATATATTAAAAAGCATGTCCACATAGGATAAAAAGGCATATTAGACATACACCTACACAGTCATTAAACAGAGAATAGATGGAAAAATTTGCATTTCATTATTTTTGAACTGCCTCTTTCCAACCTGGTATGTGGTTACCTCAACATCTCCTCATATGCTGTGCAGCTCCCTCACAACTGTTATGTACACAGAACCTGCAAGTGTAAAACAGGACATCCTGTAAAAGCAGGAAAGCTATGACCTGCTCTCCTCAAGCCTCAATGCACTCTGACAGTTCAGACAGGATTGATTTGGATACTGGTAATGCACTAAATCATTTACTGATCTAGCAATAAGAAAATTTATTCTACCTTTTGTTCTTACAATGCTAATTCATCTTATAGCTGAAACAGGATTTGGCAGCACAGAGGTGGAAATGAATTCCTAAAGCCCATGGAGAGGACAGGTATTGTTTCTCTGCCATAGATCTAAGAACCCTTGCTGCCTGCTGCATGGCAGAAATTACAGGCCAGGCAGTAGATGACCCCTACATTGATTCAGCAGAAATATTAATGGAGATGCAAGCGGTGTAAGCATTCCTTAGTTTGAGGGTGGAATTAAATGCTTTGTGATGGCATGACTAAGAGAAAGAACTCATTTCTTGCCCCACAGTTAACTGAATTTCAAGTAGTAGTCAGGACTTGAGATGCAGGAAGCATACAGCTCTATGTTGCACTAGATTTACAGCAGCAACCTCAGAAACACAGTACTGCCTCCATTCAAGTTACATTGAACACTTTGGAAGCTCTTGCTGGAGGGACCCAAAGCTCCTTTTATTTGAAAGCTGATTATCAGTAGGAACTAATAGACAAGCTTCATTCTAACAAAGGAAGACAAAAATGTAATTTGACATGAGTGAAATTATTTGTTAGATGGCTCTGGGTGCATGGGAGAGGAAGCACAGGACTGCTGCCTTGATAATATCAATCTTTCAGATTTATTTCTTCTAATGACTAAGTCTCAGAGTACCCCATGGACACTAGTGATGATATAACACAAGTTCCATGGCAGGCTTCAAATAAGAAAACAAATCACTGTCAGAATCTGGAGCCAAACCAAATACAGATAGACTCAGAAATCAGTTTACACGGAACATCTTGGACAGTGCTTTAAACTCCTGAAGATACACTCTGTTTACTACACTGCAGTTGTCAGGCTTGTAGTTACAGTGCTACCCTGTCTATTTTATAGGATCTTTGGGTTACTCTAAGGGTCATATTTTTCACAATTGCAATTCAGCATTATTTTTGCACTGGAAGAACCTGTAAAGCAGATGCAGGGAGTCATCACCTCATACAGATATATTACACTTCCTTTTAAAAAGTTGTATTAGTTTTATGTCCACTGCCAGGCAACAAGTGGGAGGCACAGCCCATAAAGCCAGAACGAGTCCTCCTTGTCACCCCTGCCCCTCCCAGTCCAATTCTGCATTGTATCTATTCATGCAGCTTGCCATATCTGCTGGCCAGCATCCTGCTGCAGTAACAGACTTGACATCTTCTGTGTTATAAAAAAGCTTGTTCCAATGTTGATAGCAATAAATATCAAAGGTAATAACAATAGCACTCTGCTGTAAAATGGCTGCTCTAGTTACACCATTTACATTAGAATTAATTTCTGACAGCCCTTAAGGAAAAAAAATCTGGTTTTCTATTATCTGTTAATGTGAATTTTTTTGTCTTGAGGAAACATCAAGTAGCAGGCACCACACACTATCAAGTAGCACCAGGGAAGCTGGGTACAATGAAATGACCTCCAAAGAAAATCAAACAGAAGCCTCTCAAACACAGGAGGTAACTATATCATTTAATAATCATCTCATTGGACAATTACATTGATACTGATACATACCTGCTTTGCTTCTTCCTCCTTTACCTCTTGGTCCAGCAAGATCTGGATTTTCTGCTGAGAGCTTATCTCATTAATCAGTGCATAATAATTTTTAAAGGTGTTTCACTAAGTGTTTTTAACATCCCTTTGTTTTATCATGATAATTTATAGATTTACATTCATATTTTTCATCGATGCAATATTTTAAATATGGTTTCAGAAGTATATAAAATTCTTATGCATTGCACTAGGTCACGACTAAAGTGAAGGTTTTGTGCACAGGTTTCTCCTCACGAGCAAGTTACTCATGAAATGAAAATGGCTTCTACATTCACCCAGCATGACACAGGTAAGAAGTGGCATGAGACTAAAGGCTCACAAATGAGCAATGGCAAATGTCTTTACTCCCACAGATGAACTGTTGTTAGTATATAAACATGAAAACACACACTGCTCCGAATTCCCAGCAACGCACATTCCTTATCTTCAACGGGACTTAAGAAATGAGTTTAGAATTCAGTATGTAGAGATTATGTTTGCATAAGGATGTGGTTTTAAATGTGGCCTGAGTAGCTTGAAAGAATGGGGGACTTGACAACCTGTCAGAAAAAACAGGCAAACACTAGTCCATGTACGTACACAGCTGTGGATGGGTGAGGTTCAGTGTGTAGCTGAACTGAATAACCCTGCAGAATATGATCACAGTGTTAAGACACTGCTGCTGCTGCAGTTTAGCCCTTGAATGAGAATTCCATTCTCCCACACACCTCAGTCACCTCTGGCCCTGCCACACCACTGAGGTATGGCAAAACAGTAATTTATAGTATGTCCCTTAACAACTATTCTGTCATTTTCTCTATGAATTTCTGTACTGATCAAGTGACCCTCTAGACTTCTACAAGGCTAAACACAATTTTTCCAAGGTCATGTTTTACAATTCACTAATAAAGCAAATTTTATAAAATGCAGGTTGGAGGAAAACCAATCTCTTTATCCTTCTTCCCCTTGCAGTAGTCAATTCAGCTCAGAATGAAGAGATCCCAAAGACTGTAACACAGATTTTAAAAGAGCAGATTGAGAAGGCAGCTCAGGAAAAGGCTGTTCACTCTGACAAAGAGATCACAACATCTGCTAAAGAAGTAAAGGTCTGTATTTTTACTAAGAGGGATCTTTCCTTATGCAAATTAGAAGTTAAGACACTGGTCTGTCATGCGGTCTGATTTTCTGTTTTGAATAATGATGATTAAAAGTGCAACCTTTTGGGAGTGGTGGGAATATATGGACTTCAGGAATTAAGTACATATAACGTAATGTGGATTATATTAGAAGGCTCAATAAGCACTTATAGTATGTGACAAAAACAATGCAAGGTAAAAACTTCTGCTTTTCCTCCTCCTCTGCTGAGTAGTCTCCTCTTTCCTTGTTTTGAATCTGTAAATATGTATAATTTGTCACCACAGACTTTTAGAAGCCTGGAAAATATCACTTTCAAAAGAAATGAAAATGAGCATAAGCTACAGCTACAGTTTGTTATGCTTATAGTGCAAAGTCTGCATTTGTTGCAGCAAAATCTCCAAGACTGCTCCATCATAATTTTGCATGAATTCCACATTTCTTTTCACATATATTCCATGGTGCAAATATCACAGCTCTTGGCTCAAAAGATTGGTTTTATGCATTCTGAGCAATAGCTGATAGATTGTGTCTTTCCAGATCTTATTATAATCCTGTTGCTTGGATGCTTGCAGAACTAGCTTTTGTGCAGAATAGAAAAATTGTTTTCTATATTACTATGCTTAAGAAAAAAGGAAGGGAAAAAAAAGAAACAAAAAGCAACCATAAACCACAGACAACCCAACACTTTTGTCCCCTAAAGATGAAAAATACGTACCAGGAAATCACATTGACTTCAACAGCTCATCTGCTACTGCTACAACTTAGCAGACTATAGGAAATTTCCACACCAAGGAAAAAACAGGATGGAACTTCTACCTCTGCAATTATTTGCTCCCATGGAAACACAGGAAAACTTCCCAATACTTAGGCAAAAGCTTCAAAGGAAATGTCAGTAGTCCACTGAGTCCACTAGACCAGCCAGCTCTCCAACAAAGCCCACTGTGACCACAGATCTGTACCCAAAGAAATTTATGTGAACTAAGATATTTATACAATATTTTACACCCAATATTAAAAAAGCACTTAGAAAAACATTTTCTAGTATTTTATATCATGGATCTGAAATATGGAATATGATTTTAGATGTGCAGCAGGCTAGAAATGGCTTTGTCTTCATCATTCAGATGTTCAGAAGACCAGAAAAATAATGTTCAGTGGCATGAAATCCAGAGAGGAAATTCCTCTCTCTAAGCCAGGTGTGTAAGAACCAGCCTTTTGTTCCATTTAAAGATGATCCTCCAGATCCAGAAGTATTGCAGAGAAGGAACCATTGCAGGAAGATATATTATAATACACAGCCTGGATGTTTCAGATGCAGCCTCTTGATGTGCAGGTAGAGGAGGTGTTGGTGCAGGCAGGTGAATGATTGAAATGCAGCCACTGAACTATATGAATAAAAATCACCCTAGTGAGGAGCAAGCAGCAGCTGAAACACATTTAAGTTTCTAATGGTGTTGTAAAGACTCTGAGGTACATGCTGGAAACACAGAACCTGGATAAACTTGAGCAGCTCAACCCAGTTATTTCCCTTAACTTGTTGCAGACAAGGCCTGAGCTGAAAGAGAAGCTGAGCATTGCACAAAAGAGTGAAATATAATGTATTTTGAACCTCAGCCATTGTGTGTTACCAGAGAGCTTCAGAGACAGGAGAATGAAGCTGTCCATGGAAAAGACACTGAAAAGAGGCATTACACAATAACACACCAGATGAATGCAACTTTTACCTGTGAAAATAAAAACTCCTATGTGTAATCTCAGTGGAGGAAAACATAAGAGGTGCTACACACATGGCAAAAAAAGAAGAAATACAGCCTTGACACACAGGATCCAAAGGAACTAAGTCCAGCTGAAACATCCATTACAAAAATCAGACAAACAAGATCAAGGCCCCACAAGAGATGCAGCAGCTCCTGTAACAGTAGAGCATAGCACAATTTCTGATTCTGAATTGGATGGCAATGATAGCCAAGTACTACAAAAATAAGATGTAGGAATTCAAAGAGATAGATTTTGTGAAGTTCAGAAGACTGAGAAGCTGAAGATGCAGGAATTTAGGATTAACACTAAGAGATCTATCCGGAAGAATTACATGCAGCAAAACAAAAAGATACTAAAAATAGATACTACAATTAAAATAGCTTTACTGTTGTATTTGAAATACATTAACATGCTAGAGAATGTGCACAGAGTGCACCTGGCTTTTCATGTCTGAAATTAATGAAACTGAGGTAAAACTTTGTTGGTATAAAACAGCTGTAGCGACAAAATAATACTCATGTTTTGTGCACATCCATTTTTAGTTTAGTAAAATACAAGATGTGACTTTTGACAAAGTGAATTATGTTTCAGTGAGTTTTGTATTTGAATTACTGAAATTGTTTACAATTACTACAAAATTTTAAAAAACCCTCAAACTTCTACTTCCTGCTGGGTGATTTAAAGCTCATAAAGCTCTAGCCTGAATTTAGGCAATGATACGAGATGTCAGGGTCTTGGTTTCACATCACTAAGGAGTGAAGCCATTCACTGTGTCCTTCCTAGAGCTGAAGCCCATTATTTATTTCATACTGAACAAAAATTTTAACTATATGGTGAATATATGTATATTTATAATTGAATATGAAGTAAACATGGAAAAATAAGCATTACTTTTTTCTCATTATGCTTGTTTTACTTAAAAATTATATAAAAATCACATTTAGATTGCAAAATTATCCATTTGAAACATAGAAAACATTACATACACTACTGAAAGATGAACATCAGTGTCCTCCTTTTTTCATCTATTTTGGACATTGAATATGGATGGGATCCTGCATGAAGATCAAATGTTGCCATAGCTTTAGCCATTTGATACGTGAACTGAGTGGTTACACTTGAACAGCAGAGGAAAGGGCACAACAGAGCTAAACACTCCCGAACAGCATGACTCCTGAACAGAGAGCTCTGCTTTGGCATTCTCAGCACTGTGCACTGAGAGAGGGGGGCTACCTCTAACCACACTAGGAGCAGAATCAAACATGAGTAGGTTGTGAACCTGTAAAATGAGGCACAGCCTAGAGCTGATCCAGTAAAATACTTCATGTGCTGGGTTGGCTCTCACAGACGGCTAAGTGCACACCCACTCACCCACCACCCACAGTGGGCTGAGAGAAAGAATCAAGAGCAAAAGCAAGGGAGCCTGTTGGCAGAGGAAGAGACAGGTTAATAGAGAAAGCAAAGCTGGGGCATGAGCAAAGCAAAGGAAGGAACTGATGTCTAGTCACTTGATGGAAAGCAAGCCCTCAACATGCACAACTGTGACTTGGAAAGACAAACACTCCAAATGTCCCTCTTCATCCTCCTTTCCCTCCCTCAGTTTCTATTGCTAGCATAATGCCATATGCCATGGAATATCCCTCTGGTCAGCTGGGGTCACCTCTCTTGGTTATGTGCCCTCTCAAGCTCTTGCACATCCCCAGTCTACGTGCTTGGGACTGGGCAGGAGGGCAGAGTGGGAGAAAGAAGGGACTTTGACACTGGGCAAGCACTGCTCAGCAATAGCTAAAACATTGTGTGTTATCAGCACCTGAGCCCAAATTCAAAACAGCATCACAGGGCTGCTATGAAGAAAATAACTGTATCCCAGACAGTCTCAGTAAAAGCAGGTATGTTTCAAGTGAGTAGAAATACCCAGTTCCAGTAGAACAGGGAGTTCTCTAAAAGTCAAGCCTCTGGATTTTGTTTTTAATCTCTTTCTATCTGGTAAATATTGATGACCTCAACCAGCAGACCAGCCTTTTCCTCACTGATTTTGTAGGACCATTCACATGTGTTGGGTTGGCCTGCCTTACCCAGCCACTGTCCCATTCCCCCTCCTCAACAAGGTATGGAGAAAAAATAGGATGAAGAATCTTATAATATAAATACAGGGACAATATAAAGACAGTCAACAACATAAGGACACTTATCAATTACTTTCACAGCCATGGGAAAAAATAATCACCAATTGACACAGATTTAGATCATGAGAAACAGTCTAACACCTCCCCTCCTGCCCTTATTTTCACAGTCTCAGGCACAATACTCACTACCAACTATCCAACTAAGCAAAGTAAAATTCATGAGACAGTTTTCCAGGATACAAGTAACCATTTCCCCCCCTCCTAATTACCTTATCTCCTTTCTTTCCTCCCTCTCTACATTGAGAATACTTGGGTACCTAAGAATATTCAGCTGAGTCCTGATGCTTGGCTCACAAGCTCTGTGCATAGGGAGTGGGAGGCATTTCTGGAACACTGAATTTATGCCTGCCAGGCCTCTGTCTCAGCCTCCTTGGCATCTAAGCAGAGTCAACATTTGAGACCTTATAATTCATGACCAACAATTACAGGAGAGATTTTTGGTTTTTACTGGAGTTTGCAAGTTCTACATTATCTTAAACATATTTAACTTTCAGCATTTTTCATGGCCTCATTATGGACACTAGAGAGACATGGCAACTAAAGCCATAGCTGTAAAATCTACATCACTTTTTGTCTTGATTTTTGAACTGTTATAAAATCAACACCAGCAGGCAAACGAAGAGACAGAATGCTGAAAGGGGCCAAATTTTCTGCTGATGTCAAGAGGCATTACTATCATCAGTGCAGATATATTCATACTGCAATTATTTGGCCCATCCTTTTTGTATCTGTGTGCTAATACAATTTTCATAGCAATTCAGAGATCAAGACAGAGAAGCAGCAGGAATTTTTTCAAGCCCAAAACCATTCTTCTGCCCCTTACGGTATGAAACTTTCTAATCACATTTTGTACTTTATAGAGAAATAGTTTTCTTTACAATCGAATATGCTTCACAGAAAAAAAAAAAAAGACTTTATAAAGTTGTTAATATAAATGTAGCTACCCTAGTATTTGAATGCGACTGAAAAATGTATCAGGTCTGACAACTTAAATTGTAAGTCACAAATAATTATGTCCATATTTGGACCATGAGTGCATATGAGTCTGGAGGTTACCACAAAAGGGGTAAACCCCTACTGTGCATTTGGCACGGCTAAGCAAAAATTCCTCATCAGAATTTCAAACATCCATCCCTTCTCCTTGATCTTTAAATCATATTGTATGTTCAGAGATTATACATACATTATACTCAATTCCACTTATACTAGAAAACCTTCTATTATCCTACCACATTTCATAAAATAATTACTTATTACATTTAAATGGAAGACATTGTACCTGGTGCATAGTCCTTTCAAATGCATGGATTCCTGCAAAGGGAAAGGTAAGTACTTGTTAGCTTTCCAAGTATTACTGTTAGTTGAACAAAAAGGAAGCCCTACAATAAACAGCTGAGATACCAATTAACAGAAAATAGAAAATGTTCTAGCTAAAATATATGGACTGATGCTGTTCAAATCAAATCATAGCATGTGGCTTTGACTAATTTGTAAACTTTTAATATGTGGTTGTAGAAACTGCAGATTCAGGAAAACGAAACATGCAAACTCTGCCAACAGAGAGTTTACCCCATGGAATGCCTAGTTGCTGATAAGCAGAATTTTCATAAATCGTGTTTCCGATGTCACCACTGCAGCAGTCAGTTAAGGTAAGAAGTAACTGCATGTTCACTCCCACAACCCTGCTTTTGAATATAAATACAGATGGTGAAGTGGTTTTCAATTGTAGGATTATTCAGCCTGTAGGGTGCTGGGTTGACAGGGTGGTATCCTGAGTTCTCCTTTTCCTCTCTGCTCCTAATATCTGCACTGTGACATGGAACAAGTCCTTCAAATTCCTCATAGAACTGCTCCATCCCAGTACTTTCCAAATTCTTCCCCATATGACTTCCTACTGACTGTTGCAGACCTTCAGGACAGCACCTTCAGGAAACAGAGGCAGTAGACACAGTAATTCAGGTGGAATTTAGGACATCTGAAACATACCAAATTTTCTCTTAATTTTCCTCATTCATGAAATGAATCATGATGTTTCTCTGCATTAGCAAATCACTCTGTCACCATATATAAAATATAGGTTTTATTGCAATATCTGACTGCAAGGACCAACAATTTTGATTTTAACACACTCTGGATTAGTTACACAGTTCCTTTACTTCATTTGGGAGGAGAAACCAAATAGAATCAAACACAATTTCTATAATTTGCACAAAGACTAAATTCTGCTGCCACTTGGTAGGAAAACTGAGGATTTGGACTTTAAAAAGATCAAGAAAAATGGTCCAAAAACCCAGAAGTGCTGTGGAACATTTCTATTTGAAGCTTATTTTGTGCAACTGTTGAATGGGTTTGCATTCTTTCTTAAATCACCAAACATGACTCTTCTCCTTTATTTTGACTTTAAGACTGTATGAGAATTTGCAAGTAAAGATTTTAGGTACTTTTTTGGGGGGAGGGAGGGGGATGGGAGAAATGGGGAGATGTATGGTAATTTGTGATATGTAAAAGCATAAACAAAATTTTCTTCCATTCGGCAGCTTGGGAAATTATGCATCTCTCCATGGAAAAATATATTGTAAACCTCATTTCAAGCAACTTTTCAAATCAAAAGGAAATTATGATGAAGGTTTTGGACACAAGCAGCATAAGGAATTATGGAATTCTAAAGATCAGCTTAGTTCAATTAACAATACTCAGGCTGAAGAAACAAATCCCATTAATGGTGTCCCTGTTGATCCTAAACCAATTACAGAAGTTAATAAAGACTTGTACTCAGGTACTGAAGGTGCTCATCCTGATATGTTGGATACGAATTTGAAAAAATCCACAGAAAGAGGTAAATTAAAAATGACATGGCCTCCTTCAACAGATGATGCGACATCTAAGAAAACATTTTCTATTGAAGAATCAGCTAAAGTAAATAAGTCAAAGTGGCCCCCAGAAGGTTTTGCTCAAGAAGATTCTAGTCTACATACAAATAAACCCCTGGGCAACAAAAAGGAACCTCAGAAGAATCCCACTTCAATGGAGCAAAATAAAAACAACACCGCAAATTCACAACAAAATCAACACTCTTCCTCTTGCTCTCTGTCTGAAAAAGAAGGTACAAATACCTGTAAAGCAAAGAAAAATGAAGCAGGCAATAAGGGAAAGGATGAAGAAGGTGGGAGTGTGCAAGATAAGGTGAATAAACTAGAAGCATTAGAGAACAGGGAGCAAAGAGGAAAGGTTATTAATGAGGGTGATAATGCAATTGTGGATAGTATTGGGAAGAAGCAAGAGAAACAAATCAATGAAACTGATCACTCCGAAGTTGTACAGGTTACGAACATTGATGATGTAACAGTACAAAAGAATCACACAGAATGCAACTTGAATAACAACAACAATAATAATCATGCCACTATTTCACATAGAAATATTTGTACCCAGAAAACAACTCTCTCAGCCACATCTACCCCAAAGACAGCACTCAGCCATGGTATTTGCACTGAATCACAGCGTGCCTTTGCAAAGCTGGACAGTCAGTCTGGAAATGATGAAATATATGAGATGTAGGAACCTCAGGAGAGCTTTTCTAGCAATACTGTACTTGCACAGGATGAAGAGAACTCAAAAGATGAAGATGTTACTTCTATGAGTCTTGCCCAATTTAATAATGATGCCACTTGTCAGAAGTCTTGTACTAGCAGCACGTTGGTTTTGAAGAAGGCAACTAACACAACATTGTCTGTTGATGCTGAGTTGTCATGCACTGGAGAAGAATCAGAATATGACAAAAAAGACAAAAAGATAAATACTATTTTATTTGACACTCTGAAGATATCATTTCTTAAAAAAGACAACCTGGTTTTAAAGTGTAGTCTAAAAGACTCTGTAAGTGTAAATAAAGTATCCTGCAGTCCATATTCAAAAGAACATGGAAATTATGATACAGAACTGAATTATATTAACATTTGTCAAGAAAGTGAAATAATCCAATTGTCAAAGACAGACATAAATACAAGCTTAGATTTACTTAGCTCAAAACATACTGCTGTTTTATCATTCCAAGGCAAGAAAGTCAAGTTCAAATGGCTCACTGCAGATGAACAAAGTAAAAAAATAGATTTTATGATGAAAACTAATAAAACATACAAGTAATCAGCTATGTCTGTCACTCATTACAAAGTATGTCATAAATAGTTATTTCTTCAGTCTACTTATTTTAGTCTATCATGAAGAATTTAATATCCAGAGATTACATTAAAAAAATACAAATATACCGTCAATTACCCAGGCTTTACTCAGGTAGTTTATATTTAAGGCAATGAAGATGTAGATTTTTTTCTATTGTAATTATAAAACATGCCTTGTTTTTCTATGTTTCTGAACATTTCAAGGAATATTTTACTACACTGTCCTGGAGAAACAGAATCCATTTCAATATTTATTATTTGTAACAACTTCAGATGTGAAGCATCTGGTGTGCACAAAAGAATAAAAAAATACTTCAATTGTTTTTAATAATGTATTCTTAGTGTAACTGAGCTGTTGCTCCATGACATATTATGTACACTGCTTGTGTTAAGCTTATGCTAGAAAATCTGGGGTTTGGTTGAGGTTTTGGGGAGTTAATCTTTTTTGTTTCTGTTTTTGCAGTATCACGTAATACTTAGTTTGAAATTGATCATTACTGAATAGCAACCACAGCTGGTTAGTGAATAGCACTGTTTTGCTATATTCCTAGAGCTGCTATTAAGTTATACTGAGTAACAGGGGAGAAAAAAGTGAGTAAATTTTAACACTGGATAAAAACCAAACATTCCAAACAGAACTGAAACATGGTTTGGGGACACTGGGCAATGACGACCAGTGGTTGTTTCAATAACTAATTCAAAGTCATTTTGGCTGAAGCATCTCTCCAGTATCATACTTAAACCTTGACAACCTTATTTAGATTTAGCACTTTTTTCCTTAAAACTTATGCTTATTAAGTTAACATTTGCTCACTTAACATTATTCCATCTTGTATGAAACAGCAACCTATCATTTAACCATTGACAATGCATAATAAAAAAGCACTTTACAAAAATATTTTGTGATTTTTTAATATGAATTTATCATACTATTTTCCTTACATAGTTTGCGAAATTCTTCATGCAATGATTAGTTTAAACCAATGTGTCAGAGAGAAAGAGAATCAGAATCAAAATACATTTTTCAAAATAATTCCTGAAGGATCCAACAGAGACAGGCATTTGAAATAATTTACAGAAAAGACAAGCTGATGTTAAAACATTTAAGAAAGTGTCAACTAAGCCTAGGACTTCTAGAACAAGATATCATCTGCACTACAGCTTATTGCCCAAAGCAACAGGGCTGTGAGTAAGTGGGAAATCCAGATGACTCTTCTATACCTACACAGAAACAACTATAAACTATACACTCACATCAGAAAACCATGAATAGCATATTTTTCCACAAGCATACTTCAAGAGTATATTGCTCCAAAGTATTCTCAGTAAATGCAGAAATATAAGACCTCTTCAAATGAATGTTACCAGAACAGGCTTTGCACAAGATACTCCAATACCACTGTATTTGAGAATTTTATTTAAAAGCATTAGCCTACAACTTCTTTTGAACATTCAGAATTATTTCAGCAAGATTTCTCTCTCTGGTATCGTTCCCCCCATTTGGGTGTAGCCATCATAATTTGTTTTTAAAACCCAAGAAATTACTACACAGCACTAATTTACTTTGCTTTCTTTTTTGAATGGATAACACAACTAAAATGTCAACAAAATTCCTGCTAAGAAAACAACAACCAAAAAACCCCAGAAAATGCATGCCTGAAGAAAATAAAGGGAATTTGACTGGCATATTCAGACTTCTACATGAATTAAAAATTTAAATCTCTCCCATTTCTGAAAATTTCTTATTAGATAGAAGATTGGGTTTGTCTGTATTAGTTAGGAAAGAGGAATTATCTTGAACGTGAAATGGTGGTATTTATGTGAACATGTCTAGGTGTGATCATATGCAAGTTAATAATTCAGGAAAAAGCTACTATGGCTGCAACACTTGTACCTGAAGTACAGTCCTCTGCCATTTATCATCCTCCTGCATATTCTGATGAATTTAACCTTGTATACCACAATCTAGAGGAGTGACAGATGTCAATAATGATAGCAAAAATTCACACCAAGTAATTAGCATCTCTGAAACTATCCTTGCTATATAAATATATACCTTTTAGCTTCCCCCAAACAAAAACAAACATGAGTCACAGAAAAACTGTGTTCCTTATGCCCAGCTAGATATGACTAAAATAATGGCTTTGTTGAAATAGTATAAAAAAGCAAAACTACACAGATTTTTTGACTCCCAGAGGCAATACTACATGAAGTCAACAGACATAAATGACATAGCATATGGGGTAAATCTCTTTGATATTCCATGACTGAGATTCTGTATAGTATGGGACAGACACAGAAGTGCAGAGCCTTTGTCTAGTGGATTCACTAGCTTTGTATTCTCTTCACCTTGTGAATGGCTTTTTACTTCTGCCACTAGTGAGGACGAATGTTAAGGAAATGAAATTATATTGCAGAATTATTTATTTGAAGCACAAGCCCTATTATATTGTTTTGGAATTCTTATACAGATCATAAGGATGACAGCTCCTAAACTTGTTCTAGAAAGCCAAAAGCCAGCAGTAATAAAATATTGTAGAAAAAATGTAAATAACCTGAAAAAAATTTGAGTAGAAGAGTTCTTCAGAACTTCAGCCAAAAGCTTAGTGTAGAAGTTATCAGAGATGAGATAAGGCTGGAACTCACTGAGTCTTATACCTTTTTCGTCCTAAGGCAAAAGGATGGGAGTAATAGTAACTCCTTAGCTGCTAAAAAACCTCATGCATTTTAGTGAACCCATACAGACCTACTGCAGCCAAGGAGCTGGTTTGTACTGGTTTAAAAAGAACAAGCATCCGTTAGAGTTGTGTTTCTGTGAGGGGAAGTTGCTATTCTAAGTGTAAGTATGTTCAAGTTACCGTCTAGGCTGTTTTGCTACCTGGATTTAAATTATCAGTCATCAGTGTGTAAAAGTCTCATTCTGTGAGGAGAAGCTTGAAGAATTCTGGGAAAAATTCTGGTGCTAAACCTCCTATTCTCTCAGCAGGATAACTTCCTCTGGCTACTTCTAAGTTTTATCCCATGGCCAGGATATTTACCCTAAGAAAGGGACCTTAATTCATGGAGGGCAGAGCTGATCCATTTCCAGCCCAGCTGCAGCCAGGCACTGTTGAACGGTATAACTGCACTGATGAGAAGCAGTAAAATAAAACTTTTCTGCATCATTATTTAGTACAGGAGACTTGCAGTCTGAGAAGTATATTTTTCAATGGCTGTTTCTGTCTAGTGAAGATGTTCTACTGCTTTTAGAACGCTCCAGGGCTCATGTATTCTTCTATACTGAAAAGCACCAATTAGAGAGATTAAAGAGCCTGATTTAATGGCTGGGCCAGCAATGCATTTTAGAGGATTTCTAAATTTGCAGTCCATTCGCAACTTCATTAACATAATTGGCACAAAAACTTATTTAGAGTTACTTAAATTGTTTTGATAGTTGTGGCATGCCAACTAATCTCTTTGGAGCCTTACTAAAGTCGGGGACATCCTCAAAACTCTTTGAAGAGATCTCAGAAACACTTTGACTATACAGCTGAAGTGGACTCCTCCTAAGTGAAGGACTTGCTGAATGAAAATGCTGGATTACTTTGAAAAGTGTAAATACCTTGTCTGTCTTCTGTTAAGCATTTATCTCCTCCATACATATCAACAGGCAGACCCACACTAGTTATCTTAAATAACACAGTGCTCAGAGTGAACAATTAAACCATGTTAAGGATGTGCCTTGCTCTAACACTACATGCCTTGAAATATCCCTCCCATAAATAATTATAGTTCAGGCCTTATTTTCAAAGTGCAGGATAATTATCAGAACTACTTCTAAGAGATTCGGGCCACTTCAGTCAAGTATACCTCCAACTGGTAGGTATAATTGCAAAAACATTAACTACCCTGGGTACACTCACAAAAACAGGAAAACAGGAAGACAAAAACACAGATTAAAGCCACTGTCTCTTTTCATGCTTTCACCCATTAACAGGAACCTAAGTCAAATCCTTTGGGTAAATTTTATTGCCTTTCACAAAGAGCATTTCACCTTGTATGTGGGTTACATTTGATGAATTTGACATGAAAAGCATTTTAAAATGTTTTAAAGAGAGGATCTGCATGAAATTTGGCTTAGAAACATAATCAGACTGGCCTTACTTTTGGCCTTTCTACAACAGTAAATTACAATTCAGCCATGAAAGATCTGAATTTTTCAGTATAGTCCTTAAACCAAAAATTAGGCAGCTCTGTACTAGACTACTCTGGGAAAGAGGAGAAAAATTCCTGTTTCCCATTGCTCCTCCACCTCCCCTCTCTTAGGGTAGGATATGAGAGACAAGGAAAGAAAGAATAAGGTCTTCTTAAATTCTTAAAAACAAAGAATAAGGTCTGTTAAAAAAAAAATTTATTTTTAATCTGTCCCTCATTAACTAAGTACATTGTGATTTCACTAGAAAGAGACATGAAAATTCCAGTACACATTTCAGCAGGTGGTTTTCAAACTCACATAATCTGTTTAAATGAAAAAAAAAAACAAACCAAAACAACAACAACAACCAACAACAACAAAAAACCAACAACCAAAAAAAACCACCCAACAACAAACTAGAAAAACCTCAGCGTGTTTCAACCCAGTTTACCTTTTGGCTCTTGACACTGTAGCCATCACCATCAGTATTGGTATAAAATTACTCTTAGACTGATGAAATGATACCTGCAACAGATGCTGACAAGGAATAATGACCTATCACAACAAATACCTACGAAGGTGCCATTCCTCCCCCACAGAACCTGTATATTCCAAATGGAAAAGCAGGCTGTTTTTCCAGTCAACCTTACTACAGGAAAAAAAATGACCAAACACAAAATTTCTTGATCAAGAACTCATCTCTCAACAAAAATAGAGATGAATTTTCAGTAAACGTGATGAAATAGTTAAAAACTTTAAGGAGGAATGAAGGTATAGCTGTACCCATGAGGTGACAGAACACTCAAAAGTTATGAAAACTGTTGAAGACCAGCAGTAAAATGCCATGCACTATGGATTTCTGGATTTTTAAAATTTTAGGGGTAATTCCTCCCCATTTTCAAGTCTTTGAATGATAAAAAATAAATCCTAGAATTTTCAAGAACTTTCTAGATTTATTCTTCTTTAACCCACATTGAATGCTTTGGTGGGACAGAAGAAAATCCCTTCCTACACCTGTCTGAGATGGTTTCTGTAAATGACACACTTACTCAAGCTAAGCTGTAATGTTAAAGTCTGTTTTATTCTATCCTTCACAGGCAGGTATGTATTTTAATTGTGGGAAAAGGCAATGCCATTTTAGTAATGGTTTTGCATACTTGCCACTTAAAGAATGCGACTTTTAATTGCTTGTAATTTTGTCTTATCTTTTCTATTTGAGAAGATTTCTGTACATAGGAAAGGACAGACAGATCAATTTATTTTTAGAGCTTTACCAAAATGCTTCTTTCATTTTCAGGAAAAATACCTGGTAAGAGCATAGATTTTTGCCCATGCTAAAAAATATCTTTCAGCTGAAAAAATTTGAATCAATCTACTGCTTTAACTTCGATCTGGTTCTATTCTGACCATATTTGCAATACAGCTTTCCATATCAAAATGTCACATTATTTTTTTGTGGTACAGATCATGTCCTCTTGATATACAGCCAGGAGAATATTTTTATTAGGTCTTATTTCTGAATTGTGCAGCAGCTAGAAGATAAATTAGAGATTGTAATAAATAAAGCCCGAGGCAATATTTTTAGTAATTCAATAAATCAAAATATTAAATAATTGTACAAGCAGCAGGATTCATCCCTTCTATGTTCTAAACAAGTCTCAAGAAAAACACTGTGCAATCACAAAATTAAAGACTATACCAGGTAGCTTTTGAGTTCAGGCATTGGCATTTTCAAACTTAGTGATCTTTAATGATCACTTTTAATGTAATACACGAGTACCATGTCTGTAAGGATATAAATATACAGATACTCATGTATACATAAGTAGAACCACAAGCAATCAGCAATTACTGTAACAGTGGCTGTGTATATATAGAATTAGGCAGCTCAGTGCAGCTAAACTGCTTCATAATGCTGTGGCTTCACTGCCTTCCCTCTCTCCCTTTCTATCATATATTCTGCACCTCATTTGGTTGCTCTTCTACTATCATTACAAGCTCTTTGGGACTGAGACTCTAGACAACTTTTTTCTTCCAGATGATAAGAAAAAGCACACAGCCAAATATTCCTGATGTAGTTCTTTTATCTCTGAATAAATTTTGGTAGCAATATCCTCAGTCCTTTAGTGGGTAGACATCCTTATCTATGAGGATGCCACTCCAGCAACAGAAACATGTGAGTAATTTTTCTTAAAATGCTCTTCAGTGAAAATAAGGGTAACAGAAACTGTCCTGTATGTCAATCATAAAATAGTCCCAGTGATGACAATTCCAAGCTTTGCAGTGTTAGTGCCAGGGAACATGACTCCTGTATCCTGTGTACGTCAAGAAAATGAAAATTAAGGACCAGTCACATTCCACCACTGGTCCCTTCCTCTTGCTGATAAGCAATCAGATGACACAGAACCAGACTCTGGTTTATGAGTGGCAATTGCCAAATCATCCTCCAAGAGGATGAAAATTTGAAAAAAAAAAAAAAGCTTGCAAAATTATAAAATAAGTGAAAACATTAATCATAATTAAACAGAACCACATTGATTCTTGCCAGCTGGATTCAGCTACTGATTGTGATGGGAAGGCTCTTCTCTCTTGGTTAACCCTGCTGAGAGCCAGATTAATTCTTTATAATTAATTGCTTAGGTAATAGTGCAAATATTTGTCAAAACAGTTGATCCACCACAAAATTAAATATGGGGTGGGGAACAATGTAAACTCTAATATATTTAAAACAATAAGAAAACCTAAACTGATTAGATCAGTGGCAGGGGATGGGGGGTGGAAATGTTCTTCATATGAACTGGTCACTCACGCAAAGCAGACTTGGATCTGAAAAATGATCCACCACCCATCCATTCCTCTACACAACAGGCCTATCTTACATCACTGTTCAAGGCAGTTGCAATTAAATATATATTTATAGACTCTTTAAATACTTCTAACTATATTCATTATGTTCACAGTGACATTGTTCTGAAGGACACTATATAAAAGGAAGCTGTGCTTAGAAGTGATCACTGCAGATATACAAATATCTTGAAGGACTCACTCTGCACACAAAGGAAGTTGCCTTGCTTTGTTTGTGGGGAGATTAGTTCCCCCCAGCTGACATAATACACGGGAGATAAAATAACAAAAGGAAACACTTTGTCCTGAGTGTGAAATCAGATCCCCATGCACTTCCAGAAGAGTGCATGAGGGGCCAGTTTGTGGGGGCAAGAATGCTTTGTCTCCTTACTTGTCAAAACAGAACCTAGCACATAACTGTGATTTGCATCTCCCAGCATACATCTACATGATATTAACAAAGGGGTTACCAAATGAGGCTGAATAATGCTAGCAAACTGTAACACAGTTGAAAATAAATAATCAAATATTCCTCCCCTGGATCTACAAAGGCAGTGCTGCATCCATGCATCTAAGTATTCAAATCCTATCAGAAGGGAGGAGTGAAATAATGTTTATCTCTAAGGGGTTATTTTACAGTTTAATGTAAAAGATCTGCCAATTTTAGTATACTTCAATACTATAGTACTGTTTTCCTAAAACCTGAGGTTGAAGATTAAAGGATATACAGCAACTGTGTTTCTTTTCTTCATAAAGGAATTTCAAGATAGTTCTTACCATCTGCCAGAACCCCCAACACCAGCACTTCACATCTTGTTGGCTGTCTTAACAGCTAAAACAATGATTTTAGTAGGTGGGATTCCTAACTTCTGTCACCCCTGTTGATCCAGGAAAAAAGGAGACCTGCTGACAGAGGTGTATGGAAATTACATTTTTTATACTGTTTCTGCTATGAATAAGAGCAGCTCAGCTCCTGGACGTCCTTTAGTGCTTTCCAGGAGTGTGGTATTATTTTTCAGAAAAAAACCCCTTGAACTCTTCTGTCTTATGGGACTGAAGGCTAAATTACAGTTTTGTGGGCTGAGATACAAAAGAAAAAAAACCCAAACAAACCCTCTAGTTTATCAGGGAGACTGCTAAACTTTAGAATATATTATGTGTACTGTAAAGCACTTTAAAGAACAGACCCATATTTCAGGTGTGCTGGCTTTTTCTCATCTCTTTTCTGTTTTTAATTATTTGGTCTTTCTATGCCTATAGCAACATCTTCCTCTCAGTTGTTTTGTCTCATAATCAGGATATTTAGCTGAAACGTGGTATTTTGTCTTTCTTTTCAATGTTTTAGCTAACTTACATACTAGGTGGGCATATGACTGCAAAAAGCTGCTACAGAACCCTAAAGTTTACTCTTTAACATGAGCATAAAATTCAGACATAATAATCTGAATTTCTGTTTACATTTTTGGATAGATTTAAAGTATTAAAACTAATCACATGCGTGTTCTGCTTACTATAAAGAGATTCCTTTACAAGTATTATTTTTAATATTTCCTCCTTCTTTGCAGGAGTTATAAAGTTATAAAGTTATATGTGCAATGCTCTAGTCAGTTCTGCAATATAAGTAAAACTGCCAACAGTAAATAAAGCGTGTTGGGTTTTGGATTTCTTTTGAGACAGTGATATGGCTGATATCAAAAGTTTAAAAAAACTCTGTTTTAACAATAAGCAAAAAATCTGATACCTTTTCTTAAGTATATAATGCTGTTATTAAAAATGTACTTTCTCAAGGCTTGAAGCAATTCCTGAAGTAATAAAACCCATTTGCTAGAAGAAACCATCTCCAGCTGAGCTGTTGCACAGTGTCTAAGCCCATGGGCAATTAAGACGTTTCTCATTATTTCACTGCAAACAAAAGTGGGTGCACTGAGTCTTCACACTGGACATAGCAAATTCAATTGCCAAAAAAAAAAAAAAAGAAAAAAAAAAGTAAACTATTGAAGAGTGTGAGGTAAAGGGCACGACTTTCACATTGTGTAACTACTAGCAGTTCTGAACTCAGCACAGATGAGGGTACCTGCATCTGGTAATCTGGTACAACTAAACAAGAAATTCTTTCTATAAATTGTCCTAGTATCTAATATTGGTATTAACAATATTTCATTAAGGAATTAACAAACATTTGCTTATTGCTTGTGACCAGATTAACTTGATAGATTATCTGATTTTAGAACCCTTTCTTAATAGGCATGAAATACAATGGCAAACCACTAGGAATTAATAAATCTTTTGAATCAGCAAATAAAGCACAAAACTAGGCAAGGGGTTCTACTTGACAAGCAAATTCCCAAACAGTGGGTAAAGACCATCAATACTGAAAAGAATCCAGTAGTAAAATACATTTCAGAAAGGTTTTTAAGTGTTCCACCTGGCTTTTTCAACAGACTGGAAAAGAGGGAAGAGACATTTATTCTCAGTATAACTGAAATCTTATGAGACTAATAGTTATTAGTTCTATAAAGAGTAGTAATAATGCAGTTGAAGTTGCTGTGCTCCTCTCCTGCTGTTAAATTCCCCCTTCCCCTGCTCCCCTGGATGGTTTGATGAGTTTCATGTCACCCTAATGTGAAGGGGTTGTAACAGTGACTTTGTGAGCAATTGGAGTCCCTGGCCAGGAGAAGTTCGATATTCAGGTTTATGATTTCTTCTCCCTCCTATTAGCTTCCCCTCAAGATCATTTTTATCTTTGCAAGTACATTTTCCTACCTTTTTCTTTCTGGTTTGCAGCTCTAATTCTACACCCGAATTTAATATGTTACCTTTTGAATATATCAGGTACTGCTTCCTTGCAACCTCCAAACCCACTTTGTCCAGCTCCAGACCTGCATTTCTTTAAGTGAGCACAGGTGAGCTGTTCATCACCACGGGCATCCAGTACCAAGCCCATGCCCCTTTCCCCAGTGCCTTACACCAATAACCCTCCACGGTTCATCCCCAGTCTTCACTTCTCCAGGGCCTGTGGCACTCCACCAGACCCATATGGCTCTGCAGGACATCACTGGGGTTAGCGCGTAAGCGACCTGGTTCTACGCAGAGTAACCACGATGTAAATCTATGGATTACCCATTAACAAAAGTTAAACAAGCACTTGGTCCACTAGCAAAAACCGCTGCTACAGCTGAACCAATTTAAACACAGATGCGGTACTGGGACAAGCGGCACAAGTTCTGGGGCATTGCAAACTCGACGCAAAGCCGGCAGCGCGGTGCCCGCCGTGGCGATGGAGGTCCTGCACTGCCCACAGCGAGACAGCCGCGGGGACGCGTCCTGTGCCCCCGTGGCGATGGAGGTCCTGCACTGCCCACAGCGAGACAGCCGCGGGGACGCGTCCTGTGCCCCCGTGGCGATGGAGGTCCCGCAGCGCCCGGCAGCGAGGCAGCCGCGGGGACGGATCCTGTGCCCCCGTGGCGATGGAGGTCCCGCAGCGCCCGGCAGCGAGGCAGCCGCGGGGACGCGTCCTGTGCCCCCGTGGCGATGGAGGTCCCGCA
>VXBR01006565.1:1763490-1915422 GCA_013400215.1 Cisticola juncidis
CAGCGGCAGCGCGGACGTGGCCCGGACCGGCGCTGGGGGCGATCCGCGCGGCCGCGCGTTCTGGGGCGGCGGGCTGAACTTGCTTCAAGGGAGGATTGCACTCGAAGAATGTCCCGGACGCCCAGCGGGGAGAGTCACACAGCCCAAGGCGGCTGTGGCGGTGGTGTGGCCGCAGCCTGGATCTTAAAGTTGTTAACGCAGTTAGCTCTGAGAAAAGTTATTTTAAAGTAAGCGTATCGGTGACGGTTGATACATGACCACTGGCTATTGAGACGGAGGAATTAGAAAGATGAAATCCCTTTATCCCTATGCACTCCTTTCCATTGTTCCTCAACCTACTGTACTTTTAGTGATAAAGACAATATTGGAAGGCTTTGAAGTGTTGTCAAATCTTGTTCATTTAGATAAAAACAGCCTTTAGATGCTCTTTAGAGATTGTAAACGTTGTAAACGTTAAGTATCTTGATTATATAACATTTGAAGCAATCTGCCAGGATGCTGCCAGACTTTGTGATGAAGAACTGATCTTCCAGTCATGGAAATAAAGAGGAGTTTTGACATTGATTCAGTAGGAAGCAGGACAGCATCCACTATTAACAGGAGAAAATAGTCTGCGTTGTCTGTTGGTTATTTTGCATCCCTTGGGTTGTGTATTTCAAACATTTAACACTGACTGCAGAAAATGTAAAGAGCATGTAGTTTGATTCGGTGTTTTCTTTTTGGCTCCTCTGTACCTTTAAGCTTCCTCTTCTAGTTTCTGGGAGTGTATTGATCTTGTTCTCTCTTTCTTGATGGAGTATTCTGATTAAGTAGTTATAAGGACGTGTTCACTCACGTGATGCATAATGTGTTTTCAGAAATGTTTTAAATGATGATAGATACAAGGGTGAATAACCCGTGCAAACACCACTGTAACACAGACATGCACTGCTTTGGGGAGCTGAAGCCCCTTTTTACAGCTGTGGGGAAGGCACAAGTAAGTGTAGATTTAAGGTGTGGAATTTAGAGCTTACAATGGTTGAATATTGTTCCCTCTCTGCATAGTTACCCATTAAGTAACATTTTTGGCAGAATATAAATTGCTAAATGAATTTCAGTTCTTGTACATCTCTAATTCTGGATAGATCTATACAGGTTCAGCAAATGTCACATTGTCAAGGCAGTTCTTCAGAAACCTCATTTAGTTAACCTGATTCAGTGTCATCAGAGTATTTTAGATTAATGTAGACAGCAATCCTTATCCAAGTATGTTGCACATAGTCATGATGCAATGTCTTAGATGCTCTCAGTTTTGCTCGTCCGCCCCATAACATCACCCATGTTTTCCTTATGTGCTTTTTTTAGGAAAGAAAATCCCAAATTTTTGTGGTGGTTTTGTGGAAGAGAGCAGTGACATCTTTGTAGATTACAGGCTACAGGAAAACACTAAGCTTTCCCCCTACCCTTCCTTGTAAGCGACACCAAGTTTTAAACTAAAAATCTAGTTTGTGAATGGGTTATCTGTAGAACCTTCAGCACATGAGTAGACTTTATTTGTGACAGTCATTTCAGTGGGACACCTTCCCAAGAGAACATGCATGCAGGAGAATGTATGCCAGTGTATTTGCTACATAGCTAGTCTTTGTCTTAAATACCTTTTCTCCATGCACAGTTCTGAGGAAACATTTTCTAAAACATCAAAATATTTCAATGCTGTCATTTCAAAAAGGTGCTTGCTTCAGTGTTTATTCATCTTCATCTGTTAGTAAGTAATGAATTTTTTTGGAGCAGCTCTCATTCCACCACTGAAGTCAATATAAGTGTATTAAGTATTTACTTGTTAAAAATATTAATCAGCTGTATACTAATTAATATTCATAAATATTATAATTACATAATGCTCATACCTAGTTAAAAGTTAGAGGAGAATGCAGAAGTTTCAAAAATGTTTCACTTGCTTTTCATGGTTTTCTTCTATATAAAAGAAAACGAATCCATCTGTATGCTTCCCAATACTCAGAGATATGTTGAATTTTCCTAAGCTGCTTTTGTTGTAGTAATTTTTACGGTGTAGTTTCAGTATATGTAACATAATAAGAAATCTGGAACTGAAGTAGTCAACTCTGTCGTGTTTTGCACCCTGTTGCTTCTTTAGTTATATAGATAGAGATGGATACTAAAATATTATTGATGTAATATGCCATGATTAGTAGGAAAATTATTTCTTTTGATCCAGCTGTGGAAAACAAGTGGTGTGCTTTTTAAAACTAAGTCTATTTTGGAAATAACTACACATGTACGTTCAGTTGAACCAACGAAGAGTTGCAGAAGCTCATCAAAAAGATGAATGAATGATGTGTCTCCTAGTTGTATTAGATTGTGCAAGTGGTACACTCATCTTTTTGGAAAAGCTAATGCTGTTTTTGAACTGCAGTTAAAATATGGACTCATAGTTGTTCACTGTGTCTCCATCAAACACAGCAACTCTAAATGCTGCTGTATGGCAGCTCTGCAGAATTCTACATACACACAAGTATAAGATGCCTCAGCATCCAAGTGTTCCCTTTGTTGCTTACCCACAGGCCTCATTTCCTCCTGAGAATGCCTTCAAAGGAACTTAGAAAAGATACCCTTAAACAGGAATTCAGCCCCCAGTGCTGAGAACACGGCTCTTCAACAGAGGGAAAGAGGCAAAGATGGGCAGGTTGTTCTCTGAATGACTGACTGCAGATACATTGGTGGAAGAGATCAGCTTTCCCCAGCACAACCAGGAGAAAGGAAGGATGTACAAGTCTTGGGTCTATTTGTGTCTACTATTAATACAGAGATGAACAGAGGTGTGATAATGAATGAATTACAGATCTCAGCTAGGAGACACCCCTCTTCTTGTGTCATTACCTAAAATGTAAAATTGCCAGGTATTGCATCTGTAGTGGGGAGTGGACACTTTTTAACTGTCTTGCGTTCTGATTTTTGTAGCAAATTCAACTCAAACTCCCAAACTAGTGGGAATAATCTAGACATATGCAATAGTTACTCATCAAAACTCTAATTAGTATTCCCTTAAGGATTAAAATGTGTAATTTAATGCATATATAAGTGTATAATTTAATGTATCACTACAAATGTTTATGAAATACGTAAGTATGCATTTTTTTGCATCTGAAGAAGTTACCAAATACTGGTGAAGGAGCTAATGGTGAAGAGTGCAGTAAATGAAGAAAATTCTACATAACTGAAATCTTGTGAGAATACTGTTGAGCTACATTTATTCATTTCTGTGGAGTGTTGCCAGCATATACCTTTTCCCTTTGCAGGTGTTCTGTATTATCACTAGTCTCAAAATATTGCAATTATAATATGCCTATTTAATGTATAAACAGTTTCTGAGAGGAAGGCAGAAAACACCTGATAGATACTGGCTTTTGCACTCAAATTTTTAAGACTGCCAACTGAGTACCAGCAGGCTTTAATGCTCACTATCTTTTGAGACTTACTTTAATAAAAATGTGAGTGACTTACATGGCTAACCTTGCTTCCCTTTGAGCAGTTCTGCAGCTCAGCTCTTTGAGGGGCTGATGTTTGTTTCTTTTGTCCCTCAGCAGGTGGCTACAGTTTCACTGAAATAGCTGATCTTGCTGTGGAACAACATCTGTGGATTTTTAGGGTCACGCTGCCTGAAGTAATGCAAATATTTCCTCCTGGATCTGACCTTTCTTTTTGTTTAAAGATATAGTACTAATTTATTGCTTAGCATAGGATGTTGTGTTGGAATTTATACTGAAGGACTGCTGTACCCAGATCTGACCTTCATCTTTCACAGCTGCTAAGAAGCAGGGGTGTAACCTTTGTGGATTTTTCAGAGCTCAGTAGAAGATACTAAAAGCAACTGAAGTGAAGAACATCAGAAAAGCTCTGCTGTGTCAGACCACTGAATCTTCATACTCAGGGTTTGGTCTCCGACAGTGACATTAGGGGACACTGTTTGGGACCATACCCAAACCTAGCCATTTTATGAACCTGTTCTATTGTACTCTTCCTGAATACTTGTCATATTGCAGATGGTGGGTATATATCTGCTCAGTGTTTTCAGAGCCCGTTTGTGGACCTGCAAACCAAGAACTTGTCTTTTTCAAACTTGCTGATGCTTTACTGACTTCACAACTTCCTGTGACAGCAAGTTCCAGATGATTACTATTCCCTTGGTAAAGAAGCACTTAGTTCTTTGTAAACTAATGTCGTGCTAGCTTTATAAAAGGTCCCTGAGTTCTATTACTAAAGGATTTAGCAAGCAGCTTTACATTAGTTTATTTACCATCTTCATGATTTGATTGATCGTATCTTGCTTCAGTCTTCTTTTCTAACTAAAGAGCCCCTCAAGTCTCTTTTTCTAAGGCAGGCATTCTCTCCTTTTGATATCTTGTTCTCTGACTACTCTGACTGGAGCCTGTTCTTGAGATGCAGAGACCAGAAGTACCTGAGGTGTGGATGGACCAAGGTTGTATAAATGTGTGTTTTCTTCTTGATGCCCTTCCTCATGATACCCAACGTTTTGCTAAGGTTTTTCTTGCTGTTGTACATAAGGATCTGTCAATAATGACTGCTGGATTTTTTTCTCCAGTCGTTTGTCAGCATGGTGTGTATGTGACTGAGATTATCTTCCATGAGATGGATTAGCCTGCATATATCTGCACTGAAACTCATTTGTCATCTTTTTGTCCCCTCTGAGACCTGCACAGTGCTTCTGGAGCTCTTTGCCATCAAGGTGGCATTAGTTCTGTGCTCAAAGACAACTTCTTGTCTTTGTCTCAATTTTGTCAACAGTATCATACCTTGTGATTTTTTTTGCATGTATGTCTGCAAGAAATAAAAGTATTATGGCATATTAAACAAGGGGATGTTGATTTAAACAAGATTTAAAAATAATTTGAATTTAAGACAGGCTCTGTTTTTTTGGTTGTTTTTTTTCCTTTTTTTGCACCTCAGTAAACTCAGACAGGTTAATGCTGTGTCCAGAAATCAGAAAGAAAACTCTAAAAAATGCCATTCCTAGCACTTATTCCAACTGCAATGAATGGGGAAATGAGAATGGTGGTATATGGTATTTGATCCATGTTGATTGCTGTTAAAATTATTTTTAATTAAAACCAAAAAAGCTTTTAAAAATATTGCAGTGCAAAGGCATATTTACTCAAATAGCTTTAATGCTTTCCTAGCCTCTCTATGGATTCAGTACACAACAACCTTAACTCCAATGCTATCTAATTAATTATTTTTCATTTGTGAACTACATTTCATAGTAAGATGAAAATAATAGCTAAAGCTTTTGTTCTCCTCCCTCCCATTTGTATCAGAGGTTGGGCTGGAAGCCGGCCATATAGAAAGGCTCTCTTCATGTTCTTCGGTCAGCACCAGGCTATCATTCCACACTCAGAGCATGTCACTTAGAAAAGCTGCTGCATTGCCAGCAGCATTCAGAGTGAGGTTTAAAGAAACAGCAGAAATGTATTATTAGTGTGCTGTGTTGCAGCTTAGTGTTACTTAGTAATAGATGTGGTTTTACAGCAGGGCAAGTAACCCCAGCAGCATGTCTGTGATGATCCTGTTTTCCCTTCTCCCAGTCACAGTAACCTACACCATCCTTCCTGACCCTTTGCAGAACTACAGCACATGGTCTGGCAGAAGACCACTCCTCTGCCCTGGCCACTGACTTAAAAAGCCAAAACAAAACAGAAACCCCTTTCTGCCAGCTTGAATCTGCTTCACAGAGGACCTTATGAAGGCTGTGCAAGGGAGGACATAGAACTATGAAGTAAATGCAAGAGGAGAGCAAGATGCTTGGTTGAAAAGCAGTTTAAAAATGCTGTTCTGTTTCTTGATTTATTGTTATTCAAGTATTTGGCAGAAGTACAGGACTGTTTTAGTAGGCAGCCTATTGCTTAGTTAATTTTAAAATTTAGCTTAAAGAATTACATTTTACTTCCTTTGAAGAAAGGCCCCAGCTGCTCTACTACCCATTTAGGAGGTCATCTGCTGTGTAAATCTGGTTGTCTCAAAGACTGTTACCAACTGTAGTTGGTTGCAGCACTAGGATTCTTTTTTCATTTTGTTTTGCACTATATTACAGTTCACCAGAACAACTTTTTTAAATTAGCATGTATTCAAGTACATAACAAATGTATTTCTACTACTTGATTTTTGTCATGGGTGGTTTAAAGTTATATTCCTGATATATTAAATGGATGCTATTTTGCTGGAATTTGTAGCAACCAAAACTTTGGCAGTTTGCCAAAGAAAAAGGTTTTGGTGTGCTTGAAACCCATCCAGAGCTACTTCATGACAAGCATGTCTCTGTGTACAAGTAGCTGCAAAATCAAAACATTTCTCTGTTGGCTGATGCAGTTCAAAATTAGTTTAGGGTGGCACAGTGAACCTGTGGTAGCCTGCAGAGATGCCATGGATGGACATAAACACTGTCAGCCTGCACACTCTTTTTCCCCTGTACTTACAGGCCACAGCAGTGATAATTGCTGAATCTCTGCTGAATACATTTGGCAGCAGAGAGAGAACAGTGCCACATGTGCTGCTTATCTGCCTTAAACAGACTATCACTGTAAAAAGTGGAACTTGAGTTCCATTGTTCAATGGTGACAATATCTTCTTGTGTTAAGATGTGCAATCATTCATCTAACATTTTTATAAGATACTTCAGAATCATTAGCCAATTTTTACTCTGTTCTTCCCTAGAAAAAATATTCAGGTGTAGGTATGATGGTATGTGTAAATGAAGCCACACTGTTGTGGACATCCAAAAATATTCTAACAAGTTAATTTCTTTTATGTATACTTTTTAAGAAGATGCATTAAATCTCAGTAATTCATAAGGTCTGTTAGGCAGCTAGTAAGAGTGGCATTAGTACAGTGATAGCATTGTACTATAAAAATCTATTATATTAATGCTTACTTAAAGCTTTCAGCATTTCCAAGATTTTTGCACGTAGAAAAATAATACATTTAACTTGGATTTCAGACTTTGTGGTAAAGCCACTGGTTTTTCTTTTTGCCAAGCTTTTGAGTATGCTAGATTTTTGTCAAAAGACCACAGAAAATGCATCTTAGCTCAAATACAGTCATAAACCAAATTCTGTTATATGTAGTTTATACTGTATTTGCTTAAAATAAGCTAGGCAGTAACAGAGCACTGCTAAAAGTTGGCTAAAAGATTCAAATATATGACATTTTCATCACAAGAATTAAACTTCAAATGAAAGTTTCTCACCAAGTTTGAGTCTGATGTCTCTAGTTTACTTGCTAGGGATTCACCTCTACCCAATCAGTTTGTTAAAGAGCACATTACTTCTTCTGCTGTGAAATACTTTTACACAGATATTTTGCTGTGTTGCAGCTAAGGTGAAAAAATGTTTTGTAAACCCTGAGGAGACTGGCCTCTTGCTGTAGATTTTCATGTGCAGATTTCAGATTACTGTACAGAGTCAAGCATTCCCATTGATTAATCAGGCACTGAAATGGGCCAGAAAAGTCTGGAATAGAATTTGAGCATTCAGTCTGCTGCTGATTCTGTAAGTTGGATCATATTAAACATTTCACTTGGAAGACGTACTGCTACAGGGAAAAAGTTCTTTTATCCATGTATTCTACCTAATTCATGAAATTAGAAGTCCATAGGAGTAGAATTCAACACATTATGTCCTACTTACAAGTGAGGAGGAGATACTGAATACCATTTTATGGGTATCTTATTCTGAATATTTCTCAGGAGAAAATAAAAATTCTTGATAGGTGTGTCCATGAATATGAAGACATCAAACAAAATACTAGTTAAACGAAGAACTAACTTGTACAAGTTCTGTACTGTTTATTCATAACAGTAATTTTTTGTCTTTAAGATTTGGTATTTATCTCAGCTGAAGTCTCCTGCAAACTGATTTTGGTACTGCAGTTCACATTCTAAAACTGATCTTTATCATCTGACACAATGACAGCTTTAATCTTATGGACAATTATGACAAAAGTAGGTAGCAAGAGAATTTAGTAGTATGAGCAGAAAGGCTCACCTGCAGGTTTTGGGAGAGGGAAGTCATCATAGCATCAGCTATCTACTTGCAGACTTTTTTTTCATTTCAGTTTTCTGAAACAAAATTCATTAATTCTTTTAAGAATGTAAAATACAAAATGACACTGCAAAACAGCTCAATAAAAATTCACAGAAAAACTGAGTCAAAAGTACTAGGCTTTCCTCTGAAGGTCTTACACTTGCACTGGGTATCAGGCTATGCATCAAGTCATAGTAAAATGTGTAAATGAATGTGGATGATGCAGCAGAAGTGGTGGATCATACAACAAGCAATCTGTCACAGAAGACTTCTGCTAGGTTTTGTTTGCCCTGCAAGGACTTGTCAGAAAAGACAGCCCACCTGGAGATGGAAAACTTCCCTAAGCCTCTGCCTGCTGTTGCATTTTGTCAGTGGCTTTTGACTGAGGCATCTGACTTGCTGGCTGGGGTATTGCAGATCACTCTGGCTGCCTGTCACGGGATCACAGGTCCTCTCAGAGGCAGGCACCAAGGCATAGGAGTTTGAAGCTTGGCCAGATTTTATAAAATTTTATAAATTATTATAAAATATTATATAGCTTTAAATGATATATTAGTATATTAACCCCAAAGTCCAGGGAAGTCATGTATGGGTTAATGTATTCCAGCTGAGGCCACCGGGACACTATCTCCTTCATAATTTGAAAATGGTGAGAAAGGAAAATTTCTTTATAACTGATAAAAGTAAGCAACCTACAAGTGCAAATCAATCTTGTCTTTAGTAAACTATGTCCCTGTTTTCTGAGTGGTCACTCAGCCAAGCTACTGCATACATTCCTTTCAGTGCTAGGGATGGCTTCGAGGTGATTGCTCTGTAGTGAGACTTCTAGCATGAGCAAACAAGTCAGTTACATCTGAGCAATTCTTGTGCACTTTATACAGTGTCAGTGAAATGAAAACTCAGACCTGTTGTAATTTTTATTTAAGACCTTTTGGGCTCAGGTGGTTTTGACTGCTCGTGACCTGATATTTTGGAACTATTTAGAATTCCTGTTAATGCAGTACTTTCTATCAAGATCCCAGTAAAGGTTCTGTCTGTTTTTTCCAACTTTTGTAGATCTACCAAAAATTAAAATTAAATTTTTAAAATTAAGGGGGTTTTCCCATCTTTCAAACTAAAAATTTTTATGTTATTGGAGCCAAGGTTCCAGTTGCACAACGTGCAGTTGTTCGAAAGTAATTTTTAGTCATGGTTTTAACAACATGCCTTCAAGCAGCTGTATTAAAAATACTACCTGATTTTACATTTTAAAAAGCGTTCTGTAATTCTTCTGTAGACAAAGCATGTGTGTCAGGTAGAACAAAGCAATTACTTAATTGTAAGTTGAAACATCCTCTGAATAAGAGTATGATGATTAATAGCAGAAATCAGTTTTGCTATCAGTTACAGTACAAATGCTTTTAGTAAAGGAGCAGCCTTTGAGACTGAGTTACCTGTAGAACATGTTAAGAAGATTGTACACAGTGCAGCACACTCGGTGTCAGCTCTGGCTGCTGGAGTCCCTGCTGCTGTGAACACCAGAGCACCACTGGCTCCACTGGCTGGTGTGGTGGATGTGCTTCAGTCACTTTATGGACATGGCATGGCCAGAACTGTTTGGTCCCAGCCACTAGAGAGCAACTGGGAGAGCGGGATGAGATCTGCCGGGTCGGGAAGGATTTTTAGGCGCAGGGACATATGTGGGGACCTAGTGGCACTTGTGCTTGCCTGGGTGGATGAAGTTCAAGGACACTCCAGCTTGGTCCCCTGGCTGAACCTTTGCCAGTGGCACCACACTTGTGTGAGGACACTACAGACTCAAGTGGCTGTTATCTGGCTTTGTGACAGCCTGCTCCTCTTGAAGAACCTCGCACGCTCAAGAGCCTGGCCTAGCAGTTCCAAAGTGATGATAAAAATGCTGATCTGAACTTAGTTTCAGTATTTTTCAGTTCAAAAATAATCTAAATATGCTGTATATATGTGTTTATGCATGCCTAAATTGTTAATCTGTTAAGTTGTCCTGTATTACCTCAGAATTCTGTAATTGCTTCCATTTTGTACATGTTGTTCTTATGTGCCAGGATTTCATAACTCACTGGGTGACGTTTTTGCCTGATTTGTCAAAAAGGGCATGGTATTAATAACAGTATCTCTTCTTTGTTATCTGATAGGCTATTTAAATGGAGGAAAACAAAACAATTTGTTTGACTTTGCTATATTTCTGTTGGTAAAAAATAACATGTTGATCTTTTGAAGATGATGACCATGGATTTGTAAATACATATCATATGTAAAACCATAAAGATTGTTGTAATCTTAGCTTTTTTTGCTATTTAGTAGCTAGATAAGAATGTTACTGTTAAATGTAGAAGTATCAGGTTATCTCATGGGATATTAAAATTTTTGAGTTGTTTTCTGTCTCAGAAGACAAAGACCTGTAGTATTTTAGCAGTTCTAATAGGTGGTAGTATGAAAGACAACTAAAAGAGCCATGGAGATTACCTGAATTTAGAAAACTCACTTAGAAAATAGTGAAATCCAGATAGGTTGAATTGAGGACTTACAACTGGAAGACTTTTTCTTTCATTAACCAGTAAAACTTAGGCTACTTGTCAATGAAATGCAATGACATGCTTAAAGACAAATAGATTTTCTGACTCTGTAGGTAGCAGTACAGCTATATTATAATGAAAATGCAAGAGGTGTTCCCTGTGAAACACCACACTAATATTTCATGTATAACCAATATGGAAGTGATGAAATTGCTTAACAAGCAAATGTTGGTAGCATGGTAACAAGAAACATTACTAACAGCTAATATTGCCTCTGTCTGAAGATGTATTGGTTTTGGTAATGAAATGTTGTAATAACCCTGCACACCTTTAAAGAAGAACCTCAACTATAGCTCTGGAGTTATTCTTCAAACAGTGTAATTATTCTGCTTAAATAATGAATAGTTTCAATAAAGAGAACCATAAGAAAAAAAAGACCATATTAAATGTTAACAAATGCATAAAAGGTTGGCTAATTTATAAGTATGCGGATAGAAAGAAAATAGTTTTCCAAAAGTAAAAGTAGTTGATTGCCAAGTGGGTTTGACATGAATGTCCTTACCCAATGCCCACTGGACTAGCTAAAAGTGATCTCTAGCACCTCAGTTAAATGCAGTCAGTCTTAAATTCCTTCCCCTCTTCCATCAGAATGAAAATCCAAGACTTCCCTGAATTTCAGTGAATCCAGTTTTTAGGATTTAGGTAGCTTCAGTGTATTTAACAGCTTTCTCTAAAACACAGTGTTGCAAAGATTGATACTTTCCTTTTGCACAAAACTAGCCTGGGGCTTCATCAGGATAGTATCTGTACTGGATTTGCTCTTTTAGTATTTGTTTACTGTCAGGAACACCTTGCTCAATTTATGCACTATATTTGTTCTGGAAATAATGGGAGAGAGAAAAAAAACCTGAAAACTCTGAGTTTGGGTGAGAAGTTTAAGTTAGCAATACAGTTAATAAGAAACTTGACATGCATTTTAAGGTTTTAAAGGAGATTTGAAATAAAATGGTATGCTCTGTAGTATAGGGATGGTTTGAGCATTGCTAGAAAGCTTGTATATTATTTTTTGGTTTTCTCTGAGTGTAAAGTTTGCAAAAGTGTTTTTATTTTTTTCTCTTCTGATCCAGCTAGATTATCATACATAGGAATGCATGCACATCCATATGTTCTTTGTTCTTTTAAAATACATAACTCTTTCATCATTTGGGGTGTTTGCATAATTAGTTATTTCTTGTTATGAGGAAGTTCAGAACTGAACTAAAAGCTGTTACCTACAGATTTTTGTGCCTGTTAGCTTAAAAGGGAAACAGTCTGCCCCCTCTTCTTGCCACATTATGTAGTGGCATGACAGTAGTTCTTTTAATTAGGTCATTAAGACATACATAGAAGACCTGACTTGGCAGACCTAAATTACATAAATGTCACAGAAAAGTCAATAGGATGTTTGTTCATGAAATGAGAATCTTGCTAAACAAAAGACTGTACTACTACTACTAAAACTGCATCAAGGTTGAATTCATAACACACCACCAGCTATACTACATTAAACTCTCTGATGGAAATGCAGTTTTAACTCCAGTGTTTATGCAATATGGAAGTGATGAATACATGGCTCTAATAGAAATGCCATTTTCTGTGCAAGTTACCCAGTGACTGAAGATGAGTACTTCAGTTCAGGAATTGGGCATGTCAGTTAGCACTGTTCTAACTAGGATTTATTTCAATGGCATTTTATTAAATATGTCAGTTTCTGTATAGTATTTGACTTCAGGTGGTGGTGACACAGGAGTTCTTAGAAAATGCATTTCTGCTTCACTGTGAGATGCTGTCCAGGGCCCCATTCTAGAGTCATATCAAAAATTGGCACAAACTTGTATGTAAAATTCATTTACACTTTTTCGGGGTACCAAGGAAGATGTGTGAACTGTAGTTACACAGCACATGCTTTGCTTTTTATCAGAGGAATCAGTCAACAGAGTAGGGTTGGTTGTTGTCCTGCTAAACTGAAAGGACACATTTTGTTCCCCTATGAGGTCTGTAACAGTTCCTAAGACATAATTTCCTGAAGAGAAAGGATAATGCTGTTCTGCTTTTGCTATTTTCCATGGCTAGCTAACAGGTGCTGTTTGCTCCTCTGTCCTGGAACTGCACAGGGCTGCATGCCAGTGGAGGCTGATGTGGATCAGGACAAAACCAGCAGACCAGCCTCTGCCTAAATGTGCTAACCTGACCGGCATCAACATCACACTTGAAGGCTTGACTTCCATTGGGGAAGTTAACTATCTGCTGGAATGCTCTTTCCCTAGCAGAGGGAAAGTGCAACTCTCCTCAGTGTTGGTGAAGGGTTCTGTTCATTTGTGAAGTATTAATGAGCTGTTATTATTCTGGTATTACCTTTAAAATATTTTATGGTATGTTAAAATGAAAAACAATTTCACAGCAGCCACATCTTATTCATGAGGTGTGATGCATAAACATGAGACTGGTTGTTTTTAAACAAGGACTAATTTCTCTCTTTCCTCAGATATTAACTAAGTTCACTTAAATAGATTTTGGATGACACAAGAAGCAGTAGTCTACTTAAAAGCTAACAGTTCTTTGAAAATACTTGAAATTCCGTTCAGTGTGCAAATGAAGCCCAACCAAAAGACTTCGGCATTCCATGACATAAATCCATGGTCTTCACTCTTGCCAGCATGTTGGGAGTTATATTTTCTATCTAAAATGGATTTCTAGCTTGTGATTATAATTCTTGTATAAATGGCTAGTTTTTAGTGGGAAGATATTTCTTGGTTTGGAAAAATACTTTTTTTCCTTGATGCTAAAATCATCGAGGTGGAAGGTTTGCAAAAGGAACTTCAGCATCAGAACCCAGACGAGGCAAAAGGCTAAAAATGCATCTTAAGGACCATTAGTCAGAACAATTTGAGGTGACAGTAGCCAAGATTGTTTTATATATGAAGTTCATCAGATGAAAAGTTGGTTTCTTTAGCTGGAAAAATGCCTGAAAGGGTATATTTTTGCTGCAGTTGCTAGGGAGCAGCTTACACTGTATCTGAGGGATATTCCTTGAGTCGTGTAAAACGCACTATGCTGGTAATTTACCTCAGAGTGGTTAGAGCTGAATATTACATTCACAGAGCACATCTCATTGTACAAAAAATGAAGATGAGATGGATGTTCTTAGTAATGTTAGGTGACAGAGCCACTGTGGGGTACAAGGCACAGTACACATGTCAGTGGCTGACAGGAGCATGTCAGTACTACATGATCCTTAGGTGGGCCTATGATTAGGTGAGCAAAAATTAATACATTGGCTGGATGGGAGGAGAGAACACTGCAGAGGAGTAGTAAAACCTGTGTTTTCATGTACTTGACAGATCTTTGCAATGAACAAAGTCCTGAGAATCCTGAATAGTGTAGACTTGTTTTAAGAGCAGCTCATTTGACTGGAGGTCTGTGCTACCAGTAGTATGTTGTTTAACAAAAAGAGGATGGGTAAATCAGGGGGCATCTGAACTAGCCCTGCTCCAAAGTGAAAATGCTCCACTGCATTAGGAACCAAATCTGCTTAGCTATGAAATGTCAGCATCTGTAATATAAACCTCTGTAATTACTTGGTTATAGGATTTTGTAATTTTATTTCAGAATCTGTCCAATTGGAATTATTTTGGTTGAAAACACAGCTTTAACAGTTCAATATTATTAAAATTCTAAATGCAATACATAAATTATGCAGTTATAACACTGATTACTTGTTTTTATAGTATTGATCATTTCCAAAAATTATCAAAATATTGCTATAGATTTCCATTTTAATATAATAGTTGAAATCTCACCAGTATTTTTTCCTTACTGCATCAATACAGTGGTACTGTCTTTAAGTTAATTGCTTCACTCATTTGAGCACTGGTGCAAGTTTGTCTCACTTACTGTACAAAGAGATTGAGTGTTTTCTGCAGCAATTACTGCATTTGTTCAAAGTGAATTAGAAAACCAAAAATGTTAGGCATACTCTTTAATTAGATGATTAAAGAACCCAGCAAGTAGTGTGATGTTCAGATATAAACAAAAGGTATTCTGTATTTTTTAGGCCATGGTAGAATTCAGACAGGACTTGAGTTGTCCTGTGCATTGAAAGTGCCACAAAGGGGTCTGCCGTTCCTTGAAATACTGTATGGCAGCATATATTTATAGTTTGCAAGCAATTTTATCTTCCCAAGCTCAGCTGCCTCACCTTGAAAGATGCTTTCAATAAGCATTCTCACAATAAGCTGTCTGAAAACATGATGTTATTCCTAACAACAATTTGAAACCCATTGGACTTGGCCTTCACAAAACTTTGTGAACAGATACTATCAAAAAGCAGCTGAAGTTAATGAAGTTATGTACACCAGCTACACTAGCCAAAGATTAAAAAACCCCTTTCATAATCTCCTTTTGCAGATTATTGACTTCTCCAACCTTTTCTAAATATTAGAGGGGTTTTTTTTTCCTTCTCTAATCAACCTTTAGGTATTTGACTCTTCCAACAGTTTAGCTCCTCTAAGTTTTTAGTAACGATACAACTTCTTTTTCCCAAAGGAAAAAAAGTTCCTCCCTATGCACAGACCAGCTGCTCTTTCTATGTAAGAAAGCCACAGACCTAGGTAAGAAGGTCTTTCAATGACTATTAGACTAGGACAAGACTGACCAATAAGCAATTTCCTTCAGCTTGCTGCATGTTGGCATTGACTTTTAAACCATGGTTGACTCCTGCTTCCAGCTCTAAGGATTGTGAGTCAAGCATGAATTAAATTATGTTGCCAAGATCTCCTTACTGCAACTTTTAAATGTAAATAAAGTTGCAGGAATTGCACTGCAAGTGAGATTTATTATGACAGTGTCCTTTGGGAGGTGTCATGGAGTCTCCATCTCTGGAGATACTCAAAACCTCCCTGGATCCTGTGTAACCTGCTCTAAGTGATCCTGCTTTGGCAGGGGGCTTTGACTGGATGGACCTTCCAACGTCAATGATTCTGTGATTCTGCATTCCTCTGGGAATGAAGCTGAGAACTCTGATTTGGTTGGGTTGTTTAAACAGATGAAAGTACCTAATTCAGTAACAGTAAATTTTCTTAATTTAGCAGTTGCTTTTAAAAGGCCAGTAAGAAGACTCACCAAGGAACTACATCACTGGTTGGTCTTGCAGATTCTGGAATGCTGAACAGGCCTCACATGCTCCATGTGGGTTATGCTTGTTCAGTACAGACTTGGCTCTGTTTGTTGTTGGGGGTTTTTTAACTGCCAACTAATCTTGAGGAAACTTGTGATCAGCCTTTCCTTGATGATAAATGATGGAAGCAAACAACTAAGAGCTCCTTGTCTGCTTTTCTGAAGTATGGGACCACTCAGATTGATGGCATCCACAAAAGAGCAGACTCATTTGCACTTCCCTACTCTCCAGCTGCTGTGTTTGGTATCATAAGATATGGGGTCGGGATGGTGTGCCAGAATTATTCATTCCTTGATGAATGAGACTTTGATAAATAGGAGCGGGGGTTTTGTTCACCTTTTATGTAAATAGAATGTGAGGCTGCACAAGGATCTTTCAATAGATCTGTATAGGGAATCTCTTCTATACCTGCATTAGAAAATCCTAAAGGTAAATGACAGATCGTTCTTTCCCTTTCCTAGAACAGAAAATTGGCGTGGAATAATGAGAGCTTGTAGTAAAAAAAAAAAAAAAAAAGGCATTTGTCAGTGAATGGTTTGTGCCTATGTATCTGGCTCATTTCCCCCAAACATTACAAGGATTTTCTGTGGTCTAATCTGGTATGTTCTAGATGTTCAAAACACATCAGAACAACTGAACTACATATGTATTTTGTAGTCTTTCAACCTCTGTTTGGATTCACAACCCCTGAAATAATAAAAAAAAGTGTATCTGAAAAAGATACACCTTTCTGATAATAGCAGTTTAATTAAGCATTGTTTTTCAGCAAAATTGGTAATCCAGAAAAGGACGTATAATTTACATTATGAATCACTTTTAATACTGATTAAAGTTAAGATTACTGGCTGCCACTTGCATTCTTTGTTCCACACCTGATGACAGAAAAGATGGGAATGAAATACTGGTATGGTGGTAAAGGCCTCGCTGGCCTTGCTGCCAATCCTTTATTAACTCAATAATAACGGATTGAGTGAAGGCAGGTGGAGTTGGGCTTCTGCCCCTTGAGCAGGGCATTGTCCTTTGACAGAAGGACCTGTTTCAAACCACAAGTCAAGAAACAGGATTAATAGGTGTGAAAAGCACTTGTGTGCAGACCACAGCTAGCACAAAAAAGGTTAAGGCAAGATTCAGACAAACAATAAGGCAGAGAAATGAAGAAACAGCCATGTGGTTATGTGGCTGTTATTTTGTTTACTAGTGACCACACCTAAAACTAGATGTCCTGTATAGAAAACTGAAGGAATTAGTCAATAGGTTATTTTGGAAACCCCAAAAAATCCCCAAACCCACAAACAAAAGAACACCAACAAGCAAAGCCAAACCAAAAGAAACAAACAAAACAACCAAACCAAAAACCCACTGGGGAAAGCTGTTGCTTTCTACCTCTGCATTTAATATGTAAATTATTTTATAAGTTTTTTTTATTTGCTCCTGAACATTGGAATACTTTGTCTAACACAGGCATCTTCGCACAAAGGGCAAGAAATAGCAGGTGACACCTGGAAAAATGTCTAAATTTCACCGTACAATGATACGCATTCAAGGACTGTCTGGTGTGTCCAAAGCAATTTTTTGCACAGAATGTTAAGAGCCTAGTAGACAGAAATTTTAATGGCAATTGGTACCTATAAGAGTTAGAATAATGCAGGCAATAAATAATAAGAATGATCCTGTTCAAGCCAAAGGAATACTTAGCCTGACTAATCGTAGTGGACGGAAAAAGTTTCTACCATTTTCATAATTTTGTTCTTCATATGTATGTCCTGGGCTATCAATCAGCTTTCTTTAACTGAAGCCAGCTGGCAGGTGACACTGCAGTTTATCAGCCACCAGTAAATAAAATGTTATGATCCAGAAAAATTCAATTCCCAAATCCCACCCCTAAAAATCAATAAAGCTTCTCCTCCAGCCAAAGCATTTCTTCTGTGCATTCATTTTTTAAATATAGCGCTTTTCGCCACTTTACTTAAAAATAAAGATAAAATCTAAAACAAAATTAATATTAAAAGCGATGAAAACTCTGGTACCAGAAAATAATCTATTTTTAATTTTCACAAACATTAAACTTTTTCTGTTTGAGTTAGCAAATAAAGTTATCTAAAATTAGTAAGGATGAAAAGATTTATTGTATAAGTCCTTAAAAACTAAAATTATATTTGGAATTTTGGATACTTCTATTGTAACTTTACTTTCATTCTCTGAAGCTCCTGTTCCCAAGTTAAACATCACAAGACCAGCTAAAGTATTAAAGTATAAAAGTATAAAGTATTAAAGTATATCATAATACACCTAAATAATGGTTTTATCAGTCAGTACCTAGCTGTGGTTTAGTTTGGAATTTCAAACTATAAAGAACTAATAAAATCCAGCTCAATCTTCATTAGTTTTTGCATCTTTCCCTTTCAATATTTTGATGCCCCCTCATTCAGGAGGTGGCAGAGAAGTACAACCAGTCCACTCATGGAGGCACAGGGGTCTGTGTGCTTTGCATCTAAAGTCTAATAAGCTGCCAGATTGTGCAAACACCTTTTCCACCTTCCTATGTATATCAAAGATGTATTTAAACTTTCCTAGTGTTGTGTTGCATGAAGTTAAACCTCCTGGAATTCTTTGTGTCACCTTCAATTGCTACCAGTGACATCTGGATTCTTGATCAAAAATGAGAAATAAAATATCTCCAAGCAAAGATGAAATTCCAAGAAACCATCATTAAATAAGGCCCAGAAGTAATCTCAGATGTATGTATTAAATTCGAGCCAATTCACTAAATTAAAAGGATTGAAATGATATTCACGTTATTTCTGACAGTTACATTTTCCTAGTTTGCACCAGAACACCAGGAAGGACATTATGTACTGGTAAATTTAGTAGCATCTTATTCAATAACTAGAAATACATTGAAGCTTACACTTCTAAGAAGCATTTACAAGGAGATAACTGCTAAAAATTCTGCTCAGTTTGTGGTACAGGCTATTTGGGGTTTTTCAGTAAGGGAAAATACAGAAATATAAGAAAGTCAAGACAACCATTTTCCCGGTTGTTTTTGCTTATCTGGCAGTAGGATTTATTTTTCTCTCCTGAGTAAGGTTTTACAGTGGCTGGGAATAAAGTGCAGCATTTTTTGTGGCCCCACTCAGAAAGGCACCTTCAGTGCTGATAACCCAGCAGTGCCCTTTTTGCACTCGTGCAGTTGAGCAGTTTTGCCTCTCACAGGAACAGCAGGGCTCCCGCAGCCTGTGCTGAGACCCGGCCCTTCCTCCTGGAGCAGCTCAGACTCCTGTCCTCTGCTCACCTGCCCAGCACCAGCCTGCCTGCTAAACACATCACCAAATACACTTCCACTTCAAAGCCGTCTTTGGCACTCAAAGTCTTTGAATTGTCATTGTGGTAGCTCATTGTTGGGACAAATGAACTCACTGTTGGGAACAGATGAGGTTCTAGCACGTCTGGAAACAACATCATGTAACAGTGCGGTGTGTTTGGGTAAATTCAGAACACCAAGCTGAAACTCTGTCTGGTTCTAGATAGCTTCTGAGAATAAGGATTCCATAGTTCTTAAGCTTTCTAAAAAATGATTTGCCTACATTAGAAAATGGAAAATCTACCAGGAAGACAGATGCTTTTCTGATTTGAAAGCCAATGGGAAAAGTGAAACTAGCTTGTTTTGCCTTGTCATCTAAATGAAGAAATAAATCATGTAATGCCTTTAGGAAAAATAATCACACTTAATTCTTCCCCAAATGGTAATATTGGTGCCCAGAAGTGAAGAAAGCTGTATTGCACATGATCTCTCCTGATACTACATTTGCTTTATTCTAATATCCATGTAAAAGAAATTGCTTGCATGTTAACAGTAAGAAGAAAAATCAGGACCCTTCTACCATTAGATAATCTAATGCCAAAAACACTGCCTCAACAACCTTCCTGACATTATTTATGTAGGGAAGGGAGACAGTCAACATCTATTAAGTTGTTTTCTTCATCAGCCCCCACCGCAGGCGAGCTAGGGTTTAGCGTCAGAGACATGGAAGACAGCATTTGGCTACATTCTTACACTGAGGTGAGAAAGTCCTGACCAAAGCCAGCACAGTGAAAAAAAGGGATAATTTTTAATAAATGTGAGCTAGATGGTATTGACAATCTGACAGGGCAAATCCTTGTTTGCAGTGGGCATGACTTGCAGTTAGCAGATAAGGTCTGACAAAGGATGTGTCATATCCAAGCCATCATCAGCTACAAAAAAAGTTACTACTTTCCCCCAGGGCAGTTGGTCTTGTCATTCACACCTGTCTTCACCATTTTTTCCTGATAAACCTGACTTTTTTATTCTTGAAGCCTGTATGCTATCTGTACATCTGTGTATCCCAGGCAAAGAAGATAAAGGGGGGAATCACAGGCTTCTATTATCTAAACCAACATTTAAATACCTAAACAAAGTTCCTTAGTTTGCTCATAAGATATTTTGGTAATTAAATATCTTGTTCATGACTGTATTCACAGACATTTTACCAAGGAAGGTTCTACATTAAAATCTAGGACTTATATAAATATACCACTCTAGGGTTTATTCTTGGTTTACTTTTATGGTCTTCCAGGATCGTCCCATCCATTTACTACAGGTCACTGATGCCAGGTGAAAGTCAGGCTGTGTTACACTGAGTAGGGAAGACAACTGCTTGTGCTGTGCACACCCCAGGGATATTCTTCTCAGAGGAGGCATGGAAGAAGCTCACGGATTTCTTGGCAATAATTTCTAAAAAAAGACATGAAGTTTTGATGCTCCTTATAAGCTTTGAATTGTCTGGCTAAAGTAGCATGGTACTATTCAAACCTCTCTAGAATCACTTGAGATCCACTCCAGATCTGCAGTAAAATGCCAGAACCTCTTTGGGTAACAACCCAAATTTCTGTATTAATTACATAAAAATGACACTCTTTTTACTCTACTCTTACCAAACCTATCACCCGATTTCATGCAAAGGAAACATTTCTATACCTTTTACAGAGTTATACTCTGAAGAGTGAAACATGGCAGAATTTTAATTCCGTCTGCCTTTTTTTTTTTCCTTCCTGAAAGCATCAATGAGCATCCAGAGAATGCAGGGAGATGGTGAAAGTTCTTACTGTACCTTTAATCTACTGTAAGAATCCTTTTCTTATTAATAATACATGTGAAAGAATGAGTTTCAATGGACTGATTGGTTCCAGGTGCTCTAACTATGCCTCAAATGATAACAATGAAAGCAGGCTTTTTGGAGATAGGAGTAAGAAAAGAATTTATTTAATATGTACTTTTAGAAATAACTTTATGTCCATTCATTTTATGGGCACTAATCTAACAACACATTTTTAGTGCACACTCAGTTTCTGCATTAATCTAGGATTTTGTCAAGGCATCCCTGTTTGCCTTTGTGAAGTAGAATTTGAATAAAATGCATGAGTAAAAAGTGGAATACATTAAGGAAGACATGAAGCCATCCAAAAAAAAAGAAAATTTGCACATCATACTGTAACAAGTATATAACCTTTTGCACCATGAAACAAAAGGAAAGCTCAGTTATTTTCCAGTGTACTCACTTGGCACTCAACCCTAATCTGTAGGATCCTCATCTGTGTCACTTCCTATAATAGTGAATTCAAATAAATTCATTTTTGGTTTTCATTGTTTGCTCTCTCACCTCCTGCTTGTTTATTGCTACTGATTTTGGCGAGCCTCTCATGAGTTTTAGTGAAAAAGCCAATGTATATTCAGCTTTCTAATCTGAAATAGGGAACAGATTACTAGAAAGAATGGGAAGATTAGCAATTACAAATTGATATCACTGGAAATTAATTCATTCTGAGTTATGTCCTGTTATCAACTGAATTCTGGACAATGCAAATCAAAACACATGGAAATAAAAGTAAAAAAGGAAAAATAAATTCTTTTCAAATTCTCTTTAATAAGTTTCATTGCTAGTAGAGAACCAGAGCATCTTCCCTTCATAAGTATAAACAGAAGGCAATAAAAAAGAGTTTGTGATTGCATGAGGATCCTGGTACATGAAGCTGACACCAGAGGAATGGAGGGTAGGAGTGCACAGGAGGGTGACAACTCCAGGAAATGTGTGTGTGTGTGTGTCTGTGTGTGTCTGTGTGTCTGTGTGTCTGTGTCTGTGTGTCTGTGTGTGTCTGTGTGTCTGTGTGTGTGTCTGTGTGTGTCTGTGTGTGTGTGTCTGTCTGTGTGTGTCTCTGTGTGTGTGTGTGTGTGTCTGTCTGTGTGTGTGTGTGTACACGTACTCTGAGGAAGGACTGAGAGAAAAAGGAGTGAGTGGCAAGAGATCATTAAAAGACTGAAGAAAAACAAGTGTCTAGAGAACAGAATCGGTAACTGAGTAATTCAGCAAGGAGGTTAAGAATGGAACTTGGAGGTGTTGGGGTGCATTTCCTAAGCAGATTGCTCATACTTTGCAGGCAAGAGCTGTGCAATTGTGATGAGAAGATGGGAGTGAGACCAAGGAAGAAACCAAGGAGTGGGCAGGTAGCCCGTAAAAGTGGGTTATTTTTGAAAAGGACAAAAGTCAAGATTTGCAAGCTGAGTCGGCATTATCACTTATTTAAATATACACTCCTAAAGATCCCAGAAATGTGACATTAAGCTTTTAGCTTTCCTGTTATATCAATAAAATCAATAGCTTGAACTTTTTAATGCCTATTTCACAATCAGCATTTCAACTGAACCAAAGTGAGCCCTGCAGGCATGTAAAGCAATATGGTTGACTTTCACAACACAAATGTTTTATACTTGCATACTCTTATTAATCACTATTTAAGGTCCTAACACTATTCATGGTAGATGTATGCCTCTGGATAGTAGCTTTATTAGCTAGAACAGATGCAAACATTGACTACCTATTCTGTCCTTTTTATGTTTTGTTTCTTTAGCAAGAATATAGTAAGAGCTGCTAAGGATGGAGCCTGCAGCACATTTGTCAGAGAAATAATTTGAAACGGCCACTCAGCTCTTTCAGTGGCTTTTTTTTTTTCAGAACAACATAAAAACACAATTTGTTATTTTGTTGGGCAGAATAAAGAACTGCAATTCAATACATCAGAAGCTGAGCACAGGCTGAGGTAGGACATTTTGCTTGTGCCCTGCTGGAGAGAGCAGTGAGGCCCCAAAGCATCCCCTGTGTGCACCGTGGACCTCTGAGTGATGACCAGTCCTGGCTGCCTCATGCTACCACTGCTGTATCACTGCCAGATGTGAGCAGGCTCTGTGCTGGGTGTTTGTCCTTTCCCTTCTCATTCCAGGCTGGACTGTCTGCATCAGTACTGTGTGAAACTTGTAAGAAATCACTGAAGTGTACAGAACATAAACACCTCACAACAGTGCATTAAAACAAAGACTGTATCACTAAATCCTCATCTCAGATTTTGAAGATATAGAACCCATTTATTTCTCTAGGCATCAGGACTTTGGGTGTTAAATCTATATAATCTGACAATATGCAGCATTTGTAGAGTTGCAGCTGGTTTTTCATATTCTCCAAATAAAAACTATTTTATGTGCTGAGAATCCTGAGATGGAGCTGTTGAGAGTAATTAGGGAAATATAACCTTTCCCAGGAGTGATATGCTTTTGGAAACAGATTTTGAACTCTCTTTGTTATGAAGATAACTTACTGTTTAAAGAGAACTGTACAGTTCCTCATGTTTGCATAATTATACCTTTATCTTGCCAGCTCACTCTGGAAAGCATCATAATGGAAGATGAGAAAATGTTATAAGGGTGATGGAAATCTTTTTATCCAGACGAATAAGTGGTAGTCCTCTGCTATTGTTTTAAAATATCTGTCAAGATGTATAGAAAAATGCTCTTGTAATTTTAATTTTGTTACAGTCAGTGTAATGCTTCTTTCATATCAACATACAACTGGTACCTTAAGTGAACACTGAAGTAATGAAAGAAGGAACCACAACCACGGCAAACTTGAGTATCCTAGTAGTAGTGTTTTCCTCCATTATTCACTGATTCATCTTTGGTTCAAATGCAGCATGCAAGGTTTAAAACACATTTTCTGAACTTTGCGTTCAGAAGAATTTCCAAAGGCTTTGTGACCACAATATGGCTCTTTGCAATGAAAGCAGCAAAATTGCCTACTCATTTCAAGTCTACAAAAGACAGAGATGAATGACTTTGGATAAGTGATACAGTTTTTTAATGTTATTATTTTAGTGATGAAGCAGAGGAGGAGGAAATGACGACTCAGTGCCAACATATGATCAAATTAGGCAGGCACATTCTAAATGAATTAGTTAAAAAAAATGGATACATGTCAAAGGAGTTTGAGAAGTTCATCCTTTAAAGATTTTAACAAGTTCACTCCTGAAAACAATCTTGAGGTAACCTATTCTCAATTACAAACGTTCCTGTGGTCTATTAAAATCATGAAAGGACTCCCTCTGCCTTGGATGATTGATAAATTAAATTTTTCTCTGCATAATGGCAGATGATTCACCTAGCAATGCTGACCTTTTCATGAGAGTCTCATGCTGGGATCAGGACAGGCTAGCCAGCAGGGAGAAACACAACAGAAGAAAAAAATAACTGGAATGTGATTCATATTTGTGATGCAAATTGATCACATCATTCACAGATCATAAGAAATGCTACATCATACAGCAAACGGCTAAAGAGTGACCAGTCACTCATGTGTTCTTTTTAGATCAGTGTTCTGACAGTGGAACAGTCTTATTGAGTCTCCTAACACCTTAAATCAGAATGGAGAGCAGTCAGGTCTGACTGAGAACTCAAATTCCCAAAGGAAACACCATACAGTACCTAATAGATAAGAGACCCATCCAGTGAAGTAAAGGTCAAGTACCACTGAGAAAAGAGAAAAACCTTTTGCACACTGTGCCTACATTGGGCTTAAATTATAAAGCAGACTCTTTGTCAGAAGTTTATTCCAGTATTTTCAAAAAATAACTTAATAGTACTGAGTGTTTAGATGGTTTCATTTATCATTTTAGAAATCAAAATATTTATCGTACTGAACTCACTTGAAGTGAACAGATTTGGTCTAAAGATAGTTATTCAAAGAGAGATAATATTTTATCTCTACTAGTAGTATCAGTACATGTGAAAAAGCCAAAGAGTTCTGTCATGGATCAGGATGATCCTTAAGAAATGGAAAACATCTCTCTGGCAGGTTCACTACTCATTTTTGACACCTGGCTGGTCCAGTATTAAACACTTAAATTTGTAGCATATGACAGTATGAAAAAGAAGGCATTTTGCTTGCATGCACAGAAACCTTGAATTCTTTACAGCTGACTTGTACAATATTTTCATTTTTTACTAAACGATTTCTTTCAGAAAGTTTTCTTACAAACGCTTGGTTGTACAAGGATAGTCATTCATTTGTCATGCCTTTAAAAAGTGTATGAAGTCTACCTAAGAAGCCTTTGTTACAAGACTAGGTTGTTTTCATTTTCCATTGTGTTTGCTGGGTAATTTAAACTACAAATAGAAAGTTGGTTTGCTTGAATGTTGTTTGTAGCACAGGCTGACAATCTAAAGTTTTTTGGCACTGAAACTTAAAAATTTACTGTTAGCAAGAAAACACTCTCCCAGGTACTGAAAGAACAGTAGGACTAATCTGCATTTTTCAAACAGCAGTCAGTAAATGAAACAGATAATGTCCTTCTACAACCCGACACTGATTCTTGTCTCTATACTGCAGTTGCCTTTAAAATTCTGGAAATGTACAAAACTGTTCATACAGCCCCTACTTGAAACAAGCTTCCTTATTTACTTCTTTCTTTCTCACTCACTATATAAACACAGAGTTGCAGACATCCTGGGACTGTGTTGGTGTCTGTTTCATAGCCTGTGTCCAGAAGTTTTGTTTTACCAACTCTAATGATAATTAACCTGCATGTGTTTGTCTGTAGATTAGCAAACCTTTACCAAAATTAAATACTCAAAGATGATACATACCTCATTATTTGGAAGTGCAAGAATGTTATATATGTTTGTATGTATTACAAAACTGGTTTGCTTTAGTGAAATACCTTGATAATAAGAACCATACAATATTTATATCTCCATTTAACCTTTATTCTCTTTCTGGTTGCTGAGCATTGGAAAATCAAGGTTAGTTTGTTTTTGTATGGTTCTGTGTACCTACCTTATGGGACTCACTGCAGATTTTTGGGGAAAAAAATTCTGTGTTTCAAGAAGAAATCTCACAGGAATTAAAGTAATTTGAGTAATGGCCAAGATTTTCAAAGATATCTACAGGTCTCTAATTTCCTCTGCTCAAGAAAGGCAGAATTCACATGCTCCAGAAGCATTAATTAGCTAGTCTAATTAAGGTATGATAAAAATTTACACATAAATTACTCTCCTTTTTTGTATGAAGCAGTCTTTTTTGTACTTTGTTATTCCTACTTGTTAAAAGACCACACACACTTGCAGTGTAGGAGGATTTTAGTACCTGGGCACAGACTGAAGTGCCTGACCGGCAGAAAATCTGCAGTCACCTTGCAGTTCTGGCACCAGCCACTTTCTGGTGCAGTACAGCACAGGCAGCAACTTAGGGGCAAGGACTTGCTCCCCTGGCAGTCCAGAAGGGAAAGTCCTGAGAGGACTCAGAGGGGACCTTTGGCTCTTCAGAGTTTTAAATGAACGGTCAATTCAGCTGGACCATGCACTGACTCCATCTGATTGGATTTTTTCCTAACAGAAAAGTTTGAAAACTCTTTACAAGGTACATGAGAGCTGTACTCAATACAGTGTTCTAATGCCTGGGCAAAATTTGTAGCAATAAAGATGGGATTTGTATATGGTCCTCATTTAAGATTATTTAAAATTGTTGTGAAATCCTTCTCTTATCCATTCTGCATTTCAGATTACTCTTCAGAATGTGAAGGTAGAGAATTAAAAGACAAAAAAAAAAAGACAACTAAATTAGCTGTTTCACAAAGATTACTAAAATGTTGTAATTGCATATAATTATCTGTAACTAGATAGAAAAATATGTGCCACTGGAGATGTAACAAGAAGTTACTTCAGACAGCTGTTCTTTTCTGCCAGAACAGTCTGTGCTCAATTATGTAAAATCAGAATAATACAAAAGCATATTTTTATATTTTAAGGTTATAAATTAGCTCTCACAATTTACTCAGATATTCTCTACATGGCTATGCAGTACTGATCCTTGTGGGAGAAAGTATTTTGAAGAAACTTGTAAGAACTAGATTTATTTTTCTTAATTCCATGCTAATTCTCTCCAATGATATTTCAAGTAGGAAGGACCATTGCCATTTATTGTGGTGGTCTGGTGAAGATCTAGGTGGGGAGCCATGGCTGAGGAAGAAGGCAAAGCATCTGTGCTGAGCCAGTGGCTTTGCAGCCCATTAGCCATTTCTGCAGATGTTCCAAGGTAATTTGTAAGAAGGTTCCTGTCTAGTTTCATTTCCTTCTCAGCTTTACATAATGTCTCTGACCTAAAGAGAGCAATGAAACCTGTAAGTCTGGACTTGACAAGGCTCATCAGGACAGCCTGCAGGCACTTTGAACAAGTAAAACTCAGTCTTCTTAAACATTGAGCTCACTTTTGAGAGAAACTGTGCAAAATCTGATTTGTGCTATGAAACCTATTGTCTCAACCCTGCTCCATATAAAATGGCAATGAGTTTTTCTTCCAGAGGCTTGGCATATTGATCTTTGGACACTGCACTGTACAGGAGCCTGGCTTTTTCCTTTTAGAACAAGTTAACAGTGAAATCCTGGCTCATTAATGTGAGTTTCCACATTGATTTCTGTAGCACCTGGACATTTAATAGTATGAAATGTTTTACAGGCTAGAATAGCTACATGTTAATTACTACTGTTAATACATACACATTTTTAAAAATAGAATATGTGTAATTGAGATAATTTTTGAATTTTTTTTATATTTGATGGCATTTTCTGAAGAGAAAAGGATGAATAAGGAGATGAAAGGTGCACAAGATGAGAAATACATGTTTGCTATTGATACTAAAGTTATCAGATTATTTTAAAAAACAAGTTGGAAGAATAAGGAATGAAACCATCAGATCTTTAACGCAAGAATAATTGACAGTGAAAAGATGAAGAATTGAATATGAATCTAAACCAGGCATATGGGATGAGATAAATTTTTTAGAGCATGTGGGACATATTTTTTCCATAGTGCCCCCACAGAGCTTTCAGTAACCTGCAGTCAACGTTCATTTAAAGATCAAACATCTTCTCTCTCAAAACAAACAAACCAAAACATAGAGACTGCAAGTCTGTCTTTAGTGTCAAGGTGATATAGCCAAGTATTTTTCATAGATAAAACAAATACCAAATCTTTCTAATGCAGGTGAAGAAGAAAATGTTTTTTAAAAGCTAAAACATGAGTATTTACTAGGAACTTAAATGTTGTATAAGCAAATCTTATGGCATTTCAGAGTTTCATATCAGTCTGGTAAAATCAATCTCAAGAAAGAAGAATAGTAGAGAATATTTGTCTAAAGTGATTCTCAATTGCACAGAGCCAATAAGCAGTACAGTATCATTTTCAACGATACATCTGTTTTTCAAAGAAAGTAATGAATGTCTGTATTATTAAATTTACTTTTATGGAAACTTTATGGGAAAAGTTCTTGATGTTTATTGTGCACTAATGATCTCATCTTGGAGCTAGCAGGGTTTGCACATTCAAGTGTGCTCAACATTGTACAGTATAATAATATTTATAGGGTTTCCAGTAAGGATAAATAAAAAATTCTGAGGCATTAAAATCAAGTCAAGACTGCAGTATCTGTAACAAAAACAGACTGGAAGAGTTCTCTTTCCCAGCTGAGGAAGAATTCCCCTCCACTGCTGAGCTTGGTGTGCCACCTGTGTGTGTCTCCCAGGGCTGCTCGGTGTGGGCACTGTGCACACACCTGGAGCCAGGTCAGGTGCTGCAGCTGGGTCTGCCTGACCCAGAGGGACCCTTTGGGGGTCACCGGTGTGACAGAGGGCATGGCAGGCAGGCCACAACTGACTGCAGTTCAGCACACAGCCACGGAAGAGTCGTCTTGTTTGCCTTGTCCAGAAGCCACGCTCTGGAGGACTCCAAAGCTGATACCACCTTGCTGGACCCGAGCTGGCCTGGTCTATCTCAATAGTTTATGTTTCTTTCTCTGCTCTTGGTTCCCATACCAAGTGAGGCTGCAGACAATGCATACACAATTCTTATTTACAGAGATGTTCAGCAAGTGACTTCAGGGGTATTGTCTAAAGTTAGTATTTAGTTCCTTTGAAAGGAGAAGCTTACTCACTCATCACTGAAATAAGGTTCAGAACATGCTAAAAGGAAAAAGCCCCATTCTAAAAAAAAAAAAAAAAGAATTCCTATATGTCTTGTTCTACATAAACAGAAAGGGGAATTATGCCTGGAAGCAAGCAAAACTTGAGAATAACCACTGGGAAATGGTTGCAAATCTGAATTGCTGGAATCTTGTCTCAAAAGAAGTTTAACTCCTTTGTGCCATCCTGTTAGTCTTAGGTGACATGCTGAATATGAAATAGAAGACTGTACAAACACTAAACATATAGACAGCACCAAAAATTCTTTAAGTCAACTTAATTCTATTGTTGGCATTTTCTGGCATAACAAGGCACACACACACTCCCTGTCTTCAGGAAGGAAAAATAGTACTTAGTCACATCCTTGTTAGATGAATGTATATTGGCTACATCACTGTCTAGAGGCTAGACTAGCACTGATGTTACCTAAGAACAAATTTCTTAAAAGCACAGATACTAATTTTGCTCTGCTTAACATGAAGTAGCCATTTGCCTTGACTTCTGCTGGTATTTTTGATTATCACTCAGAAACTCAGACTGCCTTTACAAAGCAGTTCCAGTTCTCTTGATGTGAGTAGTATCTTTTGCAACCAGCATCGTTATTTTGGATTTTTTTCTTCTAACCTTTTTACTAGGTCACCATCTGTTAAAGCAGCTGCATATTTTGTGTGAAGTAGATAGGACATTCTTTTTGTATTTAGGAGCAAGCAGTGGTGAGAACTTCCTGTCTTGACTGAACAAGGACCTTAGGTGAGCCCCAGCTCCCAAATCATTGCTCGTGCTCCCTGCAGCCCTGGGGTGGCTTTTGTTATTAGAAGTAATCATAAGCAATAATGAAATATTTACAAACTCATAATTTAAACAGGGATGTGAAACACAACAGGCATGCCAGAGTGCTTCCAGTTTTGGAAGTACTAAGGTTAATCAAATATGACATTTGACTCAGAGTCCTTATTAAATGCAGACTATAGGTGTTTTTTCCTTGAAAGTTACTACAGGTTTGGTCTTGAGTCTCATAAAAGAATAAATGTATGGAATGATCTGGAAAAGTAAAAGAATTCAATGGCTGATGCCAATATGTAGCTTTCTGGAAAAAGCACAGGTTTAACATATCAGTAAAATACACATCCTGAGGGAATGCTTAACTTATGGGAAAATAAATTGGTTTAAAGCCTGCTGGGAGGGTAGCAGTTCTGCCACTGATTCAGAATGTACTGGACATTTTTTCCAGCAAGTGCCCATAAGGGAGACAATAACTAATATATTCCTTGTGCAAATAAGGTGATTGAAAGGGAATTGATAGCTGTTTCTTCATTCTATAAAATCATGACTTTTTTGGAAGGATAGCAGTTTGAGGTTTAATGTACAATTTTAAACTACTTTTTGCTATCAAGGATAGCTTGTGATACAGTTGGAAGGGTTTACTTTCTTAAAATATCACAAAATTAAAACAAGCCACAAAACCATCTCCTCTCCACCTCTCTGCCCTTCTTTTAACTTGAAATGTGTGTGTAGCAGACCTCACCAGCAGTTAGCAGGCTTAATGACTGTTCTCAATGGCCTTGATCAAGTAGACACAGTTACAGCTTTCTATGCTAACCATAAATATGGAGAATGAGCTATCCTTATGCACAAGTGTGTCTCATCTCTTTTTTATAGATAAACAATGTGTACACCTTAAAAATCACATATTTTCAAAGACATATACAGAAAGAAAAATATATACAATTATATACATTTGTATATTATGTATTACTAATAGTTAACTTCTGTGCATTTCAGAAAGCCAACTGGACTCACAACACCTCATAATATGCCAACCTGCTTTTAATACTAGAAAAAAAATGTAGGCTTCCATTTGTGTACAAATTAAGAGGACTTTGCTGCATCTGGAAGTGTTCAAGTGACTGCTGGAAGAGCTCTTTGCCTGTGTGTCAAACAAAGACCATGCAGCAACAGGACTAATCCTGCTTCAGGCACCTATGGACACATTCAGTGCCAAGTCTGGACTTCCTTGTGAGCTGCACTGTTTTTATAGAAACTATCCATTCACATGAATAATTGGTTTTCATAGTGATATTCCCTTCTCCTTTTAGTAAGATCATCAGAAGAAAGCCTCTTTTTGTTTTAGCTGCTTTTTCAAATCGTTTCAATTTAGTTCATGACTCCACACAGGCTTATTTCATCTGCAGGATGACAAAAGCTTTCTTGATCACATGAATGTAATTTTCTGTTAATGAGAACTCTTGAGATTTCTAACATGAGCAGCAAATTTACAAAAACGGTTTCTTCTTTTTAAGATTAATTTCATGGAATACTGCTAAATTAGGTCAGGCATAAAACATGCAGGCTCATATCTCTAGAAAGAACATAACTGCTATCATTCACTAATAAGAATGCATTCTAATAGCATTGAGGTTAAATCTCTAGACATTCCTGTTTGCCTCTATTTATAACTACTACAGTATAGGTGAAATACTGATCATGTGTCTCAGATTAAAGAAAGAGGGAATGCTGTGACCAAACTATGCTGAATGTGATTTAAAAAAATAATTTCACCATGCATTTTATAGAGCTATTAAAGAAATATAAAACAATCAATAATGAGATTTATGATGCTTCTTAATATCATTGATTTTTTTAGTGCCCAGAGTAGATCATATCAGACATAATATATATTCTAGTTTAATTACTGAAAATGGCCTTCTTCTGCTTTTGAATAGTCAATGCTCCAAAAAGAGAGGGGGGAAAGGGTTTGGGGTTTTTTTGAATGTTATTTTCCTATCACAGTTTTAATTTTCATCTAGAGTCCTGATGAATTTATATGGTATATCTAGTCATAAGTTTTTACTGTTGCACATACCTTGCAAAAATTGCAACAAACTTATTTTTTCATAAAAGAAATAACAGAAGTTCCTAGTTATTTGCCCATTCTGCTATGAAGATTTCAGTGCAAATGAGCTGTATATAGCAGATTTGTTACCATAATAACTTTTCACGTTGAAGACAAGAATAATGCCTAACCCCCCCCTACATCCTAATTTGCAATATATTAACTGGTGTTAGATTGACTTTTCTCTGGTAAGATAATATTCAAAATAGGGATAACAAAATTTCATTGACCAGCTGGCATTTTCTTTGCCATACACAGGGGTGTTTCCTCTGTCTTCAAGTGCAACAGAAGTGATTTTAATTAGTATTTCATTAATATTAATAGTTCTCTATAAGATAATTGCAGGATGGCTCTTAGGATGACTGATAAGAATTCAGATGTAAAACTGGTGCCATCAGAGCAGAGATGGTTTCGACTCTGCTGGAGTTTGACTCCGAGCTATCAAACTCCTCCATGGAGAAATAGAGACTATTAGAAAAGAAAGATTATTCTACTGCAAGAAAGTTATTTCCCATAATTTAAAAAGGAACGAGAAATGCCCTCCTTAGGTAGATGTTTTTCATAATTATTTTTAACTCTACAATTCATTTAGACTGTTTGTTAAAGAAAACTGGGTGATGGAGTGAAAGAGAAATGTGAAAGAGAAAATAAGTAACAAAAGGCAAAGGTCGTGCAGAACAAAACACTAGACTTACTAAGAAAAAATGCTGAATTCCCTTATGCAGGTAGTTCCTCTCAAATAAACTCTCTTCAATCTGATTTTGTGCTGCTGCAGTACTGAGCTAGACTAGACTAGAGACCACCAAGAAACCCAGTGGTAACTCTTGGAGATCACTCAGTTACAATGTCCTACTTAAGAATATTTGGAGAATATATGTCTGATCTTTATTATTTCAAATGCTCTGTATCAACTCCAAATTTCTCAGAGTGAAAGCTGCAGCATCTTTCAAGCCTCATAAGTGGCTCTGGATTTTGTAAAATTCAATTGTAAACTCTGAAAGTTTAGTGCCACATCTTCAGATTGCTGTTCTCTAGGTCTGTCCTTGCACTCATCCAACAATTCCAGGAGGCATTGATACAAAACAGGAAATCTTTTACTACAGCTTTCAACTCAATAAAGGTTTTCCCAGTTGGTAGCGTAGCAGTAAAAGCTCTTATAAATGGATTGCAGTGGGGATAGAAATACAAGGAGAAAACTGTTATATGGATTAATGAAGAGTTGATGAAATTAGTCAATTTTTAAACAGTTGGCAAGCTGAATAAACTTTTTTAAGGCAAATATGATCTCAAGAGGTAGGAGGATCAGAATACAACACAGAACTTGTAAAACAGGTACTTAAATAATACAAATAAGGAGATGCTTGAGGAATTTTAATATTCAATATATTGTCAAGGTTTGTGCGCCTTTTAAAATGCTAAAATAAATCATTAACAAAGTTCCCGAACATCTTGGAATTAGTTTTGTAAAAGCATGAACATAGTTCTGTGAAATATCTGAAAAATGGGGACAAAGAGAAAATGAAAGCAGCATCAACCTTTCTTCTAAATCCTAAACCTGAACAATGTAGTGCTCCCTGCCAATTGTCCATAGATTTGCACCAGCTGGTGGTATTATTCAGATTTGTGCTATGATTCATACACACACAAAAAACTGCGTATGACAAAGAGATTTGTACTTGTCTTGTAGTTTCCTACTAGGAGACTCAAAGCAGGATGGCATACGTAATCAGTTAACTGCCTTTTGTCAGGGCCATCACTGAACAAGTTGATGATTTTTTCTGTTCTGAATTAAACAGTGTTATTTCCACAAGTGTCTCATACACAGACAAAGGCAGAAAGTGCTGGCAGCTATTTGGAACTTTGAAAATGTGATTTACAAGAAACTTACCTAGAGTGCTTTGTCGGGAAGTTCTTCATATCTTTGTTCCTCAGTCATCTGTGTTAGTTATTGATTATATTTCTACTAATTCTTTTTAAATTGTTATCTCCTAAGAGTCCGGTGAAAGTGTGGACTTCATATCAGTTGGCAAGAACATTTGCTATTTTGGCTCCTTCTTTTTTTTTTTAAGTCTTCTTTTTCTTTGTTTTCATCCTTCAGGATTTTACCAGAAAATGCTTTGATCTTTTCAGGTCACCAACAGAAAAATAATATCCCTTATTTGAATACTTTTGTCTGAGAGATGGCTAAGTGATACTTACTCCATAAAAAGATCAGAAGTGGTCTATGTGCTATTCCATAATTACTAAAGCAGAGCTGAAGTTCTGTGTTTAAAAGTTGTAATGGGAGGGGAGGGGAAGGGAGAGGAGGGAAGGGGAGGACAGGACAGGACAGGACAAGACAGGACACGACAGGACAGGACAAGACAGGACAGGACAGGAGTCTTCTGAAGAACTGATCTTGCTCTTATTGTTGGGTGTGCACTCAATTGTTTTAATCTACACTAGAGTCTAATTGGCTAACCAAAAAAACCAAAAAAAACCAAAAAAACCAAAAACAAAACAAACAAAAAAACCCCCCAACTTATTATGTCTCTTCTGATATGAGTCCAAAGACCCATAATGCTCAATGGAATGGCAAGCAAGTGTCAGGGCATTAGGGTGATTACAGACTTTCCATATTTCCAAAGAGAGTGGATTTCTTAGCTTGACCAGAGAGATAAGAACTCTCAAACTGAAAAAGGAGGTCTCAGTAGACACTAAGTTGAGAATTTCAGCTCTATGTCAGTTGAATTGATTGAAACATTGTCTTATTTTAGCTTGGTTTAAATACGCTATTAACCTACAATGCCCCCAAAAGAAAACAGTATTATACTTCAGAAAATTCTGGAGGGTTTCATGTTGAAATCAGCCGACTTTCTATTCAAGTGGGAGACGGTAATGCTGGTTTTGTTCATGTATCCTGTAAAGTATGTGAATGGATCCATCACTCAGCTGTTCTCTTAAATTACTTTACATGTTAAGAACAGCATTTTAATTACATTCCTCATTTACCTAGTTTAGTTAATCACATATTAACATATTACTATGAGTGATACTACAACAATATGACAGCATTTAGCATCAAATAGCACTTAATTACAAGCAAGATTTCATTTTCATACTCCTGTGTCTCACAGTAAGCAACAAAAACACTAAAGAATTAGTAATAAGAGAAGGTATTGATTCAAGTTTCACATTTTCTTTTAACATAAGGCAAATGCTGCAGTTGTGCAATACCGGAAGAGGAAAAGCAACTATAGTTTCTTCCTATTTAGATGTGACAATATAAAATAAATTATTTTTAGAAAAAGGTTGCTTTTAGAAAGGAAATAGCATGAGACAGAATGTCAGAAGCCTCAAGCTGACATTCACCAGCCTTTAGCAGAAGGAAAGGTAATTTTAGCTTTCTCTGTTTACAGTTGAAAGTTGTCAGCACCATCCAATGGCTACATCTACCATTAGTATTCATAGTACCTCTTAGACTCCAAAAATACCGTAGTAATCTTTGGTTCTACTCTAGACTTTCAGAGTAGTAGCTGAGTTTGGGCTTTTAAGAAATTTGGCCCTATAATTATGGTGTTTTCATGTGAGAGTGATTCTTGGACTCCATATATCCCTGCCCTCTATCTTCTCTAATGTACAGGTACACGACCCAAACTCTCTCTCTTCAAGACCTTCCTGGGGATTGCTTTAGGGTCTTTCCACTGCTGACAACAGCTTCCATGCCATTCATTTGCTCTGAAAGAGAGCTTAAAAATGTAAGTTCCTAACCAGGTAGAGATTTCTCCAGACTCTGATGATGAACAGCATTTCTTGCATTTCCTTTGCACTAGCACATAAAGCTATTAAGGATGACAGTGAAAGTTAGAATTGACCGGCAGATTGGCTTGAGGAAGAGCAGCCCTACAATACACGTGGCAGTGATTTTGTCAAATGCTGTATAAAAAGAAGAGCAATACAGTGAACACGAGATAACAGTCCATGTCAGGATACAAATTTAAGTAATTAAAAAAGAATAATTTGAAATAATCAAAAAGCCTGATGGAGGTAGTAGCTGTGAAGACTTTTTTCCTGTTTTTTAACCGAGACAGCATTGGCTACCCAGACAGAACACAGTACCATATATGATAGCAAGTACAAGATGGTTGCTGGCTGAAAAATCGCTTGTTCTGCAGCAAGGGAGCCAGGTGATCAGTTCTGTAGCGTGGTATGAATTTAGTTACTTGAAAAACGAAAACTGGTGTCAGAGTTCAGATGCACAGGTTTCAAGGTAACCAATGAAACAAAAATCTTGGTAGTTGCCCAGATGTCTGGTTTTAACTTGGTTTTTCTGAAAAAAATTGTTACTGTCACAAATATGCCATGATTTCACCTAATAAATACGAAAGAGTGTTATTAAGAAATAAGCTGGAGTGTTTTGGAAAAGAAAGTTCAATGAGGCCATAGAGAGAAGGATAACCTCAAGGAGAAGAGTTAATAATAGTTCCAAGTAACTTTACACTGACCAGTCTGAAGTCTGAAATATCTGTCCATGTCATTATTCTTGGGAGAGATACAGGACATAAAATTCAACTATTTTATGGACATTTTGCTAACACTCAAGTATTAGATAATGTACACGGAGATCTAATTGATAAATGCTGTCTTTTTATATTGAGTTGTATGGGTCTGAGGTTTTCTTCATGAAAATAATTGTAGAAAATCTAAAAAGCAAAAATTGGATTTAGTCTGAATTTCTTTTTAATGTATGAGAAAGACATTACTCATTTAAATTACATTTTGTAGAAGTAATTCATGATAAACTGCTGCTTAGAAAACTAGCATGTCATTTAAATATAACTGATTACTGTAATCCCTTATATTAACCCAGAGACTATATGCAATAAACATATTTAAAAGTAGAGAGAATGCTAAAAAAAAAATCTTTGCCAGTAAAATAAGAACTCATGCTCACAATTCATAGAGGGTATTTTTAGTCAGGTGGTAATTTCCTGATAATATTCAAATTTTATAGGATGTGTATTTCAGAGTTTCCTGATACATCTTAATTTTTTCATGTAATTATACCTTATTTTATTTAGCACAGCCTTGCTTTGTCTGTGGACTGAAAAACAAATAAACATCACTGAAAGTCTCTGTAGTCCTAAGATTCACCTGGCAGAAATAATAGTGGCACCTTTACTACCAGTCTATTTTCCACACCTTTTAGCCAAAAAATAGAAGGCAAAGTATTTCTCCTATGTAAAAACTTCATGGTATTAGCTGTAAAACAAAATTAAAAACATTTACCTGTTTAACTGTCTTTATCACTATATGCCTTCCTCTGCTTCTTTTTACTAGCAGTTACTGTACTTTTACCTCTCAAGAGAAATTACTCAAAGTCTTTATTTTTGCACCCTGAGTCTTGCTTTAACCATTGGACCAGTCTCAATGCAAAGCCAGATGTTTACGTTCCTTTAAAATATCAAAGTTTGGTGGATTTTCATGTTTAAAGATGCTTCACAGGAGACACCAACAATGGTACCAAAACAGGTTACAATTTCCCGACAGGGTCAGTGCATGTAAACTGCTTGTCAGGATTAATTAAGTACCAGAGTAATCCTCAGTTGTGCATTGCTTGAATGTGCATCCCCAAGGCAGTTTGATACGAGGGGGCTTTGGATACCAGAGGAGGCTGTTGCAGGGCAGGTGAGACGGAGTCGCTCCGATGGCGCTGAAGTGCACACGTGGGTACCCACCACAGCCTCAGCGTTAGAGAGGGCTGGACTCACCAGTGTCCTGCCAGGCTGGCATCCAAAATGCTTCTGTGCCCTACTGTCTACTAATAAATTCCTTAATGCTTGACTATGTTGCAGAAGGAAGTTGTGAAGCTTGGGGGATTCAACCAATCTCTAATTCTGGCTTCAGCTAATATTTTATTGTTAATGCAAAGTTCACCAGCTTCCAGAGGTCCATTTCAGAATATTGACACTGTCATGCCCTGGTAAGAATGTGATATGTTTGCAAGTTCAAAATACAAATTTCAAGCCTCCTCAAGATTAGGCAGGGAGCTAAATCCTAAATTTGGACATATTTTTTCTAGCTCCTTAACAGGTGTGATCATTGGATTAATTGATAGGAGGCTTCTCGGCTGTTTTTTGAGAGGGTATAAGATCTGTATTAGACCCAACTCAGGGGTGAATACTCAGCTGCCTTAATCCTCAGTGGAAACAGGCACTTTTCCTCAGCCTAAAATTATGTATCAACATGCCTAGGATAGGATGGATTTAGGTCTCCATTTTCCTCCTGGAAATGCAAGAGGCTGCCTGCAGACTAGTTACTGTAGCAGTCATTTTTAAGCATCTTGCAATCCCTGTGGATACCACTGAAAAAATTCCGTACCTATTTCAGGATTGTGATTTCCACTAGGGATAAAGGAAAAAATAAGTATATGCCCCCTGAAACTTAGTCTGTGTTTTAGTAATACCTAAACAAGACTACATTTCATTTCCCTGTATTTTTCAAAAGATATTTTGCTTGCCAGATTTTCTTTTTGTCTGACCATCAACTCTAATATCCACTATGTGAAATTGCTAAGTACAAAACAAGAAATATGTCTTGTAGACATTTAATAGGAGTGTGCAAATCCTTCACACAACTGCATAATTTATTAGCTTTTAATCTCTTTCCTCACAATAGTCTCTGAAAATAGTAATGTCCTCAAAATGTAGTTTTTATTCCTTTTTTTCTACTACTATACAGCTATACCATGCAGTATAAGATGCAACTAAAGTATACAGACATTGATTTATCTGTTATATTACCCTGTTTGATGATGAAGAAGAGCTAAAGTAAAAAGGTTTAGGAAAAGTAATCTGAAAAAGAATCAGTGGTTCAAGGTAGGAAAGCGTTCAGTGACTTTATGACATTTACAGGGCAGAAAATATCAAGAATTGGAAAACAGCATTTATTTTAGTGAACATCTAATTAAGGCCTGACTGGCCAGCATGCAGGTATTTGAATTATGAGGGTGAAAAATGGTGTATGTGAAAAAAGCCATCCTGATTGTACAGAGTGTGGCAATGCAGGATGCACCCTGCCCCAGAAAACATCGTGGAGCAGCCTCCAAGGTCTGTCTCTTGGGAGAGGCAGGGAACAGGGAAGGCATAGCTGAGGTCCACAGCATATCCTGGCACTCAACATTGCAACAAGAAGTCTGTGATGACACAACACCACAGTGAGGATAGGGTGCCTCACAAATTATGAATTTCAGCTGGATCACAAAGTGTAAATTTTGTATGAGCAGGAAATTTGAAAGGTAAAGACATTACGAGTGCAGCTTGTGTCTGAACTGTGAGAGAAGTTCTGTCTAGAACCAGAAATACACCTGAATTTCCCTTTGACTGTTATCTAGGTGACAAAGGTGATGAATAAATAGCAGCACAAAGGTACACCCTCATCTCAGGATTTCCTGTTGCTGGTTTCTAGGTGTGGGAATGCTTTCCTCTAGTGTGAACAGCAGGCCTGTGCATACTGCTTGTACACTACAGACAAATGTAACAAAGGGGAAAAAGACAGGGAGCTGTGTAACACCTGCAGCTTATACTGCTTGTCAAATGCAATAGGAATTTAAATTATTTTCTAACTAATGAATGTATACAGACTCCATTAGGAGAATGTATAGGTCTTGGCACCTAGAGGAAGAATATACAGATTGTAATGACAGCATAATGAACGTTAAAGTCATAACCTTTTGAGACTCGTTATATATAAATGAGATTGCAGTCTACGTAAGAATACAATATGTAGTTTTGACCTTTCTTTGAAATTCAGAAAGGGTGCTTAGCTGTGAAATTCATTATGGTCTCCAGTGTGACATAGCTATTCATTTTTAAAGTGATTAATTTTGGTTAGTATTGACTGAAGACTTCATAGGACTAAATACAGAGGTACCATGGGCAAGAATACCATATAAGCAGGAATCATCTCCCTAACTAAGCATTAACAGGTAGCCCTTTTGTCACATTTTCCATACATAAAATAACAATCAAGTAGAAAATATAAAAATGAAATTAATAGCATAGATTGAACATAGTTTTTAGTCTTTTTAATGAAATATGCCTCATTAAAACACGGATGTGATTAAAGAACTTCAATACTGAAGAACAAATGGAATATGCAAACATCTTCAGTTTATGAGAACTTATAAACAAAATGGCACATATGGCTGTATCTAATAAATTGTTTCTTGTAAACTTTGAAAGGCAGGAGTGTCTGGGTTTACATATAGACAGAATTTAAGAACAACAGATAATGTATTTATGATACAAAACTCAGGAGTAACTTCAGTACTTAAAAAATAATAAAAAATATTATTTAAAGTTATTACTTCACTTACACTACGTCTCCTGGCACATCTAGAATCCAAACAGATGTCTTGAATTAATTGAGTAGACAGGAGTGATAAACTTTCAAAGCTCTGCTGACCTTGTAATAGCTATCACACATTGCAGTACCTGAAGATCTTATTCTTTTGCTTTTATGGCTAATTTTATCTTTAGCTAAAGGTCAAAATCAGTCCATTCAATAGGCAATTTAAAATGAAATCTCTAATAACATTTTAGTAAAATTCTGTCATTCTGTTACATAAAGTGATTAAATATATGTAATTGTATTATTAAATTTTCCAATTACTGATTTTAATGTGTTAAAGGAGTCTGAAAATACCCCATGCCATTGTCAGAATAGTGTGTGTAAGTACATTTTCTTACACAGATTTACTGATGCCTGTAGTTTTGGACTGTGTTTGGTTTTAAGCAGATTTTTCATATACTTTACCTCAAAAAGTTTTAACTGTGATGTAACGTGGTATTTGTTCTGAAACAGAAAGATAATTTTTAAGGAGTGTTCATCTTTTCATGCAAGTTGAACTCAGCTTTCTGAGTATTTCCAACAGAATAACCTACCCTACAGGGTTTATCTATATTATACTGGGTTTATGTCATGTAACTTCCTAAATATTACTTTTACAAGGTATGGATATAATATATGGTATAGTATCAGCTCAAATTATATTTTTAAACATAAATTTACTCATAATGCTTTACACTAGGAAAGCTAAAATAACATTTTTAAAAAGCAAGTTTTGTGCAGTAAGGAGAAATTTTTAAGTATTATAAGGAAATGTATCCTATTGCCAGTTATGCTTGATATATAAATCATGAAAGTAAAGCTTAATTTCTGAATGGACAGTACACAAAAAATCTGCCAGATTTGTTTATATATAAACAAATACATGACTTTTCACAACTCAGGAACAGAAATCAGAAATTACAGTTCAAAATTAATCTAATCAAATTTTATTTAATTCTAACCAGATTTGTTAGAGGATTGTGTAAAGACATTCTTTGAGTTTAAACTCACATTTATTTCATGAGCAAACACACAGGTTTTACATCAGCCCAGGGAGAGCTTAGTCCTTACTGTGAGGGTCTGTGTGCAGGCAACAAGTGCAGAGACCACAACAGCACAGCTTGGGTGGAAGGTACAGGGTGAGAAGATCAGGGAGACCTCAGGGCTTGGCTGCACTTTTACATATTCTGCCTTGTGGAGATTGTTGGATGAACTGAATTTAGTCCTTATTTCATATGGAATGTAATTTCCTGGGAAGTCAAACTGCAAGAAAAGTTCCTTGAATCTGGACAATGGAAATTATTTATATAAATAATGCAATACTAGAAGAAAAGTTGAACTAGAAAAACAACTCCCGGAGCAGGGAAGCAGAGGATAGAAGAAAGAAGGGTTGAGCTGTTTTATTATAATATAGTGATCAAAGATCACAAGTAATGCTTAATGTTTTGTAAGATCAGATGAACAGCTTCCTAAATCTGGAGACTTAGAGCAGTGACTGTCTCCAGCGTTCCTTTATTAATACAACTGCTTAAGAAATTTAATACATGCAAGAAAAAAAATCCTGTGTCCCCTTTTGTGAGCTTCATTTTGTAAAAAGTTACTTTCAAATCTTATGCCTGAGAGGAGGAATTACAACTCCTGCTGTACACATAATTGCTTCAAGTCCAAAGTGCCTGAATCTCCAGATTTTCTCTATGGAATCCATTAAATCAATTGCTCAAATACAACAGACTATTGCAAGCTTTTACAAGTTTAATGATACAATATAAGCTTCAGGACAAGTTCATGAGGTGACAGTGGTCCAGCCTCAAAAGAAATTGAATTTCAGCTCTCTTTGCGTTTTCACTTGGCCTAAATCCCTTGAAGTGCTGGGATGCTACAGAGAAGCACAACAGTGTACTTACTGGGAGGGCTGCAGACACTGCTTTTGAGGCATCTGCAGCTGTCTCTAGCCCAAAGGCGAGGAAGAAAACTTGGTGTTCCCTACAGTAGGCTGGAACATGAACAAAAGGGACAGCAGTACATAAAAGAAACCTTTATAACACTGACAACATGCACAGTAAAAGCATTCAAAAGCATAATAAGGGTTAAAAAATACTGTCTGTAGAAAGCTGGGGCGAAGAAACAAAACTATCAGGCCTAAACAATGATATCTGCCAACTCTTTTCTTTTGTTCATATATTCACTTCTATTCAGGATTCTCTACTGTGTCCTTTACTGATGGCTGAGTGCTTGCCATAAGCCCTGCCAGCACATTCAGATCTGTGAGGGAGCAGCACAGCCCGTGTCAGAAATCCTGCTTCTTCAGAGCCCTAGGCAGGTATCTGCCCAAGCAGCACGGGCACAGATTAATGATTACCTTCCCAAGCTTGTGGCCATTCCAGCACAGCCCTGGGCAGCTGCTGGATGCTGTCCAGTCAGCAATTTTCCAGTTCAGAAAGCTGTGGGTAGCTGTGGAGAAGCACAAATCACAAATCACTTGGCCTGTGCAATAATAGCCCATGGTCAAAAACCAGCCAAAGATAGAAGATACCCAGGAATTTGGCAATTCTGTTTCACACTGTTGTCTGACATCTTGGCTGTCTGTAAGGGCACTTGGCTAAACTTGCTGTGCATTTTGGGGATCATAGCATGGTATTTTATTCATATTAGTAAGTCAGTATTATGCTGTTTGGAGATCTACTGCACAGAATAATTTTGATCTGTGTCTATTAATTAACATTATTCCAGCTGCTAATTGAATGTCTGTTTTATATAATATACCTGAATTCTTGTCTATGATTCATAATAGATCCAAGCCACTTGTTATGACTGATGACATCAGAGGTTTGTTAATAGTAACAAACGAGCTGCTGGATTTGAAGCCCTCTCCTTTCACTTGCATTTTGGGGAAGGTTCTTTAAACTCAAAGTTTAAGTGGGAAAAAAATCTTCCCCAAAGTAATATGAAGATGGATGCAGCCAGTATAGCTCTGAACACTGTTTTCTTTTAATCTTCTTTATCACTGTGCTGTCAGAATATATTTAAGATCATGTAAATCCTGATCTAAGAGAATTAGATTCATTCCATATCCAGTGAATAACTTCAGTGTTTTGGAATAGTCAAGTCTTTATCTTGTAAAATTAAGTTGCTGGCCCAGCATACCATTAGCTTCAGATTATTAGTGAAAATTTAAGTACATTAGCACAGTAATATAATGGGGCTGGTCTTCAAAATTCCTGGCAACTTGATGAAGAAAGCTGTCAAACAAAATAAGCCTGGTAGCCACTAATAATAGTAAATATTTAAACTTACATTCTCCTATACACTTCGTTCCTTATCAGCTGCTGCATTGGGCAAAGTTGATTTAAGAGAGGAGCAAGCTGGGCACCAACTGCCCCAAGACTGCTGGCATACATCAGGATGGCAACCAAATGGTTTTGATACCCAAGCTAATGGGTACACATGTGTGGTTTCCTATACCCTCAAAAAGGCAGGGGAGGGCCCACAGGTACAAGGATTTTGTTGGGAAGAGTCTTAAGCTGCTCCATCCATTTCCATTTGCTGCTCCTGCTAAGGGACATTCAAGTCCCCACTGCAATGCTGTGGCTCACTGAAGAACTGGGAAGAAGGCCATGTGGCACAGAGCTTATCAGTAATGTCAGCACTGTGACACAGCAACAGAGGATGGGAATTAAAGGAAGGTGGCTGGTCAAGATTTACAGTCTTCTGTGTAATTCTTCACCTTAATCCTTACTGTTTCCTGCCTGCTAGAGTTTTGGGTGTGGAGAAGAAATCTTCAAAATTTACATAAACTGCAGTTTTGAGCTGTTCCAAATATGGCGTACCTTTGGCAGAGATTATTGCTAAATATTAAAATCACTAGAGTGCTAAAACAACAAAATAAAAAATGAAAATGTTTACAGCTGATGTATATAAGATTCAAAGTGGATACTTGAAGCATTCCAGTAAAAAATATAAAAACATCAGTTGCACAAAACTGATTTATCCAATCATTGCAGTTCAAAATTGAGAATCAAGTATGACAGACATAGGGACATATATTCTTTTTTGGGTTGTCAGGGTAAAGGAATAATTTCTAGATGGAGAAATAGAATATAGACCAGTCATATAATATGCCAAGGATGCATGATCTCCAGAAGCATATTTTTCCTATATGCCATTTTATCTGAGGTGCTAATTGCAAGTAAAATCAGAGATTATCCTTGTTGATTGGTTAGAATCAAACAGGATGTAGGAATTGTAAATGCTGGAAGTACACAAGCTGAGATATTTGTACATACACATTTTTGGGACAGTCAGGGCATATCTAATATCAAAATTAGTTCTGAGGTCATGCATGAGTCTGGAGATGAAGATGTTAGTGGTTTTCATGAATACAAGGTCACAATATTTTAAATAAATCATCTACTACCAAACACAGTTTGACTGCACTTAGTAATATGTAACCCACAACTCCACTGAATGCTTCTCTAATCTTGCTGACAACTTGACCAATAATACTACTATTTATAAAATGACCTGCACTAAAAGAAGTGAAATACGAGAAAGCAGTTGGCTTGCTCTCACTGCTGCAGTAATCGTGGACAGTTTAGATGTGATCCACACATATCAAAAAAGTTGTGGTTTTTTCTGTTTATTTATTCAGATTGGAAAAAAGATTGAAAATATATATATATATGCTCAATTTTCTTTCCTCACAATCCCATGTGCAGAAATAGCTGTCTCAAGTTATACAGTGCCATTGCTCAGTGTGGTGACATTTGAGCAAAGTTTTGTCAGACAAACATACACAGCCAGGACCCAAGAGGGCAAACATGATAGAAAAGGCAGCAGCAGCAGCATCATACCAGCCCTAACACTGGGAAGTTTGATCCTGAAGATCAATATGAAGAAGAAATATGAATTATATGAAATAATATAGATACATCTCAAACATTATTCCAGATAAGGACCTAACTAAGTCTCTAGAGAAAATCATATGGGTCCTGCCTTGCAATAGAAGCTCTAAAGGAGGAGCAGCTTGGTAACTCTTACATTAGCACTGGAGGTTTGTTACGTGTGCCAAGCACCAGACATTAAGAAAGAAGTAAAAAAATACCATGAATATTAAACTACTAGCAACTTAAAGGAGACATTTATTCCCCTAAGACTCTGCAGTAACACTGCAGTCATTTAAATACCTGCTGTCTAGCAGATGTGACAGCTGGAGCATGCACTGTTCAGAGGCATCACAAGCTTTGGGGTGACTTTGAGTACTCTTTTTGTCCTTCATGACACAGCAAGACCCAGTAAAGCAGCAGGTTTGATCAGAATCTGTGAGGAATCCAGAAGGAGAAAAGGTTTTGTATTCAAAGGTGCCTTGGGCTCTAAAGTCCATTTTGGAGAGAACTCCTAGTATCACAGTTTGATGGATACACATTCTGAAGGGAATATCAGCCCTCTGCTAATCAGTTACTTACAAGATGATTCAATAGCACATGGGAAAAGAGGAGATAAAGACACTTACTCCAACAGTAATTGTTCTTTGAGTTGTTACATTTAGAATGGATGCTAGGATCTGCTCCCAGTTCATTAGGATGTAGATGGTAAGGGGAACTTGGAAGATTTTGGCTTTCCAGACTTTAATATCTTCATAGAAGCAGAAACTGGCATCGTGTGCCAAAGTTGCTGCTCTGAGATCTCCAAGCTTGCTCAGATGAGGGACAGAGATCCTGTATAGTGGAAATCTATTGACACCAAGACCTTCAACCACTGTAACTTTAAAATGTAAATGTTGATAAAAAATGCGGAGCATGAGGCAACCTATTTTCAAGAGGGAAACAAGCTACTAAACATCATCTGCAGTAGCCAAGGCAAACACAGCATCTATCCATTTACCATCAGGAGAAGGCAAAGGAAATGCACCTACAAACTTCATTTTGTGTTTGATCTGTTAGTACTGAAAGAACCCAAGCAGAGAGAAAAACAGTGGATGGGTTTCAGGTTTTAGTTGCTTTGCCAGAGTCATTTAGAATAACAAAGACCTCTTGCACAAAATAACCTCTGAAGGGTGGTGCAATTAGTTTGCATAAGCTTGATAGTAAAATAGGAACAGTAATAGTCCTACTCTGAAAAGAATACTTTAGTATGCCAAATGCTAAAACATTTGTTTTCTTATAGACCTCTATGGGTAATTAAAGTACAACTTTCAGAAAACATTGACGGTATTAAGTTTTCTTAAGGAAACCACTAGCTCAGTTGTACATTTCATTGTTTATATTTTCTTTTTTGAAATCAAGTGAAAGAAGAGTAAAACTACAGTTACAGTATTTGTGACTGTAAAAGGCAGAGTATTTCTGTGAAGCAACATATATGTTAAGTCTGATCAACTCTGTGACCAAGGGCACTCCTCACAGAGCTAAAATGAAAATCCACAAGGATGTTTTGTGGACAACAGTAAACTCAGATTGTCTGTCTGTTCAAAAGAAAGCTTACAGATATTAGTTACATGATTTTTTTTTTTAAGACAATGGTTAATTTTTATTTTATGACTACCTTCTTTCTAAAGAAGCTTACACCAGTTTTTTACTGCTGGAAAGGATAGTATTTCTAGGAAAACATTTATAGATAGAACTTTTTTAATTTGCTGCCTATTTTCTAATAGGCAGCAAATTATTGCAGCATGTTATGCAAAGGTTCTCGAATTTCAATGCAAGTGCACAGACAGAACACAGGAGGACTTACATGAACAAATCAAAGTAACACAATTTAGCTTTTCTAGGTAGGATAGGCTGGATATGTAAGCCTCCTTATATTTATGGTTAGGTAATGGATTTATTGAGGTTTGGTTCTAGATTGTCTTTCAAAGTTTTCTTTGCTCTTTTTTCTCCTTTTGGTAGACACCTCAAAATGTTAGCATCAGCAGCAGCAAACAGATCAGTAAATCAGCTTTACAGAGCAAACACAGAAATAGCAGAGGAAATAAACTTCAGCATAAATTCTACCCTCTTCCATTTTTCCAGTTATTACAGAAATGCGGGTTTGTGCCATATATAGATAATCTTGTTACCATGCAAGCTGCTGGAAATGGCTGTAATCATTCTGCCATTGTATAAAGGCAGGGATTTTTTTTTATTTGATGAATGGAACAGAGCTAAAATCAGGGTTTTTTCCACAAGATATTACTAACAAAGCTGAGGAAACAGCAAGTCTTAGCCCATGAAAACGAATGTGTTTGGTTCAGAAGATGAATGACAAGACAAGAAGTCACAAAGCTCTTCAGACAGATAGCAAGAATATTTCCTACTCTCAAAACATTCTTACTTGAAGGTTTTCATTAAAAGCTCCTTGTAAGTAGTTAATAAAATGACCAGAATGCAATACTTCTAGGAAAACAGTGAGAACAATTCTAGACATGTTAACAAAGCACTGAAAAAGGACAAAGAGCAAAAATTATTTGGATGCACTGTTTTATCCTAAGCAATATATTTAGAGAAAAGACTATTCTATCAGAATTAAATACAGTATTAATTTAAAAGATAGAAATATATGCATAAAAATATTGGCAAACAAGGGGGTCTTGTAAATTAACTGAAGAAGTGTGTCCCTTTTCTGTCACTGAGATGAACTCTCTACATTTCCCTGTTTTTCTATTTCTATTTCCACACTGATTGTGTGGAAGTACATAATGCTACCTGCTAATAATCCAAAAACCAAATCACATGGAATTGTTTCAGTAATGGAAACTGTGCATCAAACTACCAGTATGTTTAAAGGTGCTTGAAAACATATTCTGAAGAGAAATCTGCATTTCTGACTGTGAATACCTGTGCAAAAAACACGTAGAGCAAAAACTATAAAATGTTCCTAAGGCAGTGTTGGCTTTCAGGTGCTTTTCCCCCATTTATGTTAAGAAGGAGGCTGCCAGGTCGAAGTGTGAAGCTGGCCCTGTCCCTCCCTGCTTTGAAATCAGCTGGGCTTTTCCTCTTTTGTGAAATTTTAACCTGACATTTCAATCTAAGTAAATCACACCGAGAACAAAGGTGAGACTTTCTCTCAAATGTCTTTACAGTGCACAAATCCTTCAGTGTTTTTAAATGACACTATGTATGTCACAGTGTCATTTATAAACATAATGACATTCTGTAATAGCAGGGGAAGGGTGGAGGGTTGCAATTATTGTGGGGTTTATTGTATTTCTTTTATTATATATATTTAGATTACATATTTTTTCTACATTTAATTTTTAATTTTGTAATGTCTACTATTATATTTTTCTAATACAGTATTATATTCAAAAGATGTATGAGCAAATCCTGACATTTCCTTAATTGTAGAAGTTCTAGCAAGGATAAGTTGTTGATGAATAATGTGTCAATAGTGGGAGAAAAAAATCCCTCCTATTTATAGTAGGGAATGCTTCTTTAATTTTGTCCTCAACAAAAATTTACACAATTTAAAATGTTTTTCGCCCCTGGAACGTGAGCTTTTGTATGGAACATTAATTTCTGTTACACTGAAAAAGAATCTATACTGCTTATATAATATTTGAGTTAATTTTTAACTGGCAAGAAAGCATGATGCAGTTTTACTTTCAGTGATCCTCTTGCAGCTGGGGTATCTCCATCCAGTGAACAGCATGGTTCCAGCATGATTGGGAGTATAGTCTGATACTTGTGCTTCTGTTAATATTAATGTAATGAAGTATTTCAATACACACAGGAATTTAAAATTATGTAATAGAAGCATTTAATGCTATTGAACTTCATTACATAGGCTTGACATATATGTAACTAGAAAATAATACTATAAAATGTAACTAATTAACTAAAATCCTCAAATATTTTACAAGACTGAGATTGACATCCAGAAATATTCCATAGGATCCAGTTCTGAAATTCTTCCCACAAAATAGCATTGTATTACTATTCCTTAATATTCCTCGTTTTTCCTGGTCCTTTTACCTTTCTAGTTATCTAGATATTAGTATTTTTTCCTGACTACTGATGGCTTTTTTGTTCCAAAAAACCAGAATTAGTCTTTTGCTGCTGTGTCTAAGTTAAACTATTTAACCATCAGATTTAGTGTTATCTTTGTTCTTTCTTCAAAGGAAGTGCATAAGAGACTCCGCGATCCTTAGACAAGTTTAATACCATCCCTGTGGTATGGATGATCTAATGTCAACATTCCAAGAGAGCTAAGAAAACATCCTATCTTTGTTTGAAATGCTTATATTAGAAGTAATATAAGCCAACAGTTACAAAAGATGCCAAATACGCTGCATCTTTCAAAGTTTCCATTGCCAAAAGTACATTTTGAACTGGCCAAGTTCAAATGAGTTTCTTTTTATTTCTGAAAGCTGAGTGTTGGAGAAGTTGTGTCCAGCTTTTCTGAAAGCATTGAGCTTTATTTATGATTATTTGGTTATACTAATGCACTCCATATTGGCATCACTTTCAAGTTCTCTGGACAATTTGGGCTCTAGGAAGGATTATTTCTTGTTTGGAAGAAAATGAGCAGATAGAGTCCTTGGGTATTTTGTTCTCTTTACAAACACACTATCTAATATCAAAAGCAATGCACAGTGTACTGCTCAGAGGGCTGGCACGACATCCCAAGAGTCCCAGAAACCAATTCGTTTCAACCTCCAGCAGCTCATTTCCCCTCCCACTGTTTCAAGAACTCAGCCAAATTCCTTCCTCGGTGTAGTTTTGCTGAAACAATTTTTTACCATGTAGTCTTGCTGAAACAATTTGTTACTGTAAGCTCAGATGAACTTAGTACTATGTTACTTCCCCTTCTCCCACATATTAAATCTTTTGGGACAGATTTTCTTTTGCATTATGCTAGTATTTCTCTGTTCACCTTAGTAAAGGTTGCTGCATACTTTTTTTTAAGTGAAAAAAAAAGGATCTTTACAGTGTTGTCTTGAAAAAAATTTTTTACTTCTGTAATGCAAAACCCTTTTTCATGCAAGTCCAATGTTTCTTAACACCTTCCTGAGTTAACTGGAGCCACCTAAATTTGTGAAAAAGGGAGTCTTGATCTGTAGCTCAGCCAACAGGGTTTTTCCTTCCCATCCCCCAGGAGTACTGCCTGACTGACACAGTTCCGTGGCTGCTCTGCTGCAAGGTACATGGGCAGCTGCTGGTAAGTGTGATTGCACCTTCTTTTCCCAGATCTGCATGGCAGTGCAGTGAGCCTGACTGAGCCAACTGATTTTTGCTTTTTTTTGATGGTTTGGGTTTTTTTAGCCAGATTAGTCCATGATCCAGTTCATCATCTGGCTGTACAAACAATGGTGGGGTGATGGAGGGACTGCAGTGAGGGGCTGCACTCAAAGCAGGTCAAGGTGACTGTTCAGCTATTGCTGTATACAGCATCATGCCGTGATAGGGAAATGGAAGAAGGGAGAATAAGATGATCTGAGGTTAACTCACCACAAAATTAATCCCATATATTCTCCAAACACTTGGCAGTGCACAATGAATTCAAATTTTTACTGGGAACTGTAACACACTATCTGTCCTGCTTCTGATGTGACAGCAACTGAATCCATTTGTTTCTTCCTTTTGCCCAAACGTATGAAGTTGGATTAATGACTTGTATTAAATAAAGGAGTTACAACAATAATGGATCAGAGTAGCAGAATTACAATGACACAAATGCTCACATTTAGAGGGAGGCAGAAAGCAACAGTAATCTTGAGAGAGAGATAAAGGGATAGAAAATGGAAACAGCATAGCACATCTATAAATAACTTCCAAATGAGTATGCAGTATACGGATCATACGAAAACATCTTTACTCATGCAGAGCTCCCAACATATCCTCTAGGCAGAACGAGCACCCAGCTAGCACATACTCAATATTTCAGGTCAGCCTTTCTAGTAAACTGCAGGTGACAGAGTTCTTATAATCTGCATCTCTATAAACTCTTCAAGTGGGTAAAAAATGCATCAAAAAGTAATACAGGAATCTGAAGGGATAGCTAAAAAGAACAACAAACTGAGAAAAAAAAGAATAGAATCAGGCATGGACAGAAGAACATTAAGGGAACCATAAAGGGAACAGTCACAAAGTAAATCCATAGTATCTATGTTGTAGGATAATCTCTATTACGAATTATTAATGTAAATTGTAGAGTTTAATGCCAATACTAAAAGGTAAAGAAAAAATACAGCACATTAAAAATACTACTTTTGCAGCCATTGAGACACAGATATTAATGTTTGTCAACAATTTTTTTAAACAAACTAATGATTTATTACATTCTGCAAGCATCTATATTTTAAACCCACCAGAGGATGGTTTCATCTATTTCTGTACCTAGTAATGATTCAAAAGGCCTTATACATATTCAGAACATTTAAAAAATGCTAAATTACATTTTTAAAGTAAATAATATTTTTTATTTTTCTTTTCAAAGTAAAAATTCTTTTTATTTTTGAATAAATAATATATCACCAAGCAGCCAGAGGAGGTGATTTGCCTGCTCTGCACTTGTACAGCCTCATCTCGAATATTACATGCAATTTTCGACATGACAATATAAAAAGGACATTAAGCTATTGGAGAGCTATTCCAGAGAAGGACAACAAAGATGGTGAAGGCCTTGCAGGGGAGCTGTATGAGGAGCAGCTGTGGTCACTTGGTCTGTTCAGCCTGGCGGAGACTGAGGGGAGACCTCACTGCAGTCACAACTTCCTTGTGAGAGGAAGAGGAGGAGCAGGCACTGATCTCTTCTCTCTGGTGACAGTGACAGGACCCAAGGGAATGGCCTGAAGTTGTGTGAGGGGAGGTTTAGGCTGGATATCAGGAAAAGGTTCTTCACCCAAAGGGTGGTCAGGCACTGAAACAGGCTGCCCATGGACGTGGTCACAACACCTGACAGGAGTTCAAGAAGCATTTGGACAATGCTCTCAGGCACATGGTGCAGCTCTCTGGGTTGGTCCTGTGCAAGGCCAGGAGCTGGACTTAGAGCATCCTGATGGGTCCCTTCCAACTCATCTTATTCTATGATTCAATAAATATTACTGTTTTGTAATACGCGTGTTTTACTGGGATTAAGATTGATTTCATATCTACAGCATATATCCAACACAATGTGCAGAAGTGCTAAGCATTTGTCATTCTTTTGGTAACATCTATCTTTGTAAGGTACAGGCCCTTGTGAGCACAGCCTATGAAACTTCATGGAGTACTCCAGTGAAGATAAGCAGAAGTGAGACATGAATAAGCCTCTAGGGTTTGTTCCTTTCTTAGCCAATTCCTAACCTGGATTGGTGCTCTTGTTAAACTGTGCTCCAATGTGCCTTTCCAGAGTTCCTGCTATTGTCCCTTTCCCCATATGACAGATAAATACTAGGGTGATGTTTATTAACTCCTCAACAAATGAAAAATGACTTAATAAGACAACAACAACAAAAAAAGAAGGTAATTCTATTAATATTCAGAAAACTTACAAATCTTGCTGAGATACACAAACTTCCAGTTTTCCCATAGCCTGAAGACTCAGAGTTGAGAGACATAATCTGAAGCAGTAGCAGAATCCTGCTGTTCAAAGAAGACTGCTCCTTGTGCAGAGCTGATGACTTAAAACTCTACTATTTCAGTTCAACTCCCTTAAAAGATGAGTCTGTCTTTTATTATGATGCTGCAGCAGCAAGAACAGGGTAGAAAATATACTCTGAATTCCAACATTACTGAACTAAGAGTTTTCTCAATAAATAATATATCAAAATGTGGAGGACTGGATGAAAGAGAAATCTTGAAAACATGCTGTGCAGTGTTTAAAATACCATGAGCTCATACCTGGAACACAATTATTATCATTTTTTTATGATTCTGTGATGAGAGGCTGTAGAGGGGGCAGCCATTGATGTAAGCCTGGGTCCTTCCTTGCCAATTAGTCCAACATGAAAATACTTCACATTTTTTAAGGGAAGAGTAAATTCTAATAGGTGGCTTCTTCTGTCTTCATATCAAAATAGTTTCAAGGCACTAATCACAGCAGTGTGCTATAATTATTTGATCCAAACTACATTTAAACTGTCACTATAGAGACAGAAAATATCTAGGCAGATGCAAGTATCTCTCTCTGTGCTGACATCATTACAGTTGTATAGAGGCTTCCTGATACACTGTGTATGAGTTGGTTTTCTCCTTAGCCAAACTAAGCTGTGTTTGAAGTGGCTGAGAACACAGTTCAGTTCTTCATTGCCTTGGTGAAGCCATGACACAGCATTGTCAACAGTGTGAGTAAAGACACACATGCTCAACTCTTGCAGAGTTTACAATAGTGCTGGGTAGATAAGAACACCAGAACATTGAAAGTATGGTGAGGTTTCTTGCTATGGTGACGTTTCCTAGACAGTGCAAGCCCAGGGGTGAAACACAACCCTTCTGCCAATTCAGTACTTGAAATAAGCATCAAAATACACACAACCCGTACAGGATTTATAACTTGTTCCAAAAGTACCCAACAACTTTAATTAATTTAAGTATGATAAAGTCTTGTTATTTACAGTACAGAACTGAAAAGAACCCATATATATTGTATATTATAAATATAAACATAAAATATGTAATAGATAAATACAGAAAAACTATATATATATGCATGTAATTCAGCAGCCTCCATTAAAAAAAATCTTTAATTAGGAAAAAAACCCCTCTTGTTCTGATTTTCTCTTTCCTGGAGACAACATTAGAAAAATAGCTTCTCCCAGCAGGCAGCCTGATGTGAGCAGCTGTAAAGATGACCTGGTTAAAAGGTTGGGACACAGCCTGTCATCTCTTTGACAGTGTAACTCCAAAAAATACTTCTGATGTTGCTTTTTGGAACAATTACTTTGCAGAGCCTGTATGCTAGAGAAATAGAAAAGTGAATGCTAGAGAAATTGTCCTTGTCTCAGTAAGGATGTTTTCTGTCCCCTTGATACGGACTATGAGCCTGTGATTGCTGGTCTAGCTTAGGGGTGTGTTAAGCAACATCTTAATCATTTGGGTTCTCCACAGAGCTGATTAAAGCATTGTCAACATGATTTTTCATGAAGAAAATACATGCTCATCATAATCTGTAAAACAATAAATACTTGCAACATATGGTTTATAAAAACAAACTGATGCCTCTTAGAATTAGAGTTTATGATTTAGCTACTTCAGCTAGGAATATGCCCTAATTTGACATTAAAAAAAATCAAACAAAATACTGTGCATTCTTCATTTTGAAACAGGTTTTTTGAAATAAATTTGTAAAACAAAAATGTCATTTAAAGGTTCAAAATCCTTTTGGATTTATTGATAGAAAATGCTCTGATTAAACCCAACTGATTTCGGAAGGGATAAGGATTCATTCCATGACAGATTCCAGAACACTTTGTTTTCCATATTGGATCTCAAAACCTCCTCATTTAAATTTTAGCTTGGTGTTAAATGCAGTTAAGTTGCAGTTTAAACTGGAATTAATTACTGGCCTTAACCACTAAATATAATGCATTTGTATTGATACTTCAGACAAGAAGATAGCTGAATACATATGAAACCCACTGTTTCTGCAATTTGGGAATGAATCAGTAGGAGAACTGAACAAAGAAATATCGTACAGTCAGGTTTCACGTGACAGAACAAATGGAAATTCCTGTCTCTACCAGAATACTGTGCAACATAAATCATAACAGAGAAGATAAATAAGAAAGACAAAAGAAAAGAGAGGCAATAATACTGAGCACTACATGTACAACTAAAAAAATAAAGGAAACAGAGAGCCAAGTCTCACACCAGTGTAACGGCAGAAGACAAACTTTGCACAGAATCAGTAGAAAGATTCAAAATATACTAATGGATTTGACTTCACTACAAAAGAAAAATCTCAGCATTTGTTCATACTATATAATTTTTCCAGCATTCTATAACATCTCCCACAGCCATTTGCAGACCATTGAAATTATCGTAAATTGTAATTTTAAAAATCCCTCAAATCTATGGGAATTATCAGATGTGTGTTTGTGAAAACCCAAACACAGCAATGTTTTCTTCTTCTCCCTAGTGAATTTTGTGTTCTTCAGAAGGCACTAATCTGAGAGCAGTGTGCTGTTCACAAACTGAAGGACCCAGCCTGCTGAAAACCTGGGGCTGGAGGAATCAATTCTAATGCAGATGAGGGGAGGGTTTCCCTGCAAGAGAAGTCCTTGTTGAATCTGCCGAGTCTGACAACCTGGTCGCCTTATGTCCACCTAGGAATGTGGCAGAGATAAGCAAGATTCCAAAAACCCAAATCTGTTAGCTGCGTAGCTGTTGTTCTCAATGCATTTGGAATCTAATTTCCAAGATGTGAAATGCTCTGCAGTTCAACCAGCACAGTCTTTACAAGTATGCCAATGCTGCTTGCATTTCACTTCAGCTATCAGAATGAGCATGAAGAATGTTTTTGCAGGTGAGCTTCCTGAAACATTCAATGTCAGATACTTGCTGCTGCAAATGAAAGCAGAAAGAGGCTGATCCCATATGGAAGGGGCATTGAGCCAACAGTGCATGTGAAACACCTGCCCCAAACATTCAGTGAGGCATAATCCCTGTTTGGGAATTTTGTGACCTCACAGAAGGTTTGAATTCTCAACTTTCTTCAATGCACTGAACTTCAGCACTGGCTCTCACAATAGAATTGGGTATCTTAGCTTTCAACCCATGCTGGGTGCAGGCATTCAATCCTGTGAATCAGCAGTGCTGTGACTGCTTTGTCACGTGAGAAAGAAGGGCTGACAGCATTAGGGTTGTGCTCCTTAGCAGTGCAGTGTTTGGAGGAGTATCTGTGGCTGCAAAGCCACACTGGCCTCTTTTCAGCCTGGAAGCTGAAAAGATCTGTGGGTGACAGATCTCAAAGAGCACTGCTGACCAGGCCTGGGAGATCCTGGTGCAGGACTGGAGCTGGGCTACAATTCTATGGTCTGGGTACTTCTTCTGCAGAAGGTTTGATACAGGAATGAAAGGGAAATCAGTCTATGAGACTTCATAGAAAAGTCTCAAGAAAAGAGCAATCTCTATTGTCCTGTAATTTTGCTTTATTCTTTCTCTCATTTTCTAGGTTTTTCAGTTTCTTTTCCCCTACAACCTTTTACATTTTTTTTCTGCAATATTTCTCCTCTGCTATTTAACTTTCCCACAATTTTCAAAAACAATATGGATAATGAGTCAAAAGAGAAGGATGCAATTAACAACCAGGTATTCTTGCTGTCCAAGAAAAATAGAATACTTCACAGTTGGAACTCAGAATAATAAAAGGCCTCTTAGCTACATTGTTTTTATTTGAAATCTAGTTGCTTTAATGGTGGGCTCTTTCTGAACAGAAAAACATGCTGAGATGCAAGAAATCTTGGAAAACAAAATTACCTCACCAAAAATACATTCTGAACAAAATACCATGGTTATTCTCTCACTATTGTGGTTAAAGAGACAAAAGGGAAAACTGTGTGAAAAAAGCAGGCAAGAGAGCTACACCAAATACTTACGACTGAAGAGTAATAATTAAATACCTGGATAACAAAATTGCAATGACCTGCTCATAACCTTTAAATATGATTCAGTATAAAGTTACATTTCAGAGTTCAAATTTGATTTCTAGTTGCCAGCATTTTGTCTGTTTTAGAACAGAGAGCAAAAGAAAAAGGAAGACTGCAAAGGACAGCCTGGATTTCATCTGATACTGGATGAAGCTCCTAATTTTTCTCCTGCATTTATCAACATGATATGGGAATTAAAAATATTGTCCATGTATGTAATTCTTCTGTGGAATTTAGGCTACTAAATGTGTTGGGGGAAAAAAGTTAATTCTCTTCCTTGCTCTGTTGCTTATTAGTTTTGTGGTTTTGCAGACTCCTATAGCAGCACCCTTATCAGATTAACTGCACACTGAACTGTGGACTCTCAAGAGAGAATACTGAAGCAAGGCTTTGAAAAGATGTTAAACTATGCTCCCACAGGAATGAAGAAAGCCAAGTGAGGTGACTGAGGTACCTGCAAAGACTACCATGGACTCAAAGCCCTGGCCAGTCGCATGACAACCTCTCAGTAGAAACTGTCAGTTCTCAGTTTGCTCTCCTTTCCTATAGGGACAGCAAATAATTCAGCCCTTCAACACTTTCACATTTGGTTTTCATTTGCATTAAATGAAATTTCTTATTCCTCTCATTGAACCATGATACAAGGATATCTTCTTATAATTATCTTTCCTTTACTTTCAAATATAAGTTTTTTTTAGTTTTTAGCAAATGAGTACTCCTAAATCAAACATCATAGTTATCCTTACAGGAAATATTAGATGGTACTGGTAATCCATGCTGTAAATCACCACATTTTAAAATTAAAGTATGTGGATCTATTATGAATCATCTGTGACAAAGCAATTCCCTTGTCAGAGAGGGGTTTCATGGTAAGAAGCAAAGTGTTAAATACCATCCCCCGAGTTTTGAAGGATACTTAGTACTAACAAGCTTAAAAGGAAAGGTTGTGCTGTGTAATCTCTGAGACAAATGGCGCATTTGACAGAGCGAGTTTAAAGTGCTGTGTCTTACTGGCAGTGTAAAATCACAGAGAGCAGTGCTTTCAAATGGATTCTTTGGCACATGCATACAGAATTTCAAAAAGTATTATCTTTAGAACTCCTTATTTAAAAGTATGTATAAAAAATGGCCGACTGCTCAGAGCAAAAATACCATCACTTTGTTTTCACAGAATTACTGTTTGTTCATTGGAAGGCATAAAATATTTTTAAAATTCTATAAGGTACTATGGGGATAGTAATCATTTATCTATGGGGTCATTTCAATTTACAATATCATCTCAAGTACTTTCCACTACTATTTTCTACATTTTGAAGTGACATCCTTTCCCATCCTTTGAATTTTTCAAAATAGTAGTCGCATTTGCTTTTAGTTCACACAAAAAAATCATTACTGGTTAAACTGAGTCTTTGTTTACAGGGTATCATAGAAACAAAATGAATGGTTTTGATAAAAATATACTGTTCCAAATGTTAAGGTAGGCAGAAATAAATAAGATTTACAAAAGAGTACTTCAAGTCTCTTTGCCTTTTCTAGCATGAGTATAGAATAGGCTTTAGTGTTGTCCAGCAGTAAAGGAGAGAACAGAACAAGTATTCCTCCCATTCCCATTTGGATGTGTATACAGATACTACAATTTTGGTTAACTGAGTTTAGAGAGAGCTGGAACTTTGTTGTGTCCCCAAGAATTAACCAGAGTCTTTTTGTAGTACTTCCTTGTATCAGAATAATTGTATAAATCGCTGAGGCATCAAGTTTGAAAGTATTTCAGAAGTCTCATATTTTTGATTTGAGAAAGTACCCACGGAATCAGGTAGATACTACACAAAGAAATAGCCTTTGGCAGGTTGACTTTAATTCTAAACTCTAGATAATCTGTGACTTGGACATAAAATTGAATTTTCAAAACTGAAGATCTACAGCTTGTGTTGTTTGTGCAGCTGTTAATGGCATGAAATCATGAGTTCATTACAACTTTCTGATAAATTGCCTGATATATGGTAGATTGAAAAAGCAGTGAAACATCATAAATAAAACTACTTTCAACAACATAGCACGAATGGTCAATGAAGGATGACTTTTCTTCACAACTTGTGAGTAATTTGTACATTAATGACTTTCAGTCGGGAGGATAATATCATTCTTATAAAAAATAGAGAGGCAAAGCAGCAACTTGGCACATACTCTGATTCTGTTTGCTCCTAGATTTTGAAGGAGCAGTCAGATTTGATAAGCTGCAGTGGAGATACCTGTGTTTTGGTTACCTTATTACAACTGCAGACTGCATTGCTGTGGCCACACTGAATCCCATAATTTGGTGCTTCACTCTGTCTTCCCAAATAGACACAACAGATTTGTGCTTTGGAAAAGAAGGAAATACCTGGCTGTTAAAGAAAGCTGCCACCACAGCTATTCACTGTGTCTTTCTTGGCATAAAACCGTTGTCACAGAAGGAAATTTCTTTACAGGTCACAACACTGTGGATTCAGGGAGCAAAGACACAGGCAGGGGCACAGTGGGGATCACACACAGCATGTTCCCCTTGCTCAAACTGGGTTTTCCCCAAGCCTTAGAAGTTTTGTTCTGACTTACAGGTAGAACAAAAAGAGATGTGCAATTTTGCAGGACAAAAGACATTACTGAGATTATCTGCAAGAATGTCCTTGATTTTTTTCCTGGTTCATCAAAATTTACAAACTCTGTGTGCTGGAAGAGAAAGGTGACACCACCCAGTTTACTGATACATTTAAAAATCTCAGAAAGGGCTCTTCTCTTTGTAAAATCTTCCCGTGATAAGAAAGGACTAGATCCCTGTTTTTTTCTCCAAGTATTTGTATTTGTATTTCTCCAAGTAATTGTGATGATACTGTTTTACAATTCTGAATTACCTAAAGGTGTCCTCTAAATGTTAATTTCCTTTTACTGGAATGATTGGATGAATTTTGAAACAAATGATCAAAGATACAGGGTTTCTTCAGATGAACTAGCTTTGAAGATCATAAACAGACCCCTGGAAGGGAAATCTACATGGAAATTATTTAGTCAGATGAAGAGGCAGAATTTGAGATGGCTCTAATTATTTCTGGTAGGAGGATGACAAATACAGGGGCAGAGATGAGTAAGGGCTCAGAGATCTGTATTCTGCATGGTTTTCAGTTTGGGTTTTTGGGATTTTTTTCACTCAAAAGTGACTAAGTCTGGGAAATTATCTTGAGTCTGATGTTAAGGTATACTAAGTAATCTCTCACTTAGGAAAATCAGCTACACACTGTTAAGAAATCTGCAGCCTGGCTCTAATGTTCTTTTTTTTGTTTTTGTTTTTTTAATTTCACAGGATTTTGCTTGCATTTGTCATGTTTAAATGTTTAATGTATAAATATTCAAAGGGCCATTGGGAGGTGACAAAACTAAGGTAGATAATGACTGTTGAGCCTAGACATTTACTAAACTGTTTATGCCATGCTAAGAGAAACACTAGGAAGCCTCTTAATTCTCTACCAGGAACTGCTGGCAACCTCTGGCACATACAGAGTCCTTTACATCCATTATAGGCATACTCAGGTGCAGTTCTTTATGCAAGGCAAGTCTTAGTCTCATGAAAGAAATCTTTTTGCCATTATTTCACCTGCATCCTGTCGTCATAATTAAAAGAAAATGTTTTCATGGAAATTTCTTAATTCCCTACAATTCAACACTAAACAGTCGTTCCTTCCTCTTTTAAGGGGGTTCTTGGATGGCAACAAATACTACTGCTACACAGAAGAGACAGGAGCTAACTCAAGTGGATGAAATCCCACTTACTAAGAAATGAAAATTTCAGAAATCCTGAGGAAGAATGTACTGTCACATACAACATTAAGGCTAATGTACTGTTTTTAACATTTTAACAGATAATTTTGAACTTTTTTAGATATAGATAGTGCATGTTTGGAAGAATTCAATTCACATCATGAAAACCAAATTGTGTCTTTGCAATTAATGGTTTTAAACATATTTCTTTCATTGAGGCTTAGGAGGCAAGAAAAAGTACATATAGGAGAAATAGTTTGGGGAAAACAGTTGGAACTGACAAAACCAGCAATGGATAGAGAGATGAAATTGAGGATCTGAGGCATGAGGATAAGCAGCTTTTCAAAGATGCCCTCTGCTTGTGCTTTGTAGCTAAAGATAGAGGCCTGGTCACCTTCCCTGCCAACCCCTTACAGTGATGTGCAGATTCCCTTGCAGTTGACACCTGCCTGTTGTCATCCACCTTGGTGCCTCTGCAGGACTGAAGGGCTTTTGCTGCTTGTCTGTAATATTCTTAAATCTCCATAGAAACCTAAGGATCATCACTGAACATCCTAGATAGTTATGAAGTGCATGCATTAAATGAGATATAAATAGTCAGATTTCTGAGATAATCTGCATATGAAAGATTCTTGCAGAATTTTAAAACTAGAATTTTGACAGATTTTTTTTCAATACAGATTTGGAACACTGTCACAAAATTTGGGCTTTTCTAGCTTTCCAGACAAGGTTGTCTTATCATAGCAACTACAAGGTTATGAAAATGTTGGTTCACACCAAAACCTATTAATATTTTTCTCCAAATTACATCATGTTAGAAATTGGAAACCACCTTTACTACATTTTCTAACAATATTTTAAAAATACCTAAACACTCTCTGCCAACAAATAAGAAAGAGACTTATATCTGAACAAGTACATTATTAAAAGTAGAAAAGCAACCCAATTTCTGCTTCACTGTCCAAAATCCCACTTGGTTTCCTCTAGGAGAAACACATCATGCACTCTTACCCAAGTGACATCTCTCCAGGGTAATGCAGGGAGCTATTCTCTCTTTTAAAGGAAGAATGCTTTCAGCCACAGAAGAAACAAATCATTTAAAGTTCCTTCTGCACAGGCAAAGGGAAAGAAACTGGAGAAGGGATGGGAAAATCTAATTAGGTGCTGCATTTCTGTTCTTAGTAGAGACTGTTATATCTTCCAGTTTTCAAGAGATGCTGAAGTAGCAAAACCTGATGAAGAAGAGTTTTCTAAAGGTGCTGGATTTGCTGCACTGGGCAAGCTGCAGCCTTTTTTATTGTAATTGTAGTCACAGAAGTGTTCTGGCTTCCCTTTTACCGAGATTTGTTTTGGTCATTCCACAGCAGTCGATTGCAAAACCACTGGTTGGTGGTGCACTGGTGCCAAGATTTGATAACTTATTTCAAATCTCTGGCTTATTTGGCTGTGTGCTAGCAGCAGGATTTGATAACTCATTTCCAAGTAGCATGAAATAGTTCCATCTGGCCCTCAGCATTTCCAAGGCAAGCACAGCACATTAAGCCCAGGGAAGGCTGTAGGTCACCAATGTGCTTTATTTTTGACAAATCTTCACGGGCTGTTTTTCTGAGATTGAATTTGTACTTTTATTTCCTCCTGCGGAAGCCTACTTATTTTTCATTGATTTCCATTAAAGTAAGGAGAGCACTGATCTAGAAACAGTTCATGAATTGCATTATCCAGTTTAATTAGAGGGAACAGAAGTTTCTTCACAGACAGAATAGTCAGCATTCAGCCTGAAATGCAACTCTGGACAGTAATGGCTGCGGCTAGCAATGATCTGAAGTCACAGCCAGTGCCAATTATCCGTTCCACTCATTATGCAGTACATTAAGAATGATGCTACAGCATGTTCTCTGTTTTAGTATTTAGTACTATATAGCAAATATGTATGTTTAAATTTCTTTCTCATTTGAAACCTGTCTCAGAAACACTTCAATTGTGAGTTTGTTTGAATTACGTATTAAATCAAATTCTTCTTTTGCTTTTTCTAGTTGTCTATAAATCTTTTGCTATCAAGCCAATTAAATATCTGTAGTAACAAAAAGTCAGTAATCTGTAACAACTCTGTTGTTACTTTGCTGCTGCAATAATTTTATGGACAGGATGTGAAATCCGAAAAGTTCACTGATAAACCTGTACTTGGGAGAACATAAAGACAGCTCCACATCAGCTGAGATCTGTGCCAGGGAAATTAAGGGAGAAAGAGCACACAGCAGCTTTCCCAGATCATGTAAGCTTAAATTCTGTGTTGTAACATGATGATACTCGAATACTTGCAAGAGATTGAATAGTATTGGGTAGAAGCATATGCAGTTCTCAGATTCTGGCAATTAATACCTTGTGTCTTATTCTCAGTACAGACACAATTTCAGAGAGGAAAAGGTTTAAAACAGTCAGAGCATTCCAGGGCATGTCATAGTTCAGTTTCACCATGTTGATACTGTCATAAAATAGAATTTTGGATCTCATGGTCTCCATTTTATAGAAGAGGGAGAAGCCATGAAAGGTATCTGAATTTCCCTGAGTCCTACTCGCTAGCCTAACTCTGTTATATTCCAGACCTAATGGTTCACCATGTCTTTGTCACCTTGAGACAGCAAACTCAGTTTGAAACTATACGTATCTACTTATTCAGTGCTATTAGGGGACACGAAAACATTATGTTTGTGATAACCAGTTCAGTGTCTTACAGTTGGAATGGAAACTTCATTTCATAGAAAGGAATGAAATGTCAAAATGTCAACGTGTACTTTCCCCTGGATCTGATCAATAGCCTCTGGCAGTGGGATACACAAATTAAATTCTGCTTAACAGAAGGGAGAATTTCTGACTGTTTGCTCCTCAACAAGGAGGACTAAAATAGAGTTGCAACTGTGGTACACCATCTTAGGTAGCTAAAAGTACCTAGTTTTGCCAAAACAGGTTTGTACTGAGGCCACTTCCAGTTTTAGAGTATGATTGTTTGGATTGCCTCTTCCACCTGAGAACTGAGCTGGAAAATTTTCCAGTGTTTAATTTTCTTGATAAACACATCAAAACTACTGAAAGAGATATGCCACACACTGTAAACACAAAAAAAGATTACATAAGATTATGTGGATTCTTCCAACAGGAATCACTACAGCATTTTACAGCTGGAAACTACCAGTGAAAGTACTTTCTATGCCTGTGTACCTGTGTAATGGTAGCATCTGAAGCACAAAATAATTATGACCAGGTGGATATTCAGATTTTGAGTTTTGTTGTGAAAGGTCTACTAGTTAAAAGTAGGCTGCAGATGGCATCAGTTCACGCAGGGAAAGGCAGTAGTTCAGGCAAGTTCACTGTGAGCTGACCACCTGCATTATGGGCTCCCACACAGATTCTTATCCCACATAAAGTTCATTTCTGCAGCAGATGCACCGTCAGTGTTTGAGTTGTCAAAAATGAAGTTATTTTAGCTGCAATTCAAAGTCCATAGATGTACGTGAGAGATCATGGGCAGGATAAAATTAAATAGAATTAAATAGCTCATGCGTAGATAGCCTTACATTATCTTAATTGTTAAATACTAAGGATGACATTTTAAAACAATATTGGCATGGCTTAAAAGGCTATAGTCAAATCCAGCACGGTGATGTCCTTTGTTTTGCAAATCTGACCAGAGGAGTTCGTAACACCATGGAGATAACATCTCTCTGCATGGAGAGAATTCATGGTTGAAAGGGTGGCACTAACAAACAGCCAGCAAAAAAAATCCCATTAAATGCAGTGCTGGTGCCTCTTTTCTGTTCCAGGACAATAAAAGGCAGCACAAAACTACTTGTAGTGGTAGATCCACAATCTCCAGCATGCACGGACAGGACCAGGAGAGGATCTGCCCAGCAAGTACATGACATGCGACCACCAAGGAACGTGGAACTGGGTGGGAAGCAGAAGATTTGTCTAAATGAATTGAGACCTAGCAGGCAATCTAATCAAAGTAAAGTGAAGTGGAATGGAATGGATGGAATGGGTGGATGGAGGAAAAAGGAAATTTATCTTAGTACACAGTCTGTGTAGAAATAGTAAAAAAAAAATCACAGGATCATAAGGTATTTATTATGGCACATTAGAAAACCTTTTATGTTCAAGAATTTACAGCAGCTCCTCACAGTTTCTTTCTAAAACCCCATTGCTTTGAATCTTTTCAAATACAAATTGTTTGCATGCAGAATATACAGTATGTGCTTAGTATTCATGTAGGATTTTTGTTGGTGACATTTTTTTACTTTATTTTGATAACATTTTCTTATTTGACTATAAATCTAGCTTTATATCTTTTCAAACAGAAAAACATTGTTTATTTATGTGATTATTCTCCCTATAAATTATATAATATACACTGAGAATATGCTGGGGGGGAAACTATTATCTCTTTTCCTTTGTGCACTATAATATATTAGTTTCTGTGGCAATAATTTAAACTCCTAAATATTGTTAATGAAATCCTCTATTACAGTTCTTGGAAAGAGATATTTAAATATCTTGCTTCTGAAACATAAAGGCTTGGGAAATGTTAAAAATGTAGCACTGAATTTCTTGAAGAAGCTGTATTTAAGAAGAATATTACTGTTTTACATGTTGATTTTGTAATTTTTTTTTAATAAATGCACACAATTAGCCAGTCTTTACCATCACAAGGATGTCCTAGTTATTCAGTTGACATTGGCACTTCTAGCAGTGGCCATCCAGAGGCAGGGTAAATAAAGCAGGTGTCTGACAGCCCCTGTGCACGGCTCAGACTCACACTGGGCAGCTGAGCCCAGGGCAGGAACGCTTTGAGGGGCAAGAGGCACCTTAGGTCTGCAACGAGAGCATCGTGGGTACCTGCTCAAGGGAAATCCATCAGAGTGAGGAGGAGAAGTTGTCAGCAGAGAATCAGACAGGCTCTTCATTTGCATCCTTCTGCATCATGTCTCTGCTACAAGTCTCTTTCTCAGTCACTTGAGCATTTTTACCAGCTAGCATTCCTTCTATTCTTTCTGTTGATGTCACACAATGTCTTTTGCACTTTTCTGATGCCACATAAAAGTTTTCAAGGATTTGTGTGTTTTCAATAAGTATAAAAGTTTTTGGGTAACTATCTTTAGTGAGATGTATTTCTGTTCGATGGTGTACAGGAAAACTAAAAAGAAAAAAGACTGACTTTTCCCAGGGATTATTCTTGACAATGCCATTAGGTAATTTTCTGAAGTCCAGAGAAAATTCTTTTCCTTAGCCTGATAGTCCCATGAATTACAAGATTGGGCATTCTTGTGGAATTCAGCACATAGTTGAACGAAAATCAGATCCACTATCTAGTCTAGAAATGTATATATGTCAAAATCTAGTTTTTTTCCTAGCTGTTGCATTTTTTTCATCATAATTGGTTCCTTAATTTGAGGCTGTAAAGGCTGACTCTGCCCTGATATTGGGCATAGATAAGTACCTTATTTCAAAAGAAATTACATGTTCTGATATTATAATGGCATTTCTTGTGAGAAAAGATAAAACTTTGCAAATGTCTGGTTTATGTATAACAATTTTATGAATTGCTTATATGTATTTTACTGCAAAAGACTTTCTTGGCAATGTCTAAATGTATTGCTACTTAATAGAAGTAGACATATTTTTCTACCAGGAAAAAAAAAAAAAGATGATGAGGCACCCTCATAAGCACAGCTGTATCAGCTGTATGTTCCTTTCTTACATATGGCCTTCTTGCAAATGTGTTACAGAATATACTTTGGAATTCTCATTAATTTAGCATCTTAAGAGATGTTAAAAATGTCACATGTGACATTACGGTTCAAGTATGCAGAGTGTTGTAAGAACCAGCTAGTGTATTTTTTCAAAAAAGAATTAGAATCTTTACAGGAGAATGTGAGGATACAGTAAGAAAATTTTCTAGTAATCCAATAAAAGTCCCTTTGTCAGATTCCTCTGTGAATTGCAAATATATTGCACGTAGAGCAGAAGTGGCTACTGCAAAATCTCCTGTAATTTGAAAAAATCACTGTAACATCAGTAATTGACAACACTCTGAAGCACCGCCTTGAAAAGCTGAAGCCCCACATTTATATCCTTGAACCAGAGGAATGGAAGAGTAGCAAGATTACACATTTCTACTTGTGTTGTGGCTGCAGTGTTGCAGCTGCTAGGCCTGGAAATGAACCTGAAAAACTCTTTTGCACCTCCATGATACAATCACCATCAGAAAGCCCATCTGTAATGACTGGCAACCCAACAGTCCTCCTACTTGTGTAATTGTTTTCTGAGTGGAAACACACCATCTAATCATCATACATACTCAGAACTGCATCACAAAACTACCATAACAACAGACTGCCTTCTTTTTACCAGACTTCTCAATGACTTGTATAATGATTCAGGAAAAAAACCAGAACAGCTGATAAACCAGATTGTGAGCCAGAAAATGCCTGACTGAATTTTAAAATTCATTCATTGTCAGTTAGAAACTCATACTATCTGATTCAACAGTAATGGATACTGGGCCTGGAGGGGCAGTAAAGAATCAACTCATCTGAATCTAGTCAAGAATAGAGACTGGGGGTTTTTGTCTTACATTAATTCTAATATACATGTTCCATCATATGCCAAACATGATGGAGAATAATGGAAAAATAAGATTAAGGTTTTCAAAAAATAGAAAATATATAAATGATGTTTTATCTAATTGTTGAAGACACTGCTAAAGATAATGATTAACCAATGCAGGGTGGTGAGAGCAATATAAAGTAGGTTAATCATCTAGAGCTCATGCATACCCTGTTAGCCTCTAGTCAGATGTTTCCCTAAGGTATCAACATAATTTGAATTTCAAAAAAGAGCTTAAGAGGATATAGTTCTTTCTTTTTCATTAAATAGGGATTTGGACCATAAAAAATCAACTTTACCTTTTCTAAATTTCTGTGTAATCATCTAATCTGAGTTAGTAGCTCAAAACTGAGCAATGTGAATATTTCCCATTAGCTCCAGAGAATGCAGTGGTGAAGTTCCCACCAAGTCTTTCAGTCCTTGGTCCAAGATCCTAAGTACTTGGAAATTCTCATGAAGCCAGATAATCCCTGCTAGATGAGAAAGGTTTTATGCTATGCTATGTTACACATCTATGCTCTCCATTCCATGGGGATACAAATCCTTCTTACATCAGTGAAGTCAGTGTAGCTAACTTAGACCACCTGGGCATCTGATGCACACAGAAAAAAAATAGCTAAAAGGTGACTTCCTAATTTAATATTCATAGAAATGACAAGCAAACCTAAGAGGAGAAACCCCATAATTCCACACATGTCCATGTGTACAGAAAAGCAGCATTTGTTTTCATAATCTTTTTAATTCCAGATTTTAAAAATTCCAAAATTTCTCTTGTGCTGTTAATAAAATGTATTACTGTAGTACTGAGGAACAGGAATTTAGTAAGACTGTATTAAATCTAATTGATTTTAGGCAGCCATCAGGGATATTTGTGACAAGGAGAAGTGACCTTAAAAATACTGAGGTCTTGCATTGTATTTGTAGGATGCGTTACTGTTCTCTCTCAACTCCCACTCCCCAAATTTAAAAATCTAAATTTTGCATTGTTGAGAAAATTACAGCCATCATTTAGAAATGAAGAAGTGCCTATGCATTAAAAAAAAATTTTAGGTATTAAGCATGGTGATTTTACTTAATTTTCATGGCTTTGATAATGACCAGGTTTGTAAATTTTATAGTACTAAAGGTAACAAATTCTTATGAGTGACTAAGCTTCTTGAGTCCAAAAAATTGTCTTGTAACTTCTGTTTCTCAAAATCAAACAAAAAATTACAACCCCCCCTACCCTAATAACAATTCAACAAGACCCACTCTTATACTACTATTGAAAGAAAATTGCTGGAAAAAATGCTTGCCTATTAAGTTCCTCCATCAAAATAATTAAGTTTGGGTAGTGATTCAGAGGGTTTTTGATCTACTAAGCTCTAACAGCAGTGTCTTCCTAATGCAAGTCATGCATAAACAATTTACTTAGCTATTGAAAGTTCTGAATATGGACCATAAAGGACTGGGCATTTTAACAGTATAAAAGAGATGCTAGATAGGTAATTTTGTATGCATTAAAGGCAGTGTTAAGAGAATTATTCTTCTTTTAAAAGGACAGAGGGAAAGCAAGGTAAAACAATCCTGACAGGAAAACACCTGAACAACACAAAGATTAGAATATCACTTATATGAATGACAGTTACTTGCTTTCCAGATTTTTTTTTTTTAAATGTTTTTAGTATTTTTTAAAATGTTTTACTAGACTCAGATCAGCATTCAGCTCCTCAGCACATGTTTTGAATTCTCCTTTTCTGGAGAGTCGTACTCTAATTTTTTCACAGGAATTAATTTGATCTTTTTTCCTCCCTTTTAAAGCTGAGCTTCTTTAAATGTTGCATGCTACACTGTCTCAAATAAGTCTTGGTTTTTTACATGAGTTTTGGGAGATGATGGGGAGAAATACAGGTGACTATAGAAACTTACACCTTTACACATTGACAGATTTGTGAAAATCTTTCTGTTTCATCCTAATCCTATTTTTCTAGGCTATTCTCTGATTGACTAAACTGACATCTTAGCAAAAATTATCTAACCCATTTCCATTCGAGCTTCACTTCCAGTTTAAAAGCTCAGTCATCCATAAGGCACTCTGGACTTCAAAGATGTTGAATCAGACACGTAACTATGACATATGTAACCCTGGAATTCATAATATTCTGTAAATTAGATTGATATTTGCTCTATTTTCTAGCACAATGCCAGACCCAGACAATGTTTTTCTGTTGATTGACCTTGCTTTTTTTTGTTGTAGCTTAAGACATATACATCCATAGTTGACTCTTTTCACATCTGTAATTTAGAAAATAATAATTCTTTTCCCTTTGTAAGAAGAAATGCAATTGCCATATAATCTCAAGAGCCCAAAATCACTTCTTCAATCTGATTTTGTCCTTCCATCAAATTAGATTTTTTAAAGAAGAAAGGAAGAGGAAAAAGTAAAGAAAATAATTTGGATTTTATGAATAAACCCACAAATACAAGATTCTCAGTAGACAGACAAAAATTAATTGCTTATACAATACTTCTAAAAGTAATATGGGAAACATGCATTTCTTTCTAGAAATGGAATCAGCTAGGACCTGATATAAATTTTGGAAGAATTATACATTACACTAGATTTATTTATGTAATGTTATTGAAAATATTCATGTTGGAAATTCCAGTCATGAAATAAATCAAGTCAAAATTATGACAGTTGACCAGAAACCAGGTATTATTAATTTCCTTTTGACTGTTTAGGTACTTACATACACTGCAGCACTCTCATTCTTCCTCCTAAGAGCTGGGAATCAGAGTGTGGAATGTATTTTTTACCACTGCACAAAATTTGGATCTCATGGTCTCCATTTTATAGAAGAGGGAGAAAAGCCTAGAAGCCATGAAAGGAATCTGAATTTCCCTACTCACCTATTCCTACTCACCAGACTTTGTTATATTCCAGACCTAATGGTTCACCATGTCTTTGTCACCTTGAGACAGCAAACTCAGTTTGAAACTATAGATATCTACCTATTATATCTACTTATCAGTGCTATTAGGGGACATGAGAACATTATGTTTGTGATAACCAGTTATCTTCCAATAAGGTGGAACTTTTTAAGTTTTAGGGTGACCTGAATGGGTGTGATTTTTAAAACAGTTCTGTTAAAAGACAAAGAATTGATCCAATAGTTCCATGTGTCAATAGTCATCACAAAGAGCTTCTGGAGACAAGAATCTCTTAATTAAATTAAATTAAACTAAATTAAATTCAATTACACTTCTTGACAATATTTTTTGGTCTTCTCAGAAGAGGGTTTGGTGGTCTCTGAACTGCACCTGAAGGTTTGGTCTGAGCTTTTAACTGTTCAGTCCCTTCCAACTATTTGCTCTCCCCTATCCTGCACCATTATAAAATAATTACAGTTTGCTATTCACAACAATGAAGATCAGTAGCATTTAGGCCAGTGCCTTTGTCAGGAGAAGGACTGGAGGCAAGAAAACAGCCTCCAAGAGGCAAGAAAACAGAAGGAAAATGTATGAGATTATTCATGTGTTGCAGTTCTGACTCAAAACAAACCACATCTGCCAAAGGGAAAGTGTCTGATTCAGTTCTAAGGGCCCTTCTACTTTGATAATTCAGCAGCAAACAACTTTGTGACGCTGATAACTTTGCTTTCAAACTCCTGTCTTGGCTGTGCTACCCAAGCACTACCCAAGCAGAGAGGAGAAACAAAGCACTGCTTTTGCCTGTCTTCACACTCTCCAAACTCTCTCTACCTCCAGTTCCTCTCTGGTAACATTCACGATGGCATTCCTCTGCTAATCTCTTCCTTGTAACACACTTCAAAACATGATTTCTCACATGTAACCAGGGAGAGGAGATACTTTGCATAAGGAGAATGACATCAGAAAGAGAGGTATTTTGAAAGTAGGTTTAGGACATAATGTGCAAGTTTGGACGACGCATCACGCAGGACATGAGAGGACCAAAGGAACCAGGAAAGAGAGACTTAGGCTCATATTAGCATTGTAAAGTTCATCCAGCTCAAAAGCATACCAGCAGCAACTGGGAACAGAGTTAACTTCTTAACCTCCTTATTCTCATTTTACATGCTTGTTTATACATAGCCCATTCAGCAGAGCTAGCTGAGATTTGTAATGTGATGTTTCATGGATGCATGACTATTTGAACTGTAATTATTTTATCCAAACAGGATGGTTCTACTTTAATCACAGTATAACTAGATTTCAAAATATATGTCTTTAGAAAGCACTGAGAGGGGAAAACAGGTATAAAATAAAATCTGATTAATTGTATACAAGATTTTAAAAATAAAAACAGCTCTATAGAGCAGCATATAAGGTAAGGAAAAAAGGGGGAAACTTTTAAAATAATTATTTAAAGCACAGAGATTAACTATTTAGAATCCTACCAGCAGACAAATTAATAATAGATACTGGTAGTCTCAAATACTTGGTAACAATTAATAAAAGATAATAAAAGACATTGCAAAATAAAAATTAATCAAGAAAAGTATTTTCTATAAAAGTAAGTCAGCATAATGAGCTAAAAATTAAGGAGTGAGACCCTCTAAATTTAACGGTAATTTTTAATCAGAGGCTGAAATACCAAATAACATAACTGAGATTGTTTTGCAGTTAGCAATTGATCTGCTGTATTGTATGAAAAAATTCCAGGGCAAAAGGAGGCATAGCCTGTTGCATTACACTGTAATGAGCAGATTAATGAAATGAAGTAAGAACTGTATTAAAGCCCATGTATAACAAGGAATTTCCCATCTCAGGCAGCCAACTGGTATGCTCAGGTTTCATATCAAGGTAGTTTTTCTGGAGCACTGATTTTTCATCAGGATGAAATCCACAATGCTAGAAAAGCAAAGAGGCACAGAATCAGTCCTCTTTTTTATATACAAAGGATTATAAAAGGAATTAAAAACATAGAAATTTTAAGCTGATTTAATTGTTCAGTTGAGATAAAAGATATTAAAGGTACTAAAAATAAGAACTACTTTTTTTTTCAACTGACAAAGCATCAGATGTTATTTATTCTTTCACCCGGCAAACGGAGACCAGTTGTTTGGATGTCAGATGCTGAAAAAATCATTGTGTGAAAGTTAAAATGCTCACTGGAAAAGCACAGTTCAATTAAGCACAGTCTGCACAGATCAGCCAGAGAAGGTCATGCTTTACTGACACACAGGAGTACTGTGAAGACGTTACTGCCATGACTGATGAAAGAAATTCAGTAGATTTATAATACCCTGATTTGACAATGCCCTTCCCTCAGAAATTAATGACTACAGGACAGTGTTAGGACATCAGGAGTAAATGAAACTGTTAGTTAAAAATAAGAGCTGGAAAAAATACATTGAAAGCTTTTTCTTTTTAATGTTTTGGGAAGGAATTATGTAGGTCTAAATCAAACTTCGAGTACACCCATATTATTTGGTTTGGGACAAGGATATGACTCCTTTTAAAGGGCAACTAATTTACAGGGAGCTTACATTACCTAAAGGAACCAGTGGATGACCAAGTTGACTCTTTTATTTAAGATGCTTAATAGGGACCAGCTGGACAACCACTTATCACAGAAGAATAATGTGTTTTTCCATGCTGAAACTGAGATCTTTACCAAGTCTTTGGAAAAACTCAAGTATAAATTAACTGGCGTATACCTACATTCAGCAGCTTTTTAAATGCCTGCCTGGAAGATACAGATGTGTAAAATTTTCTTTATAGATTTTATCAGTGCCTCTAATGGAACAAAAAAGTTCTTATATAATTATTTTGCTATCCAATGCAACAAGAGCAGATCTAGTACAGAATCTTAAGAATTTCTGATAGCACATGGAAGGTGTCATCTTGTATGAAATGCAGCAAGTTTGCAGAGCAATTGCTGAAGAGCTCTATCAGATACACATTAAGTTTTTTATTCCCTGTAATGGAAACTTGTGTTTTGTAAGTTACATTAAAAATTGCTTATTTTTCTCTTAGATGAGAATTGGTATTAAGTAATCAGAATTAAAAAGAAGACTATCAAAGACAAAGTCAAACTGGGCTAGAGAATCAGAAATCATGAGTGCAAGAGATAAGCTTGAAACTAGGATAAGGGATAACTAAGGGCTGGATAAAATATACATAATCCACAATGATGGGGTATTATCACAATAGTCTTAACTTTCTTTCTGTTTTTTTTTTTTTCCCTGAACTTTTCTTCCCCTTGACGTGGTCTAAGGGAATTTATTTTTCATACCACTGAGAACAGTTTTTTCTGCAAGGGAGACAGTCTGCCCTTTCTGGTTCCTATGTTAAAAGATGCCATGGTCCTTGGAGCTTTGAACCCCACTGCAAGTACTGCACATGCACAGGGCTCCTTCCCCAGGGAACGCAGGGCTCCAGACACCAGCGTGATTTTCTCTGCTTCACAGCATGTCATGTACAAACAGTAGCCAGTAGCCTGAACCCCCTCCATCTCTGAAAAGTGAGATTTCCAGATGGCAAGCTGATCTGACTTGGTTACTGAGACAGTGTTGCAGAGCACCCCTATCTGATTATTTTTGAGCAATGGGAAGGGTAGTTCAGGTATGGACGAGCACTGCAGCTCATTATCATTTTAACCAAGCTATCTTTATGTAGAGGTTTTAAAACAACCAAGTTACCATGGAAACTGATTGAAGCAAAGACTTACTGTAAATTCTTTTCTAGACAATGATAACAGGACTGACAGGTGGGCTGTAAAAGGAAAGCAAGTGCAATACAGAGTAAGGCATATTGATCTGTTTCCCCTTCCTAGAAGTGGTGTCATTTACAGCTCTGCTTTATCTCTACATTTTCCATAGTGATATATTGAAAATATTCTAGAAGAAGCTCCCACCTAAATGAACCTTTTATTTTGTCATAATCATATTTGTAAGGGGACAAACATGAAAAGAGAAAAGAGCTAAAGGGCAGGGCACTCCACTTATTTTCCCAAATTATTCTGTCTTACTAGGACTGTCAGGGAGGGAGAGCTATCACTCAGGAAACACATTTGCATAAAGTGCCCTTTCCCACTAATGTTTATATTTTGGTCTTAAAATACGCCCTAGGTATGTTTACATGCTAGCACAATGCTCCCCTTGTGCACTATGAAAGAAAGTAACAGGAATTAAGTGATTTTATTGAAAAAATGCCCCTTTTCCCTTTCCCATAAATTTAAAAGTATACTTATTTTCTGTAATCCTATTTAAAAAAACGTCGCTGTAAATATCTCTCTTAGCCCGATAGATGATGGTTAGAGTAAAATGATTAGAGTATCCAGCCCTCAAAACACAGTGCCAGAGTTTTAAGAAGGGAAATTGGCACAATGAACAGCAGAGCTTGTACCTTTTCCATGTTGAATAGTTAGTTGTCAGCACTGGAAAAGATTTCAGCATATGAATATGCCAATTTATTTTTTTTAATTCTGTGCTGGGTGTTTCTACCTGCTGTGTTTAATTTCAGAATCTCATGTTATCATTAGAGAAAAATAATGTCTTTTGCAATATAATATTCTACCAAAAGGAAGGCAGGAGAAGGTGGAAATTCTCAATTTTGTCCTGATACTTTTCTAGCCCGAAGTTTCTTCTTCTTGGTTCTATTTCCCAGCTGGAGCTGTGGTTGTACATGCCCTCCTGACACATTCCACAAAGCAATTTTCTTCCAAATACTAAGAGATTTGCTGTCATCAACAGACATATTTGGTCCCAGTACACTAGAACCACAACAGATAGTCACCTTTTCCAGCATGTTTGCCTTACAGCTAAAAGTAACAGCAGCAGCTGCTTTTGTTGTCAGAAGTAAATATACTTCTCACCTTCAGTCTCTGCCTTTCTCAGCACTGAGGGGGTGGGGGTGTGACAGATGGCTCCTGCTAAGTAATCACAGATGAAACGGTATTTGGTGTATGGCATAAATTTCCAGGCAAATAAGAATGTTTTTCATTTAATACCATCCTCGTGAAAAGCTGGATACTTAATAAAATGTGGCATGCTCTAAGGCAACACATCTTACATGGTAAAGTGGATGAGGATGAGACTAGTGGCAGAACTCTGATAAATGATGCACAAGCCAAGTTTAACTTGTCATGAGGGAGTTTTGATGACTGTGTTTATCATATAGCTTTTTGGCAATGAGACACAGGGAAACATGAATCCTAATTCTACTCTTTTTAAGCTAATTACATCTTTTATTCTGCCCACTGTACAGTACTGGGGTGTCTCTGAGGCACAGAAAGCTGCCAGCCCAGGCTCAGGTGTCAGGCACGTGTGTGCAGAGGTTTGTGCAGTCCTTGAGACTGGACACTCAAGGACTCCTTGCATTAAAGGTGGAACCATTTAAAGGAAGACATTTTAAGTATTTCTCTGCTTTTTGTCTTCATTCTGACACAAATCCTGCTGGAAAAAGGACAAAAAATATAGCTGCTGTCCTTCTTAAGCAAATAAATTCCCTATGAACATAAAAATTATTTCAAAAGAAGTTTTTAATTCTAGAAGTAATATCCCAATAGTCAATGGTTTAATACAATTGCAATTCCTTGGCACTACTATACATTCCCAAATTTTAATTATTTTTCATACCTGGTTGTATGACATAAATGTGTTGTTTCAAATAATCCTCATCAGATTCCACAAAGAGGTATTTATCTTGGTCTTAATTAGGGAAGTCAGAGGTTTAGAAATAAGAATGTTGGTAATAGTTAAGGTCATGATACAGGACAGTACAATTTTCAGTTACAAATTCTCACCTAAAAGCATGATTATTCAAAAGCAAAGGTGGGGAACAGATGCATAAGTGATGGAGGAGGGATTGTTAGGAATTGGAAAAAGCCAAGATACAAGTTCTGTGGGAAAAAACAGCCACAACAAAAACAAACAAAACCCCACCAATCAAACAAACAAACAAAACCCAAAAGCAACAAAACAAAAAAATCCCACACCACCAAAAAAACACCAAAGAATGATAAACCAGAAAACAGAACAGACAAACCTTAAAACCACAAAACTGCTATCTGCAATCTAAGGATAAGTCTCCCAAGCCTGATCAGAATTCTGTGAAAATCACTGAATTTTGCAGAGGTGTCTCAGGCACCTTGTAAACTTCAAGACCAGGGCTAAAAGAAATCAGGTCAGTGCTGCAAGTAAACCAGTCTGTGACACCTCTGAGCATGAGTGGTCACTCTGAACGTGTTGTCTGGGCTTCCAGAGGACTAACACTTGTATTTTGTTTCTCATGCATTTTTTGTTGTTAGAAACACATTACTTCTACATGTTTGTGTTGACATATTTTGTGCAAAAAATGTATATAAATAGGTGTTGTTCACGGATTTAAATGGTTAGCAGTATAAAATTATGTCAGTATTCATATCTGCAAACTTATTACTTCAGTCCTTGACGTCAAGTCTCTAATTGTTCTCTATTTTCATGGAAGACAGAAAAAAAAGTAAGAAACAAGAAGTTTGTCATTTACACAATATGTAACTCATGCATTTCTGTCCATGCAGGTTTTTCAATACAGAGTCCACTCTGGCTTCATATGTGATGAGGAGACAAGCAAACAGAGGAGAACAGCAGTAGATACAACGCAGATAAGCAAGAAAGAAAAATTAAGGACAAGAAGACGGAGCTGTTTCTAAAAAAACAGGTAGGGAATTCAAGTGATTCTTTATAAGGTGTAAAATGTACAAAGAATTGTGCCAAATGGTTTATACTGCCCTTCCAGTATTTCTGAGAATTCCTTCTATATGTATTTAGGACACAGGTACACACACAATATATATACCCTACTAACCCCCACTTACACAAGGAATTTACTTTCTGAGCAAAATTGCTGTTACCCTCAGTGCAAATATTTATTATAGTGGTGTCCAACATTCCTATTTATAAAAGCCACTTCCTGTATTTAATTTTATTTCCTTTAAATAAACCATTGCACCAGTTGCTACAGGAAGCTAACTGAGTAGTGGTTTGACAGAGGGGTAAAAGTGAGTTGTGCTTTGTGTGCTCCTGCTCCTTCTCCTCAGCCCCAAGTTCTCAAACCTTACAATGTCCTGACCTCAAACTCATCTCTTGGGTAGAAGAAGCACCACTTGTTATCACCCACCCCTCCCACCCACCTCACCCACCTACAGGTGACAGGTGGAAGATTTGTTTAGAGCTTGGGCACACTTACATTTCCTAAGCATGACCTAAGAGGTAGAAATATATTTACCAAAGACCAAATCTAGATTTACAGGGAAGAACAATTCATCCTTTCCTCTTCTGCTCTCCAGCTTCGGAGAAAAGTTGCTGCACCACTTGCAGTGTCACAGTGGGAGCATACACGTGGTGGAGACTACATAACCCATATTCCCTAAAACAAACTGGACACGAGGCTGACTGCACATTACCTGATGGAACTGTTCATGACAGAAACATGCTATAAACTTTTTAGCGATACTTACTTTTAGAATAGTCTGAAAATGTATTTTAGCCACAAACAGAAGATGCAAACAAATCCATAGGTAAACATTACAGATCTATCTACCTAATTAATATCTCTCCCTTCCACTCACAAAACTAATGCTAACCTAGGATTCTGGTACAGCAACACACATGAATCATTAAGAAATGGTTACTTACAGGTTTTTGCATTCCTAAGTAAAACCATCAGCTTATCACACCCATTTAGTATAGCCACAAAACAGAAATTCCTTTAGAGCTTGGCCCTGTAGAAGTACTTTAACTCATCTACAAAATCCTTGTTTATGCTAATATTTAGTTTTCATAGAACAGCATCTAGTGCTTCCAGACAGCATGTTTCAGAAGACTGACTCAAAACTATGGAAATTCACAACTGAAAAAACATATTCTATGAATTCCCAGGAGCTCTGAAGACATTAAAGCACACAAAAATCCTTAGCCAAGCCTCACAAATGATACAAAACTCTTGATTACTGTTAACATATCAATTATGTGTTGCACAAATCATGATAGCGCAATACTCTGCTCATGGTAACTTTTTGCAGTTTGTGGACTGCCACACATTGAGACATTCTGCCAGTTCCTGGTGTGTTGTTGACTGAGAGCTGGTGCAGGTTTGCAAAGTATCAGCAAGGATGTCTCTAATGGGAGCAGCAGCATCATACAGCTAAAGGTTCTCTGTGACATGCAATATTCATCAGTTACAAACCTGGGAATGACATACTGCAAAAGCTACATGATAAAAGACACTGCATGGTGTTACAGCTGATTCCATTTGCCATATGGCATGTTATTGTTTTGTATTACCTTGGGGAGGGCACTAAATGTGAAAGAACAGAACACACTCAAGGCATATAGAAAAATGAGGGCAAATTGCATAGTTCTTAATTATATCAGTAAGGTCTGTAACTGAGATGGAGGTGAAACTAAATAAAGTGTTGAAGGTGCAATACACTACTTTCCAGCTCCTGAAAAGTAATAAACTCTCTCAGGAATATTTTAACAGGAAGAAATTGCCACCCATCATATGTAGAGGCCTACAGACAACATTAAAGCAGATTAGACTCAAAAGTCAGCAAATGCTATGTGCAGTGCTACACATATTCCCAAAATATGGTTTTACATTAAAGATAATTTTACATGGGGTAAGCTGGAGAAAACATTTAATCAGTAATCTCTAAATGAGACTTCATAGGCACAGCTATAATGAAACCAATAAATGAATTATTAAAACAATTAAGTGGAAGGGTATTTGCTCAAAATAGTTAAAGTAAAACAATTAATTGTGTCCACTTGATATCAGGTAAGTGAGCTGTCCCTAGGACCTACGAAATATCAAAACAAACAACTCCAAATTTAAAAAGGCTTTCTCTTTACAATATATCAAAATTCACAAGCAGAATTTTCTGACTGAAACAAAATCCAGCCAAGGTTAGATCATTCTTTGGGAACTATTCACCACTGAAATTTTAAATTAGAAATATTGTGATACCAAATACCAGAAACATAAGAGGCCTGGTGGTTTTAGGAGTAGTTTGGCTCTAAATGCCTTAGTCTACTGAATAAGACATTTTAAGATCTGTTAAAATAACAGAATATTTTCAAATTATTCATTATAATTGTGCCTTATTTCAGATGACATCTTCAAATCTGTCATCTATTCAAGTGTTCAGTTTGAGCAGCCAAAAAGCAAATTGCTCCATTCAGCCAGACCTCTAGCAGGATTAAATATGATAAATTCTAGTAACTCCAAATATTTCCTATCACGGGTTATGCACTGTGCTTTCCTGTTAGTTTTTACCAGCTATTAGGAAGATTTTTTGTTGGATAAGTCCTTTATGTGTCTCAGTGTCATTTGAAGAAAACAGAAGCTCACAGGAAAGTGAATAGAGGATGGTGGCTGTGTGGCCCTTGCTAGCCACTCACTAGCCAAACCCACTGGGGCAGTTTACAGTCTCAAGGTTTGCTTGGTTAGCATCTGTAAATACTCACTGCCCAGTAATGGTAGGAGGGGCCAAGCTGTAATTGCTGTGCAAGTTACTGCATCCATTTTCATTTCTCAGCTAATGATAACACCAACTCATGGCACATTCTGCAGTGTCTTATCAGAATCTGTGAAATTTTCCCACATTTCAGTTTGTGCCATTCATGCTTCTGTTCCAGCCAGAAGAACGGCTGATGGCAAAAATGACTGATGTGACTAAATGAGGGTTATTATTCAGTCAAAGATAAAGAAAGGGAGGGAGAAAGGGAGGGAAAAAGCCAGTTCTCACAATTGTACTCAAGGGTGTTCTTCCTTTTTTAAGCAAGCAGGAATATTGAATATGAGTTAACTGACAGCTCAAGTTTAAAGACACAGTGTTGTAAATAAACTTGCTAAATTAACAAACATTTGTCTATTACTATCTTCTTTAAAGGAAATCTGTTTATTTCTTGACAGACTAATATCTGTGTATTTTTTCTTCTGAGAATGAATGCAATTCCATATTAATGGAAGATAACTGGTGTTTGACAGAATTAGTGTTTACTTTACCCAACTACATTGAGAATTTAAAACTACATTTTAAATACTTTGATTTCTGCTATTCTGATAAACTCTGTCACCTTGGCAACAAGCATAAATGAATGCATTAGTTATGATAAATTTTCAGTGCTGCAGTTTTAAATTGGGAATGAAAAATAACTTTTTAAAATACTTAGTAATTTCTTCTGAAAAGATAGACATGTTTAATTAAATATGGGAAATGAAATGTAAGTATGAATTCAGACTAAAATCTTAGCATGGTTATTATTTCTATTACTATTTTTTACTAAATTTAAAATCTATTCAAGTTTCACATTGAACAACTCAGAATAACATTAAGAAAATTATAAATGAGACAGTTTGGGAGTTGAAGTCAAGAAAAGAATCATGTTCCAAAGTTTTCTCATGCTGAAATTTTTTCTGCTAATTCAATTTATTCAGGCATTTAGGTTTTTTGATTACTTCATCATGAAAGTACTATAGTATAATATTGTTACCTTAGATGTGTTCACTTTCAATGTCTTCAGTTAGCTTAAGAAAATGTTGGTAGGCCAAGAATTTGCTGTGTTTCAGAGGAAGAACATTCAGTTACATTTAGCAAGAAAATCAGATATAAAGTATTTTTATCCAGCCACTGTTTTTAAGTAAGCAAGGCTGACAAGTGCCAGTATCTTAGGATTTCAGAGGACAGAATCTTAAAAATGTAACCTATTCAAGAGTGCATAGAACACCATAAAACCATTCTGTCAACTGCACACACGTTGGTTTTAGTGGAAATGCGATATTTGAAAGTTTGGAAAACTGGTTACGCAAATAATAAACTGGTTATGTAAATAATAACTGAAATAATAAAACTGTTAGTACTGTCAACCTCTGACTTTCACACCCAGAGGCCAGGACTATATCCAATTTTATAGACACACCTCTATTCAAAAACTTGGAAAATAAGTAACTGCTCTGTGCCTTAGAGGTGCCTCAGACCTAGCTAAATACAGTTTGTGTATATTTTAGGGCTTCTTTTGATATATGGTTCATCAATTCTCGTGTGTTTCTTCTAAGAAGATACTTTGCTGAATATTTGCAGTACACTATGAACAGAGGTTATACCCACTCTGCTGATCTGTGTTGTGTACAAGAGTACTCGTATCTTCACTGGATTATGAAGTGTTGAAACCATGAATGAACAATAATATAGTAAAGAAAATATTTAGGATTTCAGTGCTTTTTCTAAATGAAGTTATTCACAGTATATTGTGGACTGGTGCTTTCTTCCTTCTTCCTTATTTTGCTTCCTTATTCTGCTTCCAAAAAGCTTCCTCATTCTAAATCTAAGTCTTTTTATGCCAGCAAAAGCTGACAGACTCTCAGGGTAAACAACTGGCAAAGTCTCAGGTCCTGATCATTCAGAATGATTTTCTGTAGTTCAGAAGAAACCTCAGTATCATGTGAGAGTCAGGGCCACAGTGTGCTCTCCATGGCCCAGCAATGCTATTTGTTATTTTAGGGGAAATTGTTGGTAAGCAGAGCCCATTCTGCAAGTGAAGCCTTTTCACTGCCATGTCTACACTGCACAAATGCAGTGCACTCACTAGTACTGAACAGCTCCCTATCTCCTTACTCCCAGAGATGAACGTCTGTGGCTTTGATATTCTGGGTAGGTTCAAAGGAAAGCAATTATTTGAAATAAACAACAGAATCTGAGAAATGAACAAGATGAGAAGTATAGAACAATGTTTTCTGAGCAAAACTACGCCACCCTTGTTTATGCCCTCATCTCCAAGAACACTACACCTGATCAAGCTGCATCCTAAAAGCAACATTAATTGCTTTCCTGGAACAGACTAGTGCACTGCATGCTCAGATGATCTCTATAATTTCTTATTTTTAAAGCCAGTGACTGCAATAACATCATGCTAGCAACAATTACAGTATAAATCATACATAACTGTATAGAGATAAAGCTGCACGGCACCTAAGCCTCTATCAAAATGCAATAAAGTGAGAGGGCTTTTTTAAAATGGAAAATACGAGACTGAGCAGGACTGAAAATACCCTTTTGTAATTCCCTGCTTATCCCAGCAAAAGACCATCTGATTTCTATAAACCAAGTTAAAATGTAAGAGATAATAAATTCCTTTTAGCTGTTTAGAATGTTTTTTTGACGTTGCAGATGACAGTAAATGTGATTAATGCTTGCTGATAATTGGAGTTTCATTCCAGTGGTTATTGCCTGTCAGTAACAATTAATAGCTCCACAACCCCCCCATTCATTTCACAGTATTAAAGAATGATGGCTTGTGGGAATTATGCTAAACTAGCACATTCAATTAGATTTTGAATTTTATAGTATATTGAATAACAGTTTATGGTTTTATAATAGCAGTGATGGTTTATTGTTGCATGGTAATCGCTCTCATTACATGTATGTATATCTGGAGAATTAAAATTTCTATACTCATTAAAATTACTAAATTACATGTTAACATTTCTTTAGAAGTACGGATTACTTTGGTCTTTATCCAAAAGATGGTTTTTGATGATAATTACATTGGTTTTGTCCCAGTATTTATGGGCAAGATGCAATGTTTAAAGGCTGCAGAAGCAGCTCATTCTCCTTGGCATCAAGCAGCAGCTGGAATGGCCCCTGGGATGGGCACCCAGCTGCAGGTGTCCTGCTACAGCTGGCTGGGCAGTAACTGCCTCATCTGATCATTGCCCAGAACGGTAGGAACAGAGGAGGGGAAATCCTCAGAAAAGGGGAAGATACAGCTTTTTGGAAAATCACCTCCCTAACTACCCTCACCTTTGGCCTTTTCTTCAGTAAAAAAAACAACAAAAAACAAAAAACCCTTCTGCAATCTGAAGAGGGGAAAAAAACCAAACCCTAAAACCCACAAAGCACCAGAACAGGAATGGAGAATGAATCATGACTGGCAGAGAGAAGCCCATTACAGAGAAAGAGCTATGTGAAGTAAAGTTGACTGAAAATGGTTTCTGCATCAGGACAAAATGGTGCATGGAGTTTGATATGAGAGCCTGAAAAGAGTATAATTTTTTTATGTGACAACAGAAAACTTAATAGAACAATTTTTAAAGTTTCTTAACTGAGAATGCAACAGGCTCTGAAGTTTAACACTCTCATAAGCTAAATCTTGAAAATCTAAGTATACTAAGAAAAATTCTGCCTCTCAGGAAGCCAGTGCATTCTAACACAGACATCTAAGTATCTAAGTCACAGATCATTCAATAAAGTTTAACAAAGTGGAAAAAGGAACAAAGCAGAGAAATAGCTTTATAAAATTAACTTAATTAGGAAGGCACCTACTGATTTCACTCGCATAAGTGCTTTTGCCTAGGACTCTCCTTTAAGTCCTTGCATAGGACTTCAATTTTCTGATGCAGAGAGTATCAGAATACTATAAATAAATGTTTCCTCTGCTTTGTCACTTATTTCAACATGCTCGTAAAATCTACTGATAATTCAATTTTTCTAGTTTACTCTTAGGCAAATTATCTAACATATCTCCTAAATAAACAATATTCTATTAATTCAGTCTTGTAATTTTCTTCCAAACAAGGAAATTATCCTAGTATTATACAAGGTAAGATGAGAACCTATCTCATAAAGCAGTGAATTATTTTAGCAAAGGAAATTAAGGGAAGAGTCAATAGTAACAATTACTATGATAATTCTAGCAAAATTCCAAGTCAAAACTGCCACCTGTTACACATTCGATTTTATGTAATAGTTCTTCATCCAGCAGTGATCATTTCCAAGTCAATGCTAAACTCAGAATGAAGTCAGTGAGAACAGGATCAAGATCTTTCTTATTACTATTTGATTACTTTGTGCAGGTTTGTAAAAGCAGAAAATTACTGCTGATGATATGAGAATCTCCAAAGATGTACTTGTTTGTTTCACTGGAAAAATCATAATATGAAAGTTTGGTTGATTACACAGATACATGTCAAATGTCTCTGACTTACTTTACTTGTGGCCTTCAGACCATCTGTTCAGAAATATTTTTTCTTATGCTTTCATGATACTACTATTGATTATTTGTTGTGTATTAGCACTTCGCAGCTCTAATTAGCATTTGTTCAACATGGCAGGGACTGTACAGACCAGGTGAAACCAAGTGCAGAATAAGTGAGGACTAAAATAAAAAACTAACCAGCTTTGCAATTCCCAAAGTAAATTTTGGCTAAGTGTAGATAAGGTGGCTTTTTAGACCAGTTGTTTTTCTTATAATTTCTTTTCAATTCCCAGTGTTATCTGGCAAATGAAATCTAGGGAAAAAAAGAAAAAGAAGCCATTAAATTAAATTCACAATTATGACGTAAAACATCATGACTAAGAAGAACGAAGTACACGGCACGTATATCAGTAATTCAATGGAAAAGGACAAGGGAGTTCAAAAAAGCAATTCAGTTCTATTCTTTGATCCAATTTAATGCAGCTTTAATCTTTCTATTGTAAAACACAAATTCAGGCATCGCAATGCCTGTAGATACAATTCTAATGTCTTAGTCAGACAAATCATATTCACTGGTCAGTAACTCTCAGGTTTGATAACATCAACAAAGAGAGTCCTAAAACCTGTGTCCCACATCCAACACTGAATTTAGCGGGTGGGCCTTCCTTATTGTATGCCTTAAGAACTTCTGGTAACATCATATAATCCATATTGGTAATTCAGTTACTATTTTCAAAATACAGTATTTTATAACACACATAAGGGAACTAGGTATTTCCTTACAGTAAACTCCAGGGAGTAGATTCCAGCTGCTGTGTGCCTTGCTCCTTCTCAAGCACATAGTAGTTTTTAGGACGCCTTGGGCCATAAGATAATTCAAATATGCATATATTCAATAGCATAAAACTCATCAGAACATGTATGCAAAGATTTAGAAGATGAAACCTGTGTTTTCTGCTTTGAAAAACTGTTTGTTTTGGGTTTTTTTTCTTACTGTAAATAGCACCTGTAAGTATTGAGCACAGCAACACCAAGAACATAAGCTGGAAGCAGAAAAGAGGAATAGGCCATACAAATACTCTTTTGTTCAAATGAAATTGAGGTTGTCTGACTATGTTTTATAAACTCAGACAAAACATCTGCTAAAAAACTCTCACTAAACCATTAGCTACTCTGTCTTTTCAGAGGATGTTATATAATCTAGTGGTTCTGTCCAGAAAACTAAATGTACTACTATGAAGGGAAATGGGAATAAATTCCCCCGCATGGACTGTGCTCTGGAAGACTAAAACATCAACATTAAATACCATCTTTAACCTTTACTCTAAAACCTAGGCATTTTTAGAATTTGTGGGTTTTCTGCATTTTACTAATGATAAATATAGTAATAAATGTAGCGCTGGAAAATTTAATATAATAGAAAAAATTAAAAACATTTTACTGCTGCCATGTTTATGCTCACAGTTTGTTGCTTCATTCCTGAACTTCAGAAGAAGCAAGATTCTTTAGCCTACACTACGAAAATTCTCTCTCCCCTACTTCTGCCTGACACATGAAAAAAAATCAAAAACTTCAAAAAGAGTTTGGCTCCAATTTTCAGTAGAAGGCTCCTCAGTATTTGCTATAATTTCACAGCAGGAAAGACCACACAATTATACCAAGAAGTTTTCAACAGATGTCTGTATCACAGCTTCTATATTAACATTATTGCTATGCTTATCAGGTGCATGGGTTTCACACATATGCCTTCTCTGATTTGTCCTTCTTACTTTCTATAACTTATGTTTAATAAGCATACAAAAGCTTCTCTGAGCTATCCTAGCAGGAGGTAATTTTCTATACTCTCTGCAATTTCCTCTTTAGCACTCTAACATACATCAGTTGCTAAGAGTCAATTAATTAGTGCACTGGCAGTTCAGTTGCTTAAAGAGTGAAAATAAATTTTGTGGCTTTAGCCTAGAAGAACATGGACTCAAAACACACATGCATTTAAACAGGTCAAATTATTTCCTTGGCACTTGGGAGAGGGAGTTGTAGCCTTGACTTTTATTGCAGGTGGCACTAGATTTGATGGTCACTGATTGTATCAATGACCAGGATGATTTCTTTGCACCAAACACTGGCAAGTATGCCCTCTCCTCTCATGGAGAAACTATTTATCCACTCCTACAAGAGGCTGTACCTAACTGAGTCAGTAATTAATCAATCAATCAATCACGCATCGGAATTTTGCTTACATCCCCTGAAACTGCCAGTCTTGGTGAGAGACAATGAGCCAGTCTTGGAACCCTGTCAGTGCTAGGAATGTAACACCTGAATTCATTCATCCTGCAAAGTTAAAGACTACATTGTCATCATTCACCCAGACTTAATTCAATAGCTCGTATTTATATGCACACACTGAAGAGAACAATTGTGGTTTCACCAGTTTTACTAGAAATATTGCTGACACCTATGTGCATTAAGCAAATTATGCCTGGATATTTTGGAAACCATGATAAACAGAACTGTTTGGAAATATTCCAGCGAACAGATTTTTAAATGTCTGTTTTCATAAACCAGAAGTATTTTCCTGAAGTGTTTTGGATTTTTTTAATTTTCACTGGATGGAAGTCACGTTGATATGATCACTCCTGACAGGTTGCCCCAGGAGATTCAGAAATTTTTCAGATCTTTTAATCCTGAGCAAATCTGATGTTTTGAGAAAAACTGGGATGATTCATGCAAAATGGAAATCTTCTTTTAATAAGCTTTTTAAGGCATACTATTCCCACTTTTCATATCTGATTCCCAAAACAATATTGAGAATGACCTCTAAGAGGTACTTTAAATTTTGGAAACTCTAATGGCCACACAAAACCATTATAATTCTGCAGGCAACTGCAGCTATGTCATTATACAAAAGAAAAAACCCATCCCAAACAAAAGAAGTTACAGATGCTTTTTCAGATACAGAACTAGTGCAACTTTCAAGAAATGATTTTTGCCAGAATTTCTGTCAGCTTTGTTAAGTTTACCTGATATGCCTATGTCAGTTACAAATTGTTTCTACAAGAGCAGATTTTATCTTACAATTTGTGTGACTATCCGTAGAGATAAGAACCCGGGGGAATAAAAGGCTTTTTTTCTCATGCTAGATAGGGAGCTTAATTAGTAGTAATTGAATTCTGAGAACAACTCTCACTTCATCTCCCTTATTTCACAGAAGAGCTACTGCTGAGATACTTTGCCTTATTTTTCTTTCCTGTAGGAAAAAAAATGCACCTTGAAAAATGCACCTTGAGCTCTTCCTCTTCTCTTTTTTAGTACAAAGAATTTGTACTCAGTATTTATATTGTTCCAACATTATTTAAAAAAAAAAAACAAACAAACAAACAAAAAAAACAAACCAAACAAAACACTACAAAAACAAACAAACAAACAAACCTACTAGAACCTTGTCTATAATTCATTTTGATTTTACTTTAATGAGGGTTCTTCCAGTTGAATTCACAATGACACAAGCTGGCCCAAAATTTTTAAGGAATTTTTATCCAGCTGGAATAAAAGAGCTAATTTTAAATATTTTTCCATTTTTTTTTTAAGCAAAGTTCTTCATCTTCTTTAATGCTAAGCTGCAAATACCAGGAGGAGAACTGCACAGTAATTTATGAGTACCTGGAAACAACTGAGTTTGCCATATGGTTCTTCTGTAGGGAGTTAAATTTCTGAGCTTCAACTATGCAATATTTGAGAGTGAGCTACATCAGTGGAAGATGTCTTACAGAGGAGATTTCCCCTCAGCTACTTCTTGCAGAAATAGGCATCCTAGGCAAAGCATGTGTAAACTTTGGGCTACTGTCTGGCAGTTCAACAAGACAGAATACTGTTAAATGTGCATTACTCAGAATCACCACTTTGAAATTAGTCATTTAGGGCTGGCTCTATTCAGTTCTTCAGCCTATAAAAAACTGACAGATGGGGAAGCTACACTACAGTTCAACAGAATAACACATGAGCTTCTAGAACTCTTCTACCTACGTGCTCTGCCTGGCATCCCACTTCCTTGGAGGCCTGGATACATTTGAATTGATACCATATTAAAAAGCATAGCGTTAAGTGCTGTCAGATTGGCCGGTGGTCTCTGATTATTTCTCCTTGGAAGCAAAATTTTGAAAAGTGCTTTAATACAAACATTTACTTTCTGAGAAGGATTTCCTCATGATAAACCTCTCTCATAAATACTATCAGATGGACTTGTTTTTTTCATATTTTTCTACTGCAGTTATTTTAGAAAAGGCAGGGCTCTGATGTCCTCTGCCATTTATTTCAGCCATTCCGTATGACTAAGACATTTTGTAAACTCAGGGTGTGAATATAGATTAAGGTAATGTGATAAATTGTGCAGAGCATAATTGATGAGGAAATGGTTAAATGCGCAAAAAGAACTGGAAAGTGAGTGAATTTGCATCAAATTCTAAACATTTTTACTGTCTATTATCATTTTGATTAATCAGTATCGGCAATCTTTGTTTCTTTTACTTCTTTGAAGGGAAGAAGACAGAGAATATATTGCTTGGTTAAGCTTCTTTTATTTTTCATTTAAAATTAGAGTCTCTACTCTTAAAACGTAGGACTTTTCTTGAACATTTATAAAGATTTAGCTTCCTAAGCACTTCAAGTTATTGGCTATTAAATACTTCATATATTCCCACCAAGAAAGAACATTCCAACACATGCAGACTTTATATCCCTCTTTACAGCAATTACAGCAAAGTGGCACTGAAATTTTCAGTCAAAGTAGTTGTTTTGTTTTGTTTAGAGAGTAAAATTCCATCACAAAATATTTCTGGTTAGAAATATATCTGACTTTTAGTGTAGAAATATAGCATTTGTGTTGCTAAGTCATTCTTTGGTATAAATGTTTTCTGAGAGAAAAGAAATGTACCTTACCTGCTTGTCAATATTTAGTTCAAATGAGAAACAATAACAAAGGGATGTGGGAGTTTTAGGGTTTTTTTCATCTTTCTCTCAAAATGATTCTTAGTGGCAAAAGCTGTATGATGTAAGGCAGTGCTTCCCCAGAAGACGTCAAGGGATTTAAAAGACATGTAGATGCTCTTTGGGACAGAGTTTATTGGTGGAGTTCTCTATTGCTATTGTATTTTACTTGAAAAGCAATGAAACAATCTAAAATTTCAAGACACAATAGTGTCTTTAATGTTCTACACTGCTTTCTTATTCAGACAGAAAAGTCTTCATCAGCAATTTGGTTAGTTGTATTTAACTAATAACTCTCTAGGAATTCATTATATCAATAAACTATTTGTTAAATTAAATCAAATCAAATTACTGAAAGAAAATACTCAAATGAGTGTTAAATGCTGATTTAACCTTTCCTTTTCCAAAGGAAATCAGTTTTCAGTTGTTACCTGTTTCATGGTGTTTGGGTGCTATACATGTAAGTTTTTGCTGCTTTAAAAATATATATATTTAAGGCTATGTGTTTCATAAATTTCTTATTGTGCTCCATTCTGCTATATACTTTACTTACAAATTAAATTCTCTGTGGAGGAAGTCCATAATTGTTGTTCATGAGCTCTGCAATAAAATTGGGGTTTTTTTCCTATGAGCCAACAATTTTCAACAGAATAGGGCCTTTATAAGACATATTTTAACACTCCTGTAGATTAATAAGGTGTTAGCAGAAAAAGACATGTTGAGCCTCGCTCAGTTATCCCTCCATCCCAATTATACTGTGACATTAAATCTCGTGACATTTAATAGGAAAGGCCATTTCACCCATGGCTGCTTCAACTGCAGACAATTTATGAAACAGCATCCCCTTCTAAGAAACTGTTCTAAAAGAAGGTGGCCTTCTCACATGCTGATATGTCTAACTGCCCATGTAAATTAAATAAGATGTAGCAAAGTATGTAAAATTGGTGATCTTACACTTACCTGATGCCTTTGACTACAGAAAGAGGACTTAAAGAGCTGGCATACTTTTTTTTTGAAACTGCAATAATGTTAATGGACCAAAATAAGAAAGAACCAGGGTACAAAATAAAGTATTTGCATACCTCTTATTTCTTTATAGTCTTTCACATTGTTTAATATAAACTTACAGGCTTAAATATCCTCAATTTTTTCAAAAACCTGCCATTAAACAAATAAGCAAATACTAAATAAGCCTCTGAAGTAAACCTAGCATTGTCTTCATTAAGGCAGAGCTGAGTGACAAGATTTAAGATCAGCTGCAGATATTTTCCAGCACAACAAGCACACACACTCCTTATCACAGACTATAGAAATCTCAGCTAGCTGCTCATCTGGCTCCAAAAGTGCAAGATGCATAGCTGGCTCTGAAATAATTAACCTTGTTGAAGAGCAGCTGGTGTCAGGTTTTGGACTAGAATTGCCATGTAGGACCAAGCAAAAATATACTTGTGCAGACAGCCACCACATACACAAATGCATCAGCTGACTTGAGGATTGTCTTGAGGATTTTTGCAGCAAATTCCACTGCATGTTGGTGTAAAACAATGCTCAAATCATTTCAATTACCTTCAGCCTCTAAAATAAAAAGTATATTAAGTCAGGTGTATGTAAGACTATAATTTTCATGTTTTCCTGTAACTACGGAGTTACACACATCTTGAAATGGCTTGGCTTTCCAAAACAATCTGAGTTCTTACAGCAATTCGTTTTACTCCATTATGAAACAGAATTTTATGGTAACATGGCATATCTGGTCTAGTGTTTAAGTAGGATGGATGTTTCAAATCAAGTCTCCAAGCACTGAAGAGCAGTCACCTGTTTGCTGCAGCTAAAACCTCTATGAGAGTGACAAGAAGTAAAGGATTGCATCCCACCTATTAAAACTGAGTAACTAATTCAGTTTCCTGCTCATGGTACAAATGTTTAGGTTTATCCCTATGGGTCTATTCTACCCACCAATAGCTATTTTGCAGTTTTTCACTGATGCTACAACATGGAGTATAGGAAAACAACAAGTAAAATTAAATGCTACATCTTGTCAATCTTTTTAAAGGAAAAGAAAAAGGGAGCTAAATTTTAAATACTGCATTCTGTGAAAATCACATGCTTTTACAAATTTTTGGGTGGAGAGAACAGCATGTATAATGTATATTGACAAAATTTAATCCAGCTGCTCCAGCTTCAGGGAATGTCAAAACTCCTGTGCAGGATGGATAAATGAATGAACTGCTGAGCTATGGTCTTCATACTTCTTTGAAAATCATAGTTACTTTTGGAACCAAGATACAAGTTATGGTTTTTCAGTAGAAAATGCCTGTGCAGAAATGAGGACTGTACAAAATCATCTGAAAATGTGCATTATAGAAAACATTGCTTTTACTGGAGATGGCCATGCCAGTACTGGATTTCATGTACCTTTTTGTGCTATACCTCTGTAAAGTATCCAGGCCTAATACAGATGATGATACAGTGTTTACATCTGTGGCAGGAATAGACACAACAATAAACAGGAAAACACATTAATATAAATAATGAAAGCTAAGGGAAAACACCAAAACATTTTAACTAAGGTCTGCCTACTAATTTTGGTATCTCTTGGGACAGGAGAAAAGGAAGAGAAATATTCTTAAGCCCATTTTGGCATTCTGTATTTGTATATCTCTACCAGATAACAGCAGCTATTTCTGAGAAATCTAAATGCTCACATCAAGAGGCTTCAGTTGGTGGGCTGTTTTTATTGTGGCTTTTGAAAAACGGTGAAAAATATTTTGATTTTGGAATGCACATTGAGCAGGTATTGAACTATAATGAGAATTCAAGGTTTAATTCTGCCTCTCTATAAGGCTGTGAGAAATTTCCCTACAGTATTTTATGTTTTGCAGTTATAACTGATTTCTATTTGGGCTCCTACATGTCCAAAAATAGTTCATTAATTATATTCCAGAATTATAAAAGAACTGTCCAGCTGCAACATGTTTTTACATTCTGCTTTCTTGTAAAAACTTATTCTTCCACTGTGATCGTACCTGCCTTCTACACCAGGATCCTAGTATAATTTGCAAAGTTTGAAAATACAATCTGTCATTTTTCCCGTTCTGCAAGAAAATTAATGTAACAGATTGTTTAATTTGAAAGAGTGCATAAGCATGGTGTTGATGAATTGCCTTAACTATCCACATGACTGGGAGATAGCAATAAAATGTCCTTGGTGTGTACAGATCAACAATGCAGTTTTTAAAGGGATGATGATTATCTGTGGATAGAAAAGAAATTCCATCTCTATCTTGCACTGACCTGCAAATGTAAAATTTACTGTAATTTGTGCTGTAGCAAAAGAATGGTACCTTTGAGGTAGGTACCATAAAACCTAAAGAAATCCCTATGGCATAAAAAGTGTAAAACAAAATTACATGTCTGGGTAAGAAAATAATTGTAATTACTTGGAGCAGCCTCACAATACTCTTCACTAAAACCTGATTATTGATAAAAAACTTGAAGTAAGCCCATTTTCTCAGTTACTGTAGTTGAATTACATTAATGGACATGATGGGTCTGCCTTTGGTTCGTACAAAGGTTACGGCAGCCTGTCAGCTTTCACCTTAATCCAAATCTCAATGAAACTTCTTGACATCTAGCACAGCAGCTCCTAATACATCCCTAATATCATCAATCTAATAACACGACACAGGGCATGCTAAGAGAGTCAAAACACTACCCCCCTCAGCCATAAATGAACGTACAGCACTGGGACTTCCCTTACAAACACTGAGTTATGGATGAAGTACCTGTTACATGTGAGGCAAAGTTTTAAGGGAGAGAACAGATTCATTGAACCAACTTACATAGCTGGGGCAGGGGGAAATCAACAAACCTAGAAAATACTATGTTCCCAAAAGCACATCTATTTTAGCCAGCCATATCAGCTACTTTTAAAAAAACACCCTCTTTTCCTCAAACCTCACCTTCTGGATTGCCACAGATAAAACACAACCACTACAAACATTTTCCACTAGTGACAATGACACGGTAACACACATAAATACTGGGTTTTGCATGTATTGAGGTAACATACATTTATTGAGAGAATTCAGAGAGAATATGGTGCAAGAAATGCATTTTTATCAAAGACTAGTACCCCTGCAAAATTTTACAGTTTTCTACCACCCTACAGAAAAACTGGATATAAGGTACACTAAGTGCTGTTGAGGGCTTGCAGAAAACAAACTCACTCTGACCCCATTCAACTATTCTAGTTCTAGATGATGAACATAATATGAGATTTCCCTGTGTGATGGTGGCATGAACAATACAAGGAAACAGACTGGAAAAGGCTAGACTTGTATAAAGCAAGGATACACATTTCAAGCCTTAATTTAAATTTGCATTTTCCTTGAATACTAGATAGTAAAACAGACTCTTGAAAGTATTGCAGTGCAAGTTTCTGTAGCCCTTTCCCACAGGTTTACTCTTTCCCTTCCTACAGCAGTAGGACTTGCCATGGACTTACTGTTCCCATAAACATTGATTAGTGCTTTTTCACCTACAGAGGAAGGTGCAAGGGACTTCTTCCAGTCAGTAAGGACACATGCCTGCTTGTGTGGAACTGGCAGGCAGCTGTAAGTGCTGGAAGTCCTCCTGACTTTATCCTTTGAAAACATGTACTTTAAAGCTTCAAATGAGGATAGTAATAATTACTATCAAATGCTTCAAGACAATGCTAAACTCAGTTGTGAGGCTATGATGATACAGAAACAATTCACTATAAAAATACATCCCTGATCTAATGCCTGAAGTTGGAAAATATTTATGATACAACTAAGTTCTGATACACTGCCATTAAAGCTGATGAGAGTTCTACCCCTAACTTCCATAGTAGCAGTTCATAAAAATATATTTACTGGGGAAGGCAAAAGTAATTCATATGTACAACTGCATGAATTCTTATACACACAGATATTATAGTTCAATGGATCCCTTTTTTCCGAAGTCAATGTGTTTTTAAAAAGACAAGAATTTTGTCTTTTGTCTAATTTCATATTCTTATATTCTTATGATATATTTTAATATTGTGTCTTCATGTTTACCATAAGCTTTCTTTTATGTCTAAAAATGTCTTCAAGCTCTTCTATTTCTGTTTTGAGTTAAATTTATATATACATTATGGCCAAATTTCTGTTAAAAAATTCCAAACCTTATCAGTGAAACAGGAATTGAATTTCCTTACTCTACTTAAATGCCAGCAGTAATTACAATGCAGGACACTGTCTCATGCAATTTCTTTGGCTTTTTAAACCAAGAATTAGAACTTTGATAGTGGATTCAAATGAATATACTTGGTTTATCTGAAAATTCAGAGACAGATCCAATTAACCACAATTAACCTCAAGAACTGCCACCACTTCTGAGGATGAATGATGCCCCTGCCAGCAGTTGAACCCTCCTGCAATGGGACAGTCTCTCCAAAGTCTCTCACCAACCACAAACATCCTTCAGCCCAGAGGGACCAACTCTGCTGAGCTCCTAAATGCCAACACTGCCCAGTTAGTGTGGCTGCAGATAATTTGTGCACATGAAGGACAGGGACTGTTCACCTTTACAAGATTTTCTTGTGCTTAAATGGGCAGAGGAATTGAAGGACCAGTGAAATGTAACTTTTAAGAGACTGATTAACTCTGAGAAGAAGGGGGGCAAGAAATACCAACCACTTCAATACAGAAATGGTGATCACAGAGCACTTCTGTACCTTCGAATAGCATTAATGTTTTGTCTCTGTAAAGACAGGACTAACAAATCCAACTCCTAAAAATCCAGCAGCACAGTCAGCTGGAGGATCTTGATAGAATTTGCTGAGAACTAAATAAGAATTTACATAAATGTAGCAATTAATGTATAAAAGCTACTTGTAGATCATAAATAATCAGTAATTAATGACATCTAGGTCTCCTTACAAGCTCCAGCAGTGTAAGACAGACCTTGTACTGAAGGAAAGTAGCTGTTTTCAAATTGCTTTGCATACAGGGTCCTCCAGAGAAAAGATTGAACAGGATGACCCTGCAGATTGTCTCATTAAGAAACCTTTAATAGGATGCAACTGTAGTGCTATCTTGGCTTTTCTAACTGGACAATTAGGAGTTGAGAGCTGAAGAAATAATTTGTCTCTACAGATCATCTCTATTTGCTCATTGCCTGGAATTCTGCATTAAGATGTACAACTTTTTATGTGTCATTCTAAATCAACCTGCAGTAGGTACACAGTTATTTGAAGCTATATTCCAAACATTCAATTTAACAGAGCCACATGGTCACAGAAAACCCATTCTGTCACTTAGACTGTAATTGAATAATTGACCTCTCTGAGTGCTATGCTTAATTTTCAGACTTTTGTATTAAAGTAGATTTCTTCAGATGCATAAAAGAACTTCTTGATGTTCTGTAAAATATGTTTTCTTTTATCTGAGAGCCAAATAAAATATCTGGAAATATATGTGGGGAACAGAATGAGGAGAAGTGAATTTTGGCTATTTCTATGTTGAGGGAAACAGATACAGCAAAGAAGACTTCAACAGCCCTAAAACCATAAGAAAGCTTGCTCTTGAGGTGAAAGATGGAAAACTAAAAATTTGAGAGTAATATTTATGGACAGGAAGATTTTAAGTGCCTGAAAGCTGATGATCCTTCAACACTAAATACTGTCTCCATGATAGCTGTATTTCCATGACTATAATTAATCAGTAACACAACATATGCTGTTAGGCCAACTAGGATTTCTAAAAACATGCAACATATTCAAAACACCATCTAATTTCACTAATCTCTATTTTTACGATATGCTCTAATAAGATTTAATCTTAGCAGTCTTTCAAGAAACGGATTTAACTAGGGAGTGAAGGCTAAAATACATTATTAATATGTACAAAGAGTTTTACATTCAGAAAGAAAAAACATGGCATATATCTGATTATTTGATAAAAGAATGTTAAAAAAATTACATCAAGGTGAAGAGGAAACTTGAAAGGATCTATACCCACCAAGTACAAAAACCCCTGATGTGTTGCTCAGTGATCCTCAGTAAAGTTGAGCAAGAAGTTTCAGACAGATTAGAAACTTCTAACTCTGTTATCTTATAATGCACATCTGATTGTAACATAAAAATCATCTAATTGTTTTTGCAAGTACATCAGAACTACTGGTATGTCAGCTTCAAGACTGTCTATCCCCTTGCCCAAAGCTCCCCCAGAACAAACACCTATATATCTTTGGACTGGGCAACTCACTAGCTGGATGTCAGACAAACTGTTGGAACAAGATTTTCACTTCTCTCCACCACCTTTATTTGATGTAATCTCCCTCCCTTCCAGACATCACCTTAGCCATCATGGTAATGGCTATTGTAAAGCAGTGTCTCCCCTTTCATCTGTTATTACTCACTTCATTTGGAAGGGGTAACTTCATGACCACTCCACATTCCAGTTCCCAGATTTGAGTCATCCTCCACCTTCTGCCCTCTGTGACTGTGCAATTATTTAAAAGTAAAATGCTAAAAGAGGTATGCAAGTGTTTTTAAAATCCAGTTTGTCATGCCTACATACCTTCTATAAAAAATACCAGCCCTATATCAAAAGTTATAGTGTTCTATTTTGTTGTGAATAAAAGCATTTAATCTAAACATGCTCTCACCTTCAGATGTCCACTTACATCTGTGAAAAATTATTTTTTCATATAGCTTTAGTTTTCAGCTATTTCACTAGTGTATTTTAGCTCACAGCAAAAAAAAAAAAAGGTGTATTCATTTGTCATCTACATTTGAAATATATTGCATAAGCATATCAGATTAAAAAACTGAACAAATCTTTGCTTTATATCATTTCTTAAGAACTGATTTTTCAATTAGCAATTTCCAGAGCAAGCTATATCCAAGTATTCTGCGACAAACATAAGAGACTTAGTCTCGCACCACGAGACTGAGACACATTTCCACCTACAGTAAACATTAGCATTTCCATTCCTCCCTTCAAAGAGTGTCAAAATGGCATTGTCACAGAACCATTTTTTCCATTATCCCCTGGAAAAAAAGAAAAATGATGAAATAGAAGAATGCTTCTGTGAGGTAGCTGAGATTGCTAATGTAAAAAGTGACTTGTGCTACAATGACATAGAAAATGTTCGTAATTGGCAATTGAGGAAGGGCAATGACACTGATTATCCTATCACAGACTAATAGGCACTGTGATGGGAAATTATGTTCCAGTGTGATAACCTATGACCCCTAAGAAGGATTAGACAGATGTGTCACAGCTGGTTACTACCTGCCAGTAGGTACACAGTGCACTAAGGGATTGCTGTGTGGGATGCAGGGGTGTTTATAAAGCTGCACTGCTGCAGAAAGATGCAAAGCAATTGTAGCTGCCTGGCAGAACAGAAGCATTACAGTCATATCGGTGTGCCCATGCTTCCAAAACACTGATTAAGAAACTTCTTTTTCACCTTCCTGCTTAGGCCCATCTGCTGCAAGGTATAGTCATGAGTTCAGCCTATTACTGAGTGTGGGTAACACAAGCAGAAGGCTGGGTTCCCCCAGGCAGCCTGGGCTCATTCTGCCCAGGGAGCTGGGTGCAGGTTTACCTTACTGACCTTGCTCTGGCTGTGCCTTGCTGCATCCGCTTGAGCACAGGCCTTCAGCTGAGCTGCCTCTAGCTCCAAGACCCAGAATGCCTATTTTGAGAGACTGGAAGAAAATTTAAAAATCAAAACAAGAAGAAAGGAGAGGACTGACAAGCAGTGAATAAGGCAGGAGAGGAAAACTGAGGGAAATACAACTGTTACAGACAAGTATGACATGGTGGGGGAAACTAGAAAAGAGCTTGGTCTTTTCTTGAAGAAGGCAGCGAGGACACAAGTGAGAACAACAAGAAAAAAAAAGCTTCAGTAATAGGGGAGAGAAGAAAATATAATGGAAACTGTCATGTCATGACAGGTCAGAAAAAAGGACAAGACAGCCAGCAGCACACATAGAAATAAAAACTGATAGTGAAACCTGAGGAAGGGCAAATGAACTTTGCTTTGCAATGTGCTGGGTTTGTGATGATGATAGGACATAGAGGAAATTCAAGGAAAATAGCTGGATAATGAACCTGAGTAAGGGATGAATGATGAAGTGTTGGAAAGCTGGATATCATTGCTCTTCATTACAGTGTTGTAACTGATGAAGATGTCAATCTCATGTGGGTAAGCCAGTGTTTCCTAAAGCTGAGTGGGACATGATATTGCCAGGATTGTGTGGATCTTTGCACTGTACACCATAGATAGAAGCTCCTGCAGCCCGTGCAATCGGGGCCTTTCATTTATAGAAGCAACTCTTCTTTTAATCTGAGCCACTTTTAACAGCACCCCCTCTCAATTCCCATTTCTCACTCAATTGGTGTCCTTCAAGAAGACTTCTCTTGTTCTGCTGCTGTGACTGCAATTCACAGAGCACTGGATTATGCTGTAGTTACCCATGTCTGTTTGGACATGCATTTTAATGCATAGTCTGGATATAACACCAGGGAACACAAGGACATACTAACTGAATGTGAAGCACAACACAGTGAAGACAGCATTCAAAGGAGAGTTTGCTTGCTAACACTGAAAGCATATGAAATCCAAGAAACATGTACCTTACACTTCATTTCTGTCCCGGATAAACAGGCCTGACTCACTGTTTGCTGATTGGACACCACTAGCACCAACTCATGCAGATGAACTTGGTAAGCTACAGATACTTAGATAAAAGAGACCTCTCCCATCTGTTGGAAGACCAACATGTCCTGAGTCAAGAGGCTCACCACACTTTTCCTGTTCCCTGGTGCTTATACAGGATTTTCACTTATTCATTGGTTTAGCAGCAAAGAATACTTTTTCTGATTGCTGAGGCTTCTATGCCTCCCTATGCTGCACTCGGGCTAACACCTCAGGCAAAAACTCAAACCCCTGAAATCCTAGCTAGATATGAGAAGAAGTCATCAGACACAAAGAAGACCTTGTATCCTTCTCAGCTTCTCAATGGTAACTTCATCCATTGTCATCCACTGGCCAGGGAGGGGGCCAAATGAGATCAGAGAGTGCCCAACAGCAGATTTATACAGGCTGCACTCACTGCCTTTTCTGCCATGCAGTGTGGATAGAGCATTCATCCAAGGAATAAGAATCATCTTTCAGTAGGTGCCTTAAGAATATGTAAGTGTAAAATTTTTCCAGGAAAAGCTATTCCAGTTTTGGGTCTCTAGTGACACATGAGGCAGAGATAATATCAGCTAGGAAAAGCAGAAGCAAAAGCAGAGATGTTCTTAATGATACACAAAATTCTAATTTAAATGTCTCACTAAGCATTGAAATTTATTTGCCACTGATATTGTGACATGCATACTGAATTCAGTGTGTAATCAGTGCTAATGTATTCCAACAGTAGCAATATCAGCAACATCAATGCAGACCACAAGTAGAATTACACAAATAATGAGGACAGCTCAGAAAGACAATTTAGAAAGTCCCTTAAATATCACCCAAAACAATAGCAAGATTACAAGAAATTCTGTGACCTCAGGAAACTGTCTAGTTCTCCTTCAGGCCTAATTGAAATCTGCAGCTGGGTGCAGTACTTGCCCCTTTTAACAAGATATCCCTAGTAAGGAAAAGTGTCAACACTACTGCTATAATTATTTCTGTCTTAACAATAAAGATTCTTTGTGCCTGCCTACAGTCCAGACCAGGACTTGTGTGTCTGTTGAAGCCTAAATTAATTTGTTTTGCTGGAAAGGAAAACATATGTATTTTAAAGGGCTTGCTTTTCTTGGTCCTGTTGCTTCATTTGTTCTTTACAAACAGATATATATGCACACTTTTAGGACCTCTTAGAATGCAAATATTGTTTAATATGATAATTTGCGCTTATAATTTAATTGATGCCAAAACAGAAGCACCTACAAACATTTTTAATGAGCAAGCTAGAGATTAGCTATTCATGTTGCTTTATTTTTAAAAATATATCTCAATAGCTTCCTTAAGGATCAGGAGAATGGGTTGAGCAATCAGTTAATGATCTTTATCATAATTACAAGATTTAGCATCTGTCACATGAAAACCTCTTGCTGTCAGACCAAATCTTCTGTTTCCTAAAGAACAGAAGGCCTGACCTTGAGTGGAAAATAAATCTCAAGTCGCAATTATGAAAATTATAATTTCTCCTTTTTCCACAAAAAGCTTGCCAAGAAAGTTAAATTTATTTCAGAAATACGTAGGGACACTGCTGTTAAATTACATGGAAATCTGAATATAAAAATTCCTTCATGATCTTCCAAAGTATTCTAAAATCCAAGTCAAGCGTATTTTAATCTTGCACTGGTACAGACCTGCTTGCTTCTCTAAAAGGCCACCAAAATGCCACTGAAGTTAAAATGGATGAGTTAACCTTTTGAAAAGTACTCACAGCACCACAATTATTTTGACCTTTGACTGTACAATCTTTTAACTTTGCTAGCTATTCATTTAATGCCCATTTGTAATTTTTAAAATTATTACTACACGATTGAAAACAATTTTTGGCAATCCATCACCATGACATGTAGCAGTTTGCAACAATGGAGTATTTTGGTACAGGCAATTTTAATTATTTACCCAATAATAAATAAGACAAGGACCAGTATGTAGGGGAGACAAAAACTACAAGGGGCGGAAGCCCACATAGAATTGTTGTGAAATGTTTTTACAACCATCTTAATGAATCAAGCTGCTTTGATGGATAGATAAGTGCTGAGATTAAAAAAAAAAAAAAAAAAGAAAAGAAGTAAACCCACAAAACCTTCCAGCTTCCCCCCCAGTAAACTGATGTGGTTATGGCTCATCCTTCAGCAAATAGCAAAGAAAGACTCATCTGCACAGCCTTGGAGACTTCACTTCAGCTGTAAGAGGAGGGAAATGGTCTGGATTCCACTAAATACTGTACAGCTAAGGTAGAACAGGAATTCTTACCTTGATTCTGTTTGTAATGAAATGGAATTTGCACTGACTAGAACTGAAATGTTATTAACAGTCATGAAACAATAGTTTATCCCCCACTTCTTCCGAGTCTGGAGATTGATAAAGATTACCAGTAACCTGTCTCCCCTACTGACAACAGTTCCATAGATCTTTATCAGCAGCCTACCAGCTGAAGCACCTGTGACAGTACATTTTGGTCAGCAAAGTGACTTAACAGCCCAAGTGATCTCTTGGGCACTTGTGCATCTCCAGAATTCCTTTTCTACATGGCCTCCTCTCTTAAATGTAGAGAATCTAAGTTTGCAGGGCCATTTCAGTAAGACAACACCCAGTGCAGAAGGTTGAAAAAGTCAGAACACATATCTGCCCAAATCCCACGTTGAAACAAATTCATAATGGAAGACGAAACGGACTGTGATGCAAAAGGAAACATATAAATCAAATATGAACTTATCACATTGAGCCAATAGAAGAGCACAACAGCAGCAAACCAAAGCAAAATTAGTATTTATTACAAAGTTCCACTGTCTAAGGGAGTACCTTTTAACCTACTTCTCAGTAAGAACCAGTGAATAATCAACATTAGGTCTTCAAAGTCACTCATGCACTGATAAGTATAAAGGCCAGAAGACAAAAGCATCCCTAACTCAGCAGTTCTCTCACCTACACTTCTATCAGCACTTCCTTATCAACCGGAAATTTTTGAAACTGTAAAATAGAAAGATGTCAGTTTAAAAAGAATGCAAATTAAACAACTTTAGCAAAGTAAGACAAAAAAAGGTATCATGAGCCAGCTGCCAGATATTGAGTAACTCAGCAACTGCAATGCACCAACCCTGAAGGTAACAACAAAATCCATTTTAAAACACGTGCAGTGTATGTAGCTATGTTTAAGAAAGAAGGGTATTCAAACAGCTTTTGATTAACAACATTATTATTTTAACTGTTTCACAGGAATCTCAGAATAGCTCATTCTCTCCTACAGCATGCTGAATGGCTAATACTGTAGCTTAACCTTCCTATACAAAAAAGCCTATACTTCATTTTAAATTATTTTACTGCTACCATATTATTTACTGCAACTCTAATGCCTCTTCTTTATTTAACATTCTCCAGATAGGCATTAAAAAGAAATCTTGGAGTTTAGAGTGAATATCACTTCAGGATTGACTAATCTCTCAGCACACAAGAACTGTGACATGTCAGTCCTACATTCAAACTTTGAAGAGATTTTTAATGACTGAAGAAGCAATGAAGCTTCCAAGAAGCTAACTAGAAACCTGAAAACTTATACAGGAGGAAAAAAAATCCAAGAAACAAGACACTTTAGTCGAAGGAAAAAAGCAATCACTGAATTTTCTAAAGAGGTAAGAAAATTGACATGTAGGCAGGTTTAAATCACAGCAGAAATAAAGCAAATATCAAATGAGAAAAGCTGACTGCTGCATCCCAGTGGAAATACCTTAAATTAAAGCAGAGAAATGCAAGAGCAAGAAATTTGTAACAGTAACCTTTTGAGATCAGGCCTGCATTACAAAACTATTTGCAAAAGATAACTAAACCCTCTTCCTATGTATGTGGTTCAGAATTAAAGGCTAGTATTGAGACAATTCCTTCTCTGGCTGTTCTCATAGTCTTGAAGGCAGGAATCCAATGCAGTCATTCATGAACATGAGAAGCCAGACTGAAAATTGGTTATGTTAGGATGAAAAATGGTCCCAAGAACGTCCATTAGATATGTTATTAAATTATCAGATCAAATATATAAGAACATAGCCATAACATTAAATATAATAAGCTATGAAGTCCAGCATTTTTCCTTTTAATGGAAGCTTGAAAACATGTCAAATATAGCCCATATATTATTCATCAAATTGACACCTTGTCTGGCTGGCAATTTTATACTTTTCAGTATTTATTCAGAATATGTATTTCTGACAATTGTTTAAAAAGAAAAAGTCTTGTCAGGGGTGTACTGATGAAAACAACCACCATCTAAATATTCACTCCTGCTTACAGCAGAGGTAGCAGAAGACAACACTACTTCTAGACCATGCTGTCCCCTATAAATGCACCAAAGAAAGAAAAGAGAAAAGAAAATGCACCAAGAGGTTGGGGGTTTTTAGTGAGAATCTGCCAATTTGTCAGAATCGAACCGTTATGTAGAGAACCTAATGATTTCAATAAAATTATAGCAGAATTCAAAAGCAGATGTTCCATGGAAGCAGAGAATCGGCTTCTCTCAAGGAAGTTTCCCTGGTTTTCTGTCAGCACATTCACTCACTTAGCCAGCAACTTGCAGAAGGCTAAAACAGAAATACACCCAGTCTGAAACACACAGGTGTTCATCTCTTCACACAGTGTATCAAGCATAAGACTGAATAACTTAAATGTCACAACATTGCAATTAAAAATGCCCAGTGTGTAATATTTCCAAAATGAAAGAAGTTCTTCATTGATTTCTGACATTATCCATCAATCTAGATTTAAGTTGAATTAGGCCACTGGAAACCTTTTCCAAACTTAAAATTGTCATGCATTATTACAGTTTCATTGTCTAAAACAGCTAAACAACATTGGGAGCAGAATCACCATTTCACTTGGCAAATAACTGCTATTAGGGTCTTATGCACAGAGACATAAAAACAGAGACATAAAAACAGGTAGTTATCAATATCTAAAATTAAGAGATCATACAGTTTTTCTACAAATTTACAGTTCAATATAATTTGGCATTTTGGGCTTCTGTACAGGAAACTGTTTTACTCCTGGTCTAAGTACTGCTAACTATTATCTGCAAAGGTGGGTGACCTGTTCCATTTATTCAGAAGAAAGGATGATGTCTCCAAGCATAAATGGAAACACTTCTCTAACTGTCAAGATCAGTGCCAGAAATTTAAGATGTTATCTTAAGATTTTCTGAAACGTCAACAGATATAGCTGGGGACTGAGGCAGAAATGATGTTAAGTTCATCCACCTTCTTTCTGTTCTGTGTAAGAACATTATAGTTCAACAGTGAAAAGATCAGGATTTGGGTATTAGCAGATAAGAAAAGAAAACTTGCCAGGCACTCTAGACATCAGTTTCTGCCACCAAAAATTGAAAAGCTTTTATCTCATTCTTTGTTGCAGTCAAGAGAGATGATTGCTTCTCATGCTCCTAACACTGGAATGGGTCCAGGAATACATTAAATTGAAGCCCTTAGGTTTTTTTTCTGGTCATACATGTTAAAAGCAGAGTTCACCATTGCCTGTTCATGCACTCCATGTATATTTCAGAACCTCGTCTTGTAATGAACGATACGTGTACTAGGTTTTCATGCACAAAATTGTCCATTAGAAGAAAGGAATTTTGATCACAGTCCATTGCAAGAAATGAAAAAAATAATGGAACAGTTTTTTTTCCAGGATAGAAATCTACTTCACTAATAACAACATGTATCCTTCCAATTCAACACCAAATTCATCCAGCCCTAGCATAACAGCAGTAAGAATGCACAGTAAGATCTCAAGTAATGCTGCTGTTTCCTTCTTAAACACTGTAGAGACATGAAATCCAAAGCTTAGACATGGAACACATTAATCTAGAAATCTAAACTATCTTAAAAATAGGAAGATATAAAAAGGATAAGAAAATAAGCCTTTCAAAAAAGCTGTTCAGGGAATGGAATGCAATAAATGCTTCTGCAAGTTGAGAAAAAAAGTCGTGCTCAAGGACATGGCAAACTATCATTTATCACTCTTTCTTAATGTGTGATATAGATGTATGGTTAATAACACATTTTACTGTCAATGGTATACAAACTAGGAACTGAAAGTAATGCAGTCACTTACAAAACCAGCATATCCCCTTGTAACATGTGGGAAGAAATATCTTCTCAAAATTGCATTTTGGCTTTATTGCATATAAAAATGTGAGAAAAGTACAAAAATCTACCAGTCATTGATAATCATAGATGAATTTATGGATTCACAAACTGTAAGTCCTGTGAATTTCCCAAGGAATGTTATTTCACGATTTATTCATTTTTGTAGAACTCCAACTCCTAAATAGTTTATTCCAGTAAGACATTTTAGAAATAATTTTTACTGATAAAAGTTGCCATGGAAAAACCATCCTTTTTACTTATTTATATGCAGTGTGTGACTCAAGTAATGAAATTCTTCTACTGTTCTACTTAAAAGTGTGTTTTAGTATAATATATATTCCTATTTTTCAGAATGATTTCTCACAAAAACTTTATAAATAATGAGAAATCATTGCACCACAGGTGTGTACTCATTCCACTTACAGGTAACTAATTAAAAGCTAAGAAAGCCTAAAGAAAGTTCCATTTTCCCTTGAATGATCTTCAACCAGTAAATATCACCATAATCACTGCGTAGCATGCGAGTAAGATATAACCACTTATGCTGGTTAGGGATGCACCAAGGATGGTAAGCCAGCAGCAGCATTCACCCCTTTGCCATGAAAGCCCAACTGCACTGAAAGTAGACTTTGCATCCTTGGATATAGCCAAAACCAGTCTGGATGTGGTTGGGGCAAACAGCTCGGGGTGGCCCTGATGTTGGACCAGTGGACCTCCAGAGATCCCTTCCAACTTCAGCTATTGTGAGATTCTGTGAAAATGGGAGCTGGAAACCCCTCTTGCCCTTCCAACTTCAGCTATTGTGAGATTCTGTGAAAATGGGAGCTGGAAACCCCTCTTGCCCTTCCAACTTCAGCTATTGTGAGATTCTGTGAAAATGGGAGCTGGAAACCCCTCTTGTTAAAGCACAGTGAAACATGCAGCTGTTCTTGCCAGAAAAAATTAGGTTGGAACAGGTTGGACTCGATGATCTTGAAGGTCTCTTCCAACCTTGTGATACTGTGATCTGTGAAATTGGTACCACACTTTATGTGGTATTTCAAAAACGAGAACTTGGGCCACGCTCTTCTCATTGATGAGCTGTGACTGCCCAGTCTGTCCCAGCTTCCTGCGTGCGATCCAGCCCAGGACCCAGAACACACCTGGGGATATGCTCACCTTCAGATACAGAAATAGTCCAACACAGTCAACCAGCACTTTTATATGCTTGAAAGCAAACACACCCTTCCATTTATTTCAGAGAAATGCCTTTAGAGCAGTATGGTGCTCAGGATTTAAGATTTACTAAAGTTTATTACTCTTATGGGCAGCTTCTGCATCTTGAACTCAAAACCTGTCATGTTAAAACAACACAAAACCAGTGAGAAGCAATCATGTATCTACGCTGATTCAAAGTCAGCACATGATCTCAACAGTAAATTTGTGGAAATGATTAATAATTTACTTGCCATTCATAATTTACTTCAGATTTTTTTGCCTTTTTTACTTACTAATGAAATGTCTATGAGTGGGTCACAATTTTCTCATATTTATTATTCATTACAACTGTTTGCTGAATAATTTCTACAAACAGTTCCTCTTTTGTAGCTCAATCCTATTGTGAATGTTTATTATTCAAAATTTAGTCTGTGAAACTAATTAAGCCCAGTATTAGACTTTGTTCAGTGTTTGCCTGAACATTATTCTTATAACCAGTATGAGTTCTTCAAATACGCTCCTCTCAAGTATGAACTTAAATTGTATTCCTCCATGAACACTCCTGTGAAGTTCATTTGCTAAAACATTCATCAAAAGCAAACAGCATGAAACAACTGAATCTTGAAATCTGTATAAATATTGGGGGTTATTTTGTCTTCAGGACCAACTAAGCCTACCAATAAAAGATAGTACAATCTCAGTTAATGACCTACTAAAATGACCAGACAAGAAGATTCTATTCTTCTCCTCCTACTCAAAATAAGGAACACTGTAGTAGCAAAAGTGTATCCTTTTTTTTGGCATGATTTTTCCAGGTATTCCAAGCAATGTCTAAAGAAATAAAGCAATCATTTATTTAATTGTTACATCATTGCAGGATGACTCTAAAACTGGTAGGGTTTTACTGGGAAGGAGAAGAGGAAAAGGGAAATACACAAAATGGAAGTGTACAGTTTACACACCACACACCTCTTCTAGAGCCCCGGAGTTTTCACATAACCAACCTCCAAGTATTTGTAGAGATCCCCAGCACATGCCAAAAACTTAAAAGCCTTTTCACTTTGTTTTTCTGGTTTTATTACAGATTTTTGAGACTTGGCATACATTTGGCCCGTGTCTTCAGACTTCTTGCAGTCTGAAGGACCCAACAGTTTTTTTAAACCCCTCATTTAGCAGCTGGGAGTTAAAAGTAAACACCAGGTATTGAGAGAGTATGGTATTGGTATGCAGTGTATACGAGAGACCCACCATTGTTGAAAGGCAGTAGTGTTCCGGAGCTCCTTCACAAATTTGAGAGAGGTAAAATATTTGCCTGACTGCACAGTTACCCAGCAACACACATCAAATGACTGTTCAGGACCGTAGCACTAAGAATTAGAACTGAAATAATATCAAAATGACACACAAACTCACAAAAACCTTTCTGCAGAGGGATGAATTTTACACTGACTCATCCCTTGATGGTTAATTTAATCTGAACTCAAAGGCAGTAATACTATTAATACTAGCAATGATCTGAGTCAAAATTCAATGATTGCTAGAATTAATAGTTCCACTGGATTTTAAACAAACCATTCAGAATCTGTCTCTTTGGGAAACAACTTTTTAAAAATGTACAAAGGAAAAATAATGTTTTAAATTTTTGCTCCATTTCCACTAGTGGACAGTAAGACAACTTAGCCATATCTTCCTTTCCAGGAAAGATCTCACATTTTCTCATGGAATTGCTAGTTACATTCTCTTACCAGTGTGCTTTGATCTTTGGGTTAGTGCCTCTCTTATTTACAGAATGGGAATGATGCAGTGGGGAAAGTGGTTCATGATGAAAAAGCATTTGAAGCACAATACTATTCAGAATAGTGGAAAAATTTGAAGCACAATACTATTCAGAATAGTGGGAAAATACCACCATTTGAATACATTTTAATGGGAAAAAAACAGGAGGGAGAAGTTGCTAGTTTTCTTGTCAAAAATATTTTGAGATATTTCTGTATTAATTTCGCACATTTTACATATTCTGTAGCCATTATCTCTTCTCCAATAATATGAATAATTATTCTAATATCACTCCTCACATCTCGTAGCAGTTAATGCTTTTTCCAGCTGGAAATCTATGCACTGGTTACATTGCCTATTCTCTCTTCAGAGGCATGTAGAGATTGCATGTAGACAATTTTTGGTCTTTTCCTTCCAGGTTAGGAGCTGAGATTTTTCCCTTTCCTATATGTTATCTTGGTGTGGATGAAGTCACAGACAATAGCACACACAGCATCCCACGGGGAACAATAATACATTTCATGTCATTGAGCTAGCCACACTTAAAAAACTACATGCTGCTAGTGAAATCTACATTATAAACTATTCCATGCACTTTGCTGCAATTTCTGAAAATACAAAATTTTTACAGCCTCATTAAGGAAGTTTCTTGTCTAACATAGGTGTCTTTAACTCAATTTTGATGTCAGCTCCTGAGCAATAGCAAGGTACCCCCGCAGCAACTTTACTTTAGATTGTGCTGTTATCAGATTGAATGTTCAAACCACGTTTTTTGAGACACTTTGAATTTTGCAATGAATTTCCAAGATGCTATGAAGAGACACGTCACTTTCACTATGTAAGCATGCAAGCAAAAAAAAAAGCTTAGACTTCTTCAGGTGCATTTGCTGACACTTTAGGTCATCAGACAGAGGAGATGAAGTACTAAAAGCAAAATAATTATCCTGAGATTTTTCCCTTTGTTCCTACTTATGGGTCCCCATGGAAATATAGGAGTTAGCAGGGAAAACTGCTACTTTTGAAATAAATTCTAGTGGTCCAGTGAATTGAACCTCTTTGAGGTGTGTTTTTCTCTGCGTTGCCAGGTTCATCAGGACAATCTGTATCTGTCAGCAGTTCTTCAAAAACCTTTTAGGAAGCCTGCAATAATACTGCCATAGGAACACAGATAAGTGACACTAATTATAGAAAGAAAATTTTATCAAGCTTACTTCCAGTTGCTGGTGAAGGATACACACAGAAGTAATGTGCATGTTCACTGGAAAAAAGAAGAGTTGTATTTTATTTATAATGGATCTCAGACGTTTGGGACTTGAATCTTCCTGGATAGAGTGATTTTTCCTTGGGTTATAAAAGTAGTTTTGCAACCAGTTATATGTTTTCAATTTTGCAGTCTTCTTTCCTGAGCATTAAAGCAAGCTCCATGAAGTTAAGAAAAATTAATAATATCTAACTGGCTGACACTGCTGCAGGTCTATAGTTGTGAGTCACCTTACAACTCTACATTATCTAAATGATTTCTTTTTCCTTTTGGCAATCTACTGAATAATTCCAAACACTACTGAGGGATTACTTCTGGAGCAATACTTCTTATTACAATATTGTACAGAAAATAAAAATTCTTATTCAGATGTAGACAATATTTTGCTGAAAGAAATTTAATATTAGTTTAGAACTTTCTTTCTGACAGCTGCTCAGCAGGACAAAATCTCTTCATTTGATTGGAGTCTTCAGGCAGTCTCATGAAAATTGTTACTGAGAAAGAGTAATTAGGGTTCTCCCTCTCTTTCACCTTCAGTAATGGGTTTATCTAAATGTGGAAGGAGGGTTACTTTTAATGTTTTTAATCTACATATATATATAGAGGGGGGTTAAAACTAGAGGTCCCTTTTAACCCAAACTATTCTATGATTTATGAAGGGTATGGTTATATTAATACAAAAACTGACAAAGGATAAATACAAAACAAAACTGTGAAGTTTTACAGAACTAAGTAGTTGCATAAAATTTAAAAATAGCAGAAGTTCTGAATGATGGTTTAAAAGACACTGTTAATAAAACAGTTGCTTCAGGGTGCAGTTCAGTATGATTTGCTAACTTATTATTTGGTACCACCATCGTTATTTAGCTGTAATAAACTACAGATTATAGCATCGTGTAATGTGAAAAGGGGAGATTTCCTTTACTCCACTCTTCATATTTGTCTGCCAGCACCCCAGGAAAGCTGAGATCCTTGTGCCCACCTAGCCTGTCAGTGTCCCCTTAGGACTGAGCAGTCCTGCTGGATTGAGGGCAGCTCGATTGCCTTATTCAGGGACACACCTACACCCTAAGGGAAACATTCAGCAGGTCTTTCCACTTCATGACCCACTAGTGAGTGTTCTTCTTTATTTGAATATGTTACCCCATGCCAACGACTGCCAGTGCCTGTGAAGGACTCACACCAGCAGCTGACATAATAATGCTCTTTATTGATAAAAATTGTGACAGGTTAAGGTTCTAGGATTCTCAGTGATAATATCTGACTGCAAAAACGTATTCAAAGAAATATACAGACAAGCTCTAATCCCCAATAGAAGTATTTAGCACATATAGAGCATGCTTCTTACTCAACAGGCATCCCTATCAGTGAGAAAACAGATTTAGCCTGTTGTCTGATCCCAAGAGTCATGAGGGAGTCTTCCCTAATCTTTCCCCATTCTCGGCTTACTTTAATACAATTTCTTGGTGTTAAGGTGGTGCTTGAATGGCTTCAGCCATACATAGTTTTTTTTACTGACTAGTGTAAAATTATCTCACTTCACTTTGAAAGATACAGTAAAAAAAAATATAGAGTACATTGCCAGAGAAGGGTGGTTGTACCTTGGGAGCACTTTGGGATGGAGGTGCGTATTGATATTACAGTTAGGCTGTAATGAATGAAGCTTATCTAAGGAGAGGGATTTCACCACAGCTGTTGGCTCAGCAGCAGGACATCCTCCCCTCTCTCCCCTGGCTAACAGGTGCTATGTGGCTTCTCACCTGCAAAGTACCATCGAGTTTCCCTTCCTACAAGGATTTCAACAGAGCCTGGCCACGGTGCTCCACTCTGCTGCACCCTCCCTTTCATTCCCTTTAGCAGATGCTATGGCTGAATACTGTGGGTGTGGGGTATCTGGAGTACGTCTTGAGCATGCCAACCACATTGCATCCAGGCAGCAACAACTGTATTTTACCCTGTAATTTCTGTACTGTTATAACTTCTGTTGGGATGTGAATATAACTTCTCACTTTCCTTTACATTTACAACCAGCCATCTTTCCACACTGCCATTTTAAAGAACAAAAGAAAACTGTTCATTCTGTCTAACACATGTAGGTTCTCCAATCTTTCCTTCTTACTGATACTTAACGTTTAACACAACCTTTGTACTTACTGTAGTCCCTTGCCCCAGTGACCTAGAGATGCATTAATCAGGCACAGAAGATAGCAAAAGCCATGTGAGAGATAACAAATGAATGAAACAAATTAGCCACTCAGATTTCCCAAAAGAATTTATTATTTCCTAAAAAAGGTAATTTTTAAGTCTTTTCACCCATCCACTGTGCATACCTATTAATACCAAAATGCCAGGTTTTAAGGACATAGGACACAGTCTCCTCACAGAGTATCCAAACACTGGTATAACTTTAAAACATAAAATGGTATGGGCTGCTCTTCATGTAGATCCCAAGCATGAGCATTTTGCAAGTGACTGCAGTAGAAATGCCAATGGGGGTTTTGAGCTAAACTCCAGAATGAAGATTATGAGAAAGATTTCTGTATTACTTAAATAAAATGGCTTCTTCTATGGGCGCAAGATTGAAAATTAAACATGTCTTGCTGATTCCTACTTATCTGTGAAATATTAAGACTCAGCACTTTATAATTTAAAAAGAAAAATCTTGTCACTGCAGCACTTAAAAAAGATGAGATTCAGAGGATGAAAGCCAGCTGTACGGAGAATGACCTTGATGTTTGTAATGCCACTTTCCTTTGCTACAGGAATGAAAGAAGGTCTAGGTCTTATGCTAAAGAAAGCAGAGTGGAGAACTGAATTTCTCTTAAGTTTTGCAACTGCTTCCTGCCACTGCAGTCAAAACTGCTGTGTATTCTGAGCACACAGTCTGGCACACTAAGGCTTAGGTCTGCAGAAGTTTTAAGAATTCATAGGTATAAGTTAAATGAATTGACTGGCTAGTGTTAAAAACTCTAGCTCTGGACAAATATTAAAAATTGTGTTCTTTGAGAAAGTAGGTAATGAGTATTTCACATTAGTCACTCAAAGTGGTCTGCGCTTTGAGGATATATTATTGTGCCATAGTACCACGCTGTAAAGCAGAAATAATAGTAAACACTCATTCCACAAGAGCATTATAAAATGTAGACACTAACATTTGTAGTTTTGATGAAGCCCATCAGTCTTATGAGAAAATGAACAGAGTCATATTCAGAGAAAGATTTGAATGCTGCAGTGAGCCAGGGGGCCACAAAGCGAATGAAGCGCATCTTTAAATTACATATTTGCAAACTGCCTGTTAAATCAATACTATCTGTCTTGTGACCTGAATGAGGCAGGCAGGGAAAGGGTTGGAGAAGAATAATGTGCTCTCACATAATTAAAGTCTGTATCATAATATAACACATTTCAGCCCAAATACTTTAAAAGTTTGGCTAAGCTCCTAGCAACTGAATGAAAACTGTTACAATGAGAAGTTCTGGGAACTGTAAATATAGCCTTGTTTCCTGCCTTAGACCTAACATACGTTTATTACAAAAATCCTCAGAAAACTAATGAAACACTTTGCAAACGAACACAAGAACAATTTCAAATAGCATTCCAGTGGTGGAAGATCAAATTTTTCAAAAGCCTTTGTTTATGTTGTAAGAATTTTGAGTCAAAAATATCTTTTGAATAAGAGCTACTTAGTTATTTTCTATGCAAGACAAAAAGTAGGAATTTAAAAAAATTCTATTGAGAAGATCTGTTTGTGATTTGAGTCTAGTATAATCACTCAGATTATGACCTGAGAGTCAGTGTGGTTTAATTAGTATTTAAGTGCATGTACTATAGCTGTAACATTTAGTTACAATCTCAGATTCATATCTATTATCTGACAGATGATTGCTACTATTTGGCATTCAAAGAGCTTCCGAAAAATAGGAAGCAAAAAACCCACTAAGAATAACAATTAGTGATACAGCAAGCTGTTACACAAAACAAGCCTACAGTAAATGCTAGAACTCATAAAGACACACACACACATAAAAACTTAGTCATCAACGTACTGAAGTATTAAAGCAAAAGCAGGCCCTAAACTCAGGTGAGTTAGGTTTTGTGTTTTCTCTTTGTTTAGATTACGATCTCACTTTTCAGTTCTACAGATTACAAGTTCATGTGGTAGTGCCCATGAGACCCTAATATCCCAGATAAATCTAAAGAATCAGAACCCCCAGATATATGTTTGTGAGCATAAACCTGAGCTCTGCATCCATACTGATAATAGACAATATACTCCCCACGGCCAGGCTTTGCAATACTCTGTGGTATTGCCTCCATTGGGAATACTGAAGAATGCCATGAATTCAATTGATATCAAAAGCAGCCAAGTGATGTTTGCAATTAGAAAGTGATTCTGTAGTTGAGCTAGTCTTGCCTCCACCTTAATAGGATATTACCAAACATGTGAAAAAGAAAATAAAAAAGGAGAAATACGCAAGAATTGATCTAGTAGCTCTACATATCTGATTATTACCACTTGAGGGCATGTTGATTTACCTCGCCACTGAGAATTTGTTTGTTGTCTTTTTCTCCATCCTTTCATATGATATAAACTTTTTTAATGTTGACACATTTGCATTTTAGAACAACACAGAGACACATCTTTACTTATATATATTGCTAAATGAGAGTAAAATTCAAACTGAAATGCATCAGCTATTTCTGCTGATACCCAAAGTATGCACTCCTTTCCTTACTTCTCCATAACTCTTTACTTAGATTTATAAATCCTGTCACTTTTTTTGTGTAACAGACCATACTGTCACCATAATTTTTTTATTCTTAAAAATCTCACACTACTTACAAGGTATTCATCTTAGGTTTACAGATCCTTCAGTCAAACATGTTTCCAAGCAAGTCTTAATCGCTTTTGGTTGTAAATTAAAAGTTCACTTTTAGGTGCTACAGAGCTTACAGATTACTTTTTTAATGCTGAAATACCTAAACTTATAAAAAACCTGAATGATTAAGCACCATTAACAGCAATTGACAGACCAGTTTACAACAACAACCTAAAGAAAGTGTTAAATTACTTATACAGAGATGTCATCAAAGTCTCTGTTCAACTTCCTGTTTTGTCTAATAGATGAGAGATTTAGTTAAGAGAATCTTAAGTCAAGAGCTGGACAAATCATGGAATGCAAGAGTATGAGAAACAGGAGTATTGCCAGTGAGGGAGCTAAGTGAGCAAAACCCAGAGCAAGACTGTACTGCAAGTGGGAGTTCTAGGAGAAAGAGCAGGAATCAGGGGCTAAAGATCAGGGATGAGACCAAAGGAAGAGGACAAGGTACAGTAACATGCAGTGTGAGTAAAACAAAAGCAACCCGCTGAGTGTCCCATAGCAATGAGTGCAATTTGTTCTGATGGGTAGGCAGCTATCACTCAGTCTGACACCAGTCTTCAATCCCGGGAGACCAGTTCCATGCAAGTGACCTCTGTAGTTCAGTATTTTAAAAAGACCCCATGAATGTCCATCTGAATATAAACACAGGACAATTTCCATGTACCAGTATAACATGAACACTTAAAAGATCTTAGATACTGCTATGTAGTAAGTGGCCTGATTAGGTTATTGAAAGCTTTGAGTTGGCAGTGATCTCAGCCCACCATTGTTTTCTGGGTGTTTAGTCTCATCTTTATTTCAGAGACAGATTTTAGTCAGATCCTCAACTTTCTCCCTATATATAGAAATATTGCTTGAAAGAAGCAGTCCTGCGTATGTGTGAAAGCAAATATGTGGCTGTAGACAGTTTATTTTACATAGCATAGCAGAGAAATTGTCTGCAATGTGTGTGCAAACCCATCAGCACAGAGGCAGAAGAGGTATGTGCAGCTTCATCTGCAGCTGACAATTCTGTCAATTGACAGAAAAGGGGCAGAGGGACACAGGAAATGCAGACAGGCAATACATATAAAGAGACAGTATGAAATACACTTGATACAGGTGAAAGGTGTCAGCTTATTGCTTTTTATTTATAGACCTGCACAGAAGTGTACAGTGCTTTGTCATACAAAAACTAAATTGATTCAGATAGCTCAAGGAGTAGGCATGTGAGATCAGAATTGATATTAAGAGTGAAGCAGAATGGGTTCAATTATTGTAGAATTGGAACTGCTTTATCCTGTGGTCATCACAATAAAAATGCAATGAATTATTCTGAAGAAATGTCCAGTGCCTTGTTAATGAGATTTAAAGTGTCATTATTCGATGTAAGGTGCTCAGACAGGAATTAGAGATAAGNATGCCCAATAGCAAAAACCACACACAGACACATCCAAGAAAGGGGTCTCATACCCTCAACAAAAACTACTTCCTGGAAGGATGTCATCTCAAAGTTTCTATGAATTACAGAAAAGATAAAACCCAAACAGAACTTCTTTTGAACTGCAGAAGAAGCACCAGGTAATTTCTGCTCCCAGTATACACCTAAAGATATCAGAATCCAGAAACATGATCTCAGAATACATCTTTCATGTTTATACACACTTAATTGTTCTGTATGATGCAAAAATAATTTATTTACTTCATTAATACTTGAATTCTACAAAGGAATTGAATGTTGTAAGGATTCAAAGATTCAAGAGCAGTTGAAGGGACTGACTGAGATCCAAATCTAGAATAATGCTCAGCTAGAATAGCATCTCACATTCAGACCCCAAAATTATGATTACCCACCATGCAACTGTTGTTTGGGTTGCCACTACCTACGATCTTTGCAGAAAGGAAATAAGTTCTGTGAAGACTGAACTAAGAGAATGAATGTGGTAATTTTCTGTTAAGTTAATTATAACAAAATTCTTTTTTTTATTTTGATTTTTTGTAGAATTATCACAAGGCTTGTATAAGCATAATGGATACATGCATTGTGCCTACAAATTCTCATTCATAAGGGATAAACCACTGTAACAGGGAATCCTTTGAAGTTAACGAGCCTTCTCAGTTCATTACAGATAAAAATACTGAGTCCCACCTTCAATATGAAATTAACTGCTACCAGTGTAAACAAGCTTTGAATTTAATTTCTGGTGCCACAAAAGCAGCAATAGCAATTTCTTTTCATACATTTGAGACATACAAGGATAGGCAGTAAACATCAACTCTTCAAAAATTGGCCAAAATGTTTTTAATTACTTTTCTAATTCTTTTTAAATGAAGACTTAAGACAGTAACACATAGCAAAGATTATTTTAACTTCCAGCACTGTGAAGCAGTAATGGTTTATTATTTTGTACTTGACAGGATGAGCATTATTTACAACTCTAAATGATTCTGAATTTTGAAGTCTCAGATTTTATGTCACAAAACAGCAAAATGATGTTTTAGACAGGATGCATAAGAGAATAAATTATTTTGGAAAACAGATAACTTGAGAATATTTCTAATGGGAACACTTTCACCTGACAGAAATAATAAAATGTATTTTCCCGAAGGACAAGGAGTCTTATTTTTAGCTGGTTTTCTTCTTACAGAATCATAAAAACCGCCAAAACTTTAAGATCATCAAGTCTAACCATCAACCGATCACTGCCAAGTCCACCACTAAAACTTGTCCTTATGTGCCACTTCTACATATTTTACATATTTCCATGGATGATGACTCAACAGCTTAAGTGGACAGCCTGTTCCAGTGCTTGATAACCCTTTTGGTGAAGATTTTCTTCCTCATATTCAATCTAAACCTCCCCCAGCACAACTTGAGACCATTTCCTCTTTCAATTGGCACCGATTAAATGCAAATTCTGACATTCTGCATCACACACCTTCCTCATAACTAAAGTATCAAACACTTCCTATTTGCTGCTGTCATTTAACATAAAAATTTATGAAGTGTCTCCGAGAATAGCTCACTAGATCACATTTACATGGATAACTCAGTCTTCAAGGGCTAAGTCAGACTGAATTAATGAATGTACTGTTGCTTCACATACCAAAGCATCGCTAAAAGGATAATGTGCAAATGCAGAAGCAGGGACTGGCAGACGCACTGGCTGCAGGTGTTGGTGACTCCCTCCTCTGCAGTCTCAGGAAGGTAACCTTGCTCAGGTCAGAGTGCTTGATCATGTTCCTGGGAATGACTCAGGACACCAGCAGTAAGACAGCATGTGTCCACACTTAAGGTTGTCTTTCTCCTCTGTCCCATTTCATTCCTAGAAGTGCTGTGATTTGTGAAAGGCACAGTGTGACACCATAAGAGACATCTTCTCTGCACAAACAAACACAGTCTGGGTGGCAGCAATGAAGCAAAAGCTTCCCTAGGGCATACACTAGGATTATCAACAAAGGAGAACTACTTCTGGATTAAAGCTTTGGCCCACTGTCAGCTACAGCAAAACTCCCATTGAAGTCAGCAGAGCCAGGAGGATTTCACGTCTGTTGCAGCAATTTTGTCTCCATGCCTGTTCTGCCTTGGGACTTCCAGCCAGCACAAAAAGGGTCTTAACAGTGCCAGAAGCTTTTGTGTAACGAACTGCAGGCAGAAGTCCTGAAATCCGTCTCATAAACAACCAAATACTCATCAGCCATTTAAGAAATTTAGGACACTGCCAAGCTTCAGGGCATTCAAACCTGCATACACAAGTACAGCATTTCATATTGGCACACCATGCCGAAACACCCTTAACCTGCTTAAGTGCTTCTTTTTTTTTCTTTTCATGAAAGTCTTGTGGCAGAAGATTCATGTTTTGATTGAAGACAGAACAAGATGCAAGTTAAATTATATACTCAATGCAAATCTCATGCAATAATGATGAAAAAAGTGCAAAATGACTATAACAAAAGCAGACACTTTCATGAAGTAAAGTCTCTTCTAAATTCAGTATGTGTAGGCACTATAGGGAAAATGGAAATGCATTAAGAAAATATGAAATTGTAGATCAGACTGGACAAAAGTTTTAATGAGACTGTAAAATATTATTGTAAGTCTCTATTTAAAATATACTCAGCCTTTGTTACTGCGTATAAAACAGATAGAAACTTAGCAAGATGTCAGAAACATAATTGTAAGTCAAGCTAGCATGGAATTACAGTGCTCAACAAACACAAAAAGCCAGTTACATGTCCCTGACCTGTGGTAAATTTTTGCTGACTTTAGCACAAAGCAAAAATAACTCAAATAATTGTAGGCTGCAGGACTAGACCTTGGTTATTATTTCATCTAAACAGAAGAACTTTAGTGAGGATGGCATGAACTTTGCAATGAAAAGCTATTTAAAAAGCAGTCAAAATTCTGCTGCTGCTACTAATGAAGAAGCGACCACTTCATCTCAGGCAGCATACAGATGCCTACTTAAAACATGTAACAGTCATTACAAAAGAAACGGATATTTATAGCTGGATTTATTAGACCTACATTGTCATGTAAAGACAGACACAGGCACAATACTCTATTAGAATAGTTTAGATTAATTTCAGATGTTGGGTTTTTTCCTAACTCTGAGCCCATAATTTAATAGAAGATTTTAAAAAAAGCTTTAAAGCTTAGAATGGGATATCTTTTGAATTCCATTCAGCTTCGCAAGGAAAGTATTTGCGTAAAAAAGGCTGGAATTCAGGATCTTCTAGGAATAAAATTTCTCCTGAAATACTTGACATTTCCAAACAGAAATACCATCAGAACAAACCAAGACTTGAGATTCAATTCCATGTTTATAGAAACAGCTACAGAAAGTAGAAACAACAACACATTTCATTCTAAAATTTTTAAGCATAACTGCTGGCTTTTAGTTCTTCATCAACAGTTCATCAGTCTTTAGCTTTAAGAATAACAATTATGACAGTGGTCATAACTGGCTTATGCTTGCTTAAAAATATTACTGCTGAAGTTCACTGAACTACTCTGGCTTGAGTAAATGCATGGCAAAAACCAAGCACTGGAACACCTACTTTGCAATGCAAGGGCATACAATGGCATGTGATCTCCTTTCCTTTTGGATGGAGTTAAGGGAATAAGGTCACACAAATATCAACAAAAGGTAACTAAAAAATAAGTCATACACTGGGCATCATCCTTTGCAGGGATAAATTCTTTAGCAAGCTGGATGTCCAGGGAAAAAGGGCAGCAGAAAATGAATATGCTTTAGAGATGATCTTCATTGTTCTGATGAGATATTTTGTTATACATCCCTCCTATTGCTAAGTAGGAGGATGTATCATGATAGCCATTCTGCAGAATGTTCATCATCAGCAAATCAGGTTCCTTGCTAAGCCTTTTTGCTTAACAATTTTTATTTGTGTCTGTAGCCAGTATTTTGTATTTGTAGGAAATTTTATTTATATAAATTTCTAAAGTATCCAAGGAAAAATAACCTGAGTTATTATTCTGCTAATATAGTTGTCTAAAGGCAGAAAGAAGTATTATCAGAGAATCAAAAATTCTCATTCACAGGTGGTCCTTTACTAACCATATACAGACAACAAGGTGCTTTGATTCCTGTTTCTATCATTCTAAATTATTAGCACTTGACGGTCAGTGCTAAACATTTGAAAAGTCTTCAGATCCTCAATCCTATTTCTTTTTCAGTGTTCTACAAAATCTTTCTGGATAGTGCCCCTACATTCCCTCTCTTCACACAAAAAGCTTGACATTCCATGTATTCTGATTAGTTGCTGCAAATTTTTTCATGAGACTATTTAGTGAAAAATTAAAAAAAAACAAGTGGAGGATCACAGAATTAGAGTTTGGAATAAAAGAAGCCAGAGAGGGGTCATCTTCGGAAAACCTCTCAACCCTTTTCCACTTGATTTTTTCTATGTGTTCCTTTGCGTTTTTTGCTATGCTATCTATAATAACCACTGTTCTGTCTTCGGTCTAAGTGTCTTTATATCTTCATTTACACTTTGTTTTGTCATATTGCTCCATGAACTGTTTGTCTAAGTTTATTTTTCATTGTATGGAGCTAACAACCTCTTCTTGTCCCTACATTCACTCAAGCCCGTGCCAAGTGATCTAAAGTAGCTTTAGCCATAGCTTAAAAATTTCAAAACTTGCCTCAAGCCTTTATACTTCCATCTTTCCCCTCAAAGAAGTTGGAACCTCAATAATCTCAAAAAGAACATTCAGTGTCAGGAGAAAAAGTGCCTGAGGCCTTTTTTTTTTTTTTCAAATATTTGGAATAAGTAACTAAGAATAGTAGGTGAGAATCCCAGAGATAGAACAGCAATGGTATTAACACAAACAAATACATTGAAATTTAAGTTTCATTTTTACTTAACAGTGAAATAACAAAGCAGAACTGGACTAAAATATTTTATTTGAAAGTTTTTTCATTATCTCAAAGTAATATGTACAGCTTAAAATTCTAGTTTCATATACAGAATTGAATATGCCATTTGGTTAACTTAATAACTAGTCCCTTAAGAGTAATTCACACATATTGTATGCACATAGTGTTCAGAATACATTTGTTTCAACTGTTGGGTTACCTGAAGCTCAGCTTAACTGTGAATTGAATGCCTGACAAAAATACAGGAAGAAACTACTCTTTGGGAAGAGTAATTCCCTGTATGGGAATTTTGCTGGACACTGAACTCTTGACAGATGCTCCAAAACCAGGGAATCCTGGGCATTTATTCCCATTTGTACTTGTAAGAAGATTGTGACCTTTCTTTTGCCATGTGTGCCCCACAGCTTATACTTTAACAAGCTAAAGTGTCTGGACTCTCCCTGCCCAGAACAGTGTAACCACACCCGTAGGGATGGAAGCTCCAGAAACATCGAAACCAGCACACCATCTGTCAGAGTACGTAGAAACAAGACCAAGTACTTGAGTTTTGACCACTTAAGAGAGTTTTCCTCTGCTGCAACTTAGAATAGCCTTAGTCCTTGGGTAAGACTCCTCAGCACATAACAGCTGAGGTTTGCCAGGAGGTCTTTAACAAAGAGTCCTCCTCTCTTCAGTACATAAACATTCTCACAGTCTGTATGTCAGGGCAAGAAGCCCCAGATTTCATCATCAGCAAGAGCATTGTGCAAGATTGCTGTCTTTTCTAAAAGCATTCCCTCCAGGGAATTGAAAATGATCAGGCAGTTTGAGAAAAGGCATTCTCAGCCTGGGCTGAACACAAATCAAATACATAAATGAAATTGCACATCACTTACACTTACTGATGAGAAGTATTGACAGCAGCTCGGCCTTTTCTCTTTCCCAGGATTCTTCGAGTCTAATTTATATACACCAAAATAATTACACTTTTTCCATACTGGTATCAAGATGGTCCTAACCCTACACACTATCAGGTTTCAATGGGCTGAAGGGTGATCTGTTAGGGCAGACTCATTAGTGGCCATTACATTTAAAAGGGATTTAACAATTTACTTTGGGTGTTGCGAGGACGTTTGCTTTCAAAAGAATTATAGCAGTAAATCATAAATACAAGTCTGAGTTTATTTGTAAAGCAATTCTATGCTTTTAGAATTAATAAGTTACAATTCCTTTTCATCTTTAAATTACAAAAATCAGAAATAGTTTCTCACTCTTTTGACCCTGGTCAAGATTTTAAATTGTCTCTTTTGGATCAATAGCTTAAAAACGCTGTGTAGTTTACAGTTTATCTCCTACCTGCTTAAAGAAAATATTTCACACTTACTTGAAAATCAGACTGGAAAGTGAGTGATTGGTGGGGAAGCAGAAGTATCTCAATTACTATGTAGAGACAGAATTTTTGTAAGGAGCCTCACTGAAAAAAAAATAACGTCAACTGTGTTTATGATTCTCAACTCAAAAAAAAAATCAATAAAAAAAATACTTGCATGTGCATAAATACAGCTATTCTAAAAATGGATTGAAATTGCTAATATTTCCTAATTGAAGGAAACCAACCACTGATTTCTCTTCCACTTCAGTTATGAAGCCAAATCATCTTGCATTTTTTTCATCCCATCCCACCCCTTCTGAACTATTTGCCTAATTTGTAGGCTACATCCCAATCCAAGAAAAATTTTCTTAACAGTGGGAGAAGATGATGCATTTTGAACAGGGTTTGTTGAAGGCCAAAGACTGTAACCCAGCCTCGGCATGGGTCACTGCTGGCATTACAATGCTCACCTTGAATGAGGCAGTATTGGGAAGGTAATCTACAAACAGCTAACAAAGGTAAAACTTCAGGGTTTATCACATTAGGCTCTAAATTGCATTAAATAAGATTGAGGGCCAAAGCCAAACCTAAAGCCTAACCAATCTTTTTACATATCATCAGAAAATACCATATTTCAGTTCTATTTTGTTACAAAAAGTAGGGATTCTAACCCCTAATATCTTCTTCAATTAGAAAACTAAGCAACAAAATTTTTTTAAAATATGAATTTTTAATTCAAACCATTCATAGAAATTTTCATAGGAAAATTTAAAAGGAAATGTGATAAACATGTCAGAGAAAACCAATTCCAGGAAACTCAAGTTACAGACCTTTCCATACTTCTGCCTTTGTTGCACCAAAGTTTAGTGGCAACTTCATGCAGTGCCTCTAGGCATAAAGTTCCCTGATACAAATTCAACAAGAAAGAGAGCAATTACACATTCCGACAAGAATTTCTTCATTTGTCACGTATTTCTAATCCAAGGGTGATTTCTATTTGCATTTTAAAATTTTCCACATCCACTAATTGTGAGACATTCTAAAACAAATGTAAATTGTCTGGATGGCAACCACCCAATTTCTAATGGGCAGGTGTTCATATAAAAATTCAACAGTATCAGTGACAAGCTATCAGTAACTGCTGGGGTGAGGGTAGACGGAAATTACTTGTCTCTCAGCTGAACTTTCTGTTTAACCACAGCAATTATCAAATTAGGTCAAGGTCAAATATGTGACAGAGCAGCCATGCCATGCAGCAAGTAAGGGCTTCTGGTGTATCAATATCTATAGTAATAGTGTCTGATTTTCTCAACCACCATTTCATGACTTGCAGTTCAAAGCTGCTGCAGGAGACAGAAAGTGGCCTCCTGCACTCCCAGCCTTGATTCTGGGCTCTGCAGATTCAGCTGCCTCACAGGCTGCATGAAGCCTTGTGGCAGAGCAGTCCCTTAGGACTCACTGCATCACTTCAGTATCTCGCCTCTTGTCCACAAGCAAAACATTAAAGCTGTCCAACACAGTAACTAATAACCAACTAATCCTCCTCCCATGGCATGAGAGATGTTTAAACCTCCCTGGCAGAACAAAATAACTGGACTGCTGGACGTTCTTATTCACTGAAACTTATTCTCGGATGTAGCTCATTTAGAACCCAATCTAACTACTACAAACAGATGCTTTCAACGTACAGTGATCCTGGGACCTGCAGTGCTTTGGCTTAATCTATGATTTTTCCTGTTTCAGTAAATGAAAATAAATTGATTTATGGCAGTTAATGCACAGGTACTGAAAATGGCAGCTGTAGTTTTATTTAAACCCATCTGTCCTCCTCTTACTCCATCTGTTTCCATCACTCATTGCACTGGAATTCAGCTTTGCAAAATGCAGTCCAAACTCTCTCATGTACCACAGTGTAAGTTACCTAGTTACCCAGCTAAAAGACATTTTCAAAATAAATCACTCTCCTTACTCTGTAGAAAGCAACAGACATGGATTTTGTGGTTAATTATGTCTGAATATTTTTTCAACAAAATATACAACTGTCAGTAAATTTCTTCTGATTTCAGATTGCAAATTATTGAAAATAATACCACAAAGGCTCATTGTTCTAAACAATTACTGATTACACCCTGGGAATTTTTCACCAATTCCACTTGATACAGCTTATAAAATGGTAAGTACCTACATAATTCTATGATTTAAAGACTGCTTAGATTTTATAGATAATACCACAGTAAAAATGCACACTAGTATGTCATTGATTATATAGCTTTTATTAAACTGTGTTGATTGACTTTTTTTTATTCTTTAACAGTTATTTGGCCTGTTAATGATTAAATATTTGGATTTCACTCTTTACACTAAATGTAAGTGTTTGACAGGAAAAGAAAACCTAAGAAAGCACTCTCTCCTTACAAACCAAAACGGAAGATAAAATACAAAGGCTGAACTGAATTTACTGGAAATTTTGCATAGCACAAACACAAAAGCTACTACTAAACCCCATTAGTTCTACAGGAAACTCTAAGGAAAGGCTGTTTCTATTATTATCCCATCTTTAAGGCAGTGTGGTACAAGAGGTCAATCGAAGGTCGAGGATGGAAGCTGCAGTTACTCTATAAAAGGGCTCACACTTTAAATATATCTCAGCATTCATGGTGTCTTTCATTTCTACACTAACGTGGTAACTTGAATACCTACGTGCCTTAAATATTTTGATTTATGCATTTACCACGTCATTATTGGCATCACATTAAACGGGAGTAGTTACATTTTATTTGCAGCACAAAGGTCTTTTAAGTGATACTGAAATTATACAGAATAGAATACTCAATACTAGCATACAGAATGCACTGCACAGGTGTATGCATATAAACACACAACTTGATGATCTGGTGATGGTAACTCTATAATTTCTTTTTTTTTTTAATTCTACACATGATTTTTCTAAAAATACAGTAGCACAGCTGCCTGAATGTTTTTGAGTTAAAAGCAATAAACTACATAACCTGTTGCAATACAGAAGGAACCTTAAAAATATATAGTAAAAATTTAAGTTGAGAAATAAAATGTTTTTCCAAGTTCAAAAATAGAAACAAATGCTGGTAATAGCACTTTGTAAAATAGAACTTTCATATTACAGATCCATTATCATGATGTGACTGAAAAATGAGGATTGTAATTCTTTTAATCTTTATGTGTATTTAAATATATTAAAGCAATTTTTCCTTTCTATGGCAGAGTTTGAAATACTTACAAATGAAAACAAAAAACTAAACTGCTGGTATTAACAGTACAGAAAAAAAAATTAAATCTGTTTACCTCCCATGGTCCTTTAAGAAGCATTAATAATTAAGCACTTGCATAAAGATAAAGCATGAAAACACATGCAAAAACATGTATCTTTTAGACATCTGCAAGCTACTTATCTTCATTAGTTCCATAAATAGAAACTAATTATGGAGAGACTGAAACCAAGATAATGCCCTGGAAAATAAAAGGACTTTTTAAAATATACTCAAAATGGTGTGAGTAAATCTGTATCATACAGATTCATATTTAACACATAGATCTTTTTTGGACTAATCTTCTTCCTTTTACAAGCAATGGTTAAACTTCTACTAATTCCATTAAAAGCAGAATAAGCCTTGATGTATTCTTTCTGTAGTTAAATTTCCTGCCCTGCAGAGTACCAATATTAACTATGAATTGTAGAATTGTAAAAGGTTCTAGTGAAAAAACACTTTCAGTCCTCTAAATTATTGCCTGAGCTCTGACTTTTAAGTCAAGACAGAGATCAGCAAGTCAGCTGCTGCTCATATTGCTTTCTTATTCATAATTGAAAAACTAGAGGCTTGGGAAGTACTTAGCAACCAAATCCATTCTTTCCCAGGAATTTTATATAAGTTTTCTTTTAATATAATCTTATTCTCCCACTTTCTTCTCCTGTTATAACTTTAGAAAGTTTGATCCAAGGCTAAATTTCAAACCCCCAAACTGACACAACACAGGGCTCAGCAGTGAGGTTGAAATTTCAAATATGCTGAGTCAATCCTGCCAAGGTGGGTGTTCAGGCTCCTCAGTTTCAAAGCGTACCTCAGCCGCTGTATTTGGACAGTAATGTTCCCTGGAGCCACTGCAGAAGTGCATATCGAGCTGTTTCTCTGAGCAAATAGCAACTCTCTATATATCAGCAAAGGGAGGCTGGCAAAGGACAAAATAGAAGAGCCTTCAGCCACTCAGATTTGAAAACACCCTTGGAAGGACTGCAACCGAACTGAGTCAGGAAAATTACTTTCTTTGCTAGCTGGGAGGAAGAGGTGCTTGGATGGATCCATGGAAGTCAGCCAAGTTAAAATTTGCATGCTGGATTTCATAAAATTAAGCACAACCATGGAGTTTATTTTTAGACACCTGTGCTAAAGAAGATTAAGATGCCTGAAATGATTATACTTCACAGGCAGGGTCACTCAGAAATCTGATCTGTGTGGTTCAGACATTTGTGAACACTGATTCACCAGGATACAGCACTGAGCTATAATTCACAAAGTTTTAGTACTGCACGCAACCCACCAGTCAAATACAATGTCCCATTAGAACAAAGTGACAATTTGCTGTACTGCTTTACAAAAATCATAATGGGAAGAAATACTTTTAGGATTGCCTTAAACTACTATGTGCCATCAGAAAAAGGCAAAATACATTAATTTACTCTTTTACATACAACATTTTGCCAGTCAGTAGCAGTAGTAGGCGTTCCTCTTGCCCCTAGTCTTCACCTTAAAAGGGACTATTCTAAATCCCTTCGGTTTTGGCATATACATTTTCTGTGACAAAAAAACAAACAAACAAACAAACAAACAAAAAACCAAACAAAAAAACCACCACACAAACACAAACAAACAAAAAAAAACCACCACAACAAAAAAACCCCGAAGCAACTGAATATGTAACAATGTGCAAAAAGCATAGCCTAGGGTGGAATACACAACCCAGTGCACATGCTCTGTTTGCTATATACTGCTACCTTGAAGTGTAGAATATTTGCACAAATATAGGGAACCCTCATGGCAGCAAGAGGTGTCACTTGCAGCCTACATCAGTCCCAGTTGGTGTCTGCAGAGACCAATTTCACACCAGCCTAAAAAACATTTACCTGAGTTTCAAATAAATCACTCATTCTTTTTCCTAACTTCCTGATACAGAGCAACAGCACTATCACTTCGGTCTACCTTAAAGCAAGGGCAAAATGAATTATAGAACTAAGTGGATGCACTGGGCATGTTAAAGGAGGAATGCAGATGATCATTTAAAGCTAAAGCTTTAAAATTAGATCACAGAAAATGCATTTAAATAGTTACAGCAGAAATTATTTAATTTCCAACTACTCAACACTATGAGACCACAACCTGAAAATTTATTCTATGACTTTTGATTTTTAGACAGATGCTAAACTACCAGATTTCAGCTTTCCTTGGTTAACTGATCAGAACATGCTTTTCATTCATTCTTGGTTTTTCTACTTAATTGTTAATGCAGAAAATCTGCATAATACTGAAAGCTGAGATTCAAATAAATGGAACTTAATCTCAAAATAGCAGGGCTTGTTGCATTTTTTGGTATTTTTCTAGTATTTAATTAACTAAAAACCTTATTTCAGAATTTTAGTTCAGACAAATAACTTAATTACACAGTGATTGTCTGTGATTTTTATTCTTCCAGAAGGCTGATTTCAAAAACCTACAAACCTTGGAGGGAGGGAGTGGCAGAAGGAAACAAACTGAAACAACCTTAGCTTACATTACCAAAAGCAAAATTTCCTGTTCAAGTTCAAACTAAATAGCATCTTGGGAGTGAGAACAGAACAGTAATCACATGAAGGAATTTGTGTGAATGATGACTTGGAGAACCTGGCAAAGAAAAAGAGATGAATCCTCAAGGCAGGAGATGCAACAAACCAACTACTTGTGTTAATTTAAAGAAAAAATGGAAAATGTTGACAATGTGTTCACATAGCCTTTTGAAAGATAGGAAAATAAATTGGAAGGATTAAATAGGGTTTATCAGTCATCAGAGGGGTATGTTTTTTTCTTTTCTCCCTTTCCAACTTCTACACCATCAAGTTCAACATTATCAGTAGGTAATTTAGTACTTTCTCTAAGTTATAAAAAGCAGTCTAGATGCCACAAGCATGGCAAAAGTTGGCTGTGCCTGCTCTCTCTGCTACTGAATAATCTATTGTATCAAGGTGTTACAAAAAAACCCAATACAGTTTCCATGATGGCAACTTGAGGAGCTATCCTAAAACTACAGTTACGTATGTATATGTTTGGGTTAGCTCTCTGCAGTGGGCCACAGGTCTGGCATGAATTTGCTCTTCAGCTTGCAAGGCAAACAAACTGCACTGGTGTTCAGCTCAGTATAATGGTGATGGCTCCGTTGCAGAGCAAAGACGTGACACTTCACTTTACTCAAGTGTTGTATGTCCTAGAAAGAAACTGCATTTCCTTGGTTTATTTATACAGGCTCCAACTATCCTGATATCCATACATAGAAAACAAGCATTGAATGTTATTAGATGCTACAGAGAACTGCAGAAATGTGCAGGACAGAACCATAGATAGGCCCAGTTCTCAGGAATGCCAAGGCTGTGCGTTTACCCCTGATAACCACTGGTGGTACACTGAAATACACTGTGCCAGTAGCCAGTCTGTTCCTCTCCTTATTGTGCAAAGCACTTACAGGTAACGTACAGCTGCTTGGTACCTCACATGGGAACTTTTGATCTCTTCTGGTCAGGCTAGTACTGAAACCTATTTTGGATTAATTCTTTGTCCATTGACTTTGTCCCTTCCTTTCAGACACTGTTCAGTTTTGGCTGGGACACAGCCAGTTTTCTTCATAGCAGCTTGTATTTTGAACTTGTGGCCAGAGCTCTGTTGACAGCATAAGGCCATCTCTGTTCATGTATCAGAATTTCATTGCATATATGTGGATGACTCTGACAGTCAATTTACCAAAAAAAAAAAAAAAAAAAAAAAGGAGACTTGGACTTAGAGGGTACATTTTCAAAGCTTAAAACAATAGTTACACTCAATCATCCTTTTAATGAATAATAGGATAAGTATACACATCACTTACAAGTGGATTTCAAAAGGTTCCATGTTTAGAATAAACTTAGGAAACAGATGAGATAAAATAAAAAAAAGATTAAAAAATAAAAATACAAGCCAAAAAAAAGCAAACTCTAGCAACATGCCAACCAGTAATTAGTCCTTTCTATTCATTTCCATATAGCATTTTGCCACCTAGCAGCAGTCATTACACACGACCCTTTCCCCTACCCTTCAACTTATATGGGACTATTCTACATCTACTCATGTATAAGCTGCTCAACAGTACTTTTATGTCTTTACTGGAATTACTGCTGCTGGAAAATGGTAATTCTAGGGTAGATTTTATTGTTTTGGCTACTAACATAAAAAAGTTCCTGTCCTGCTGAATCTTCTATTTCTTCTTCCCATGTTGTAAAAAGCACCCTGATACCTCTATAAAAGATACAACACAGCATAACTGTGTCCTCTGCATTAAGACAGGATAATGAAACGTAGGATCAGCATTTCTCTGACAGTGCCTGCACATCTTCTGGTTGCCAAGGTACAAAATACATACAAATTTTTTGGAGGTTCATATATGAAAACATCTTTTGGGGAAAATGTCCAAACAAACATCTGTGGATGAGAGATTTTCTTTATTTACAGAACAGACACCACATCATGAGGATCAAATTTATCCACTTCATCTCTCAGTGATAATCTAAAAACCTCTGCTTGTTTAGTGATTCCCTGAGGATTTGCCTTTCTTATCTCTAATCTTGACAAAAGGACCATAAAATGTGCCAGGTAAAGGCAGTTTTCACAGTTACTAGCCTAGACCACCTTATTAGGAAACAAATCAAAAGCACAAGTTCATTCCACACAAACTGTAAAAAGCTTTCGTACAAAATTGATTTTGGCCCAAGTAAAGTGACACTAAAGAAAGATTATGTTAAAAAAGTCAACTATGCATCAGCTCAGATATAAACTAGCTGACATTCCTTCCAGATGTATTGCATATCCATCACACCTGAATATTTTCAGGCTAAGATGTGCTGAACTACTGTTTTCACTTAGGAGAATATGCATTATCAACATATGATAAAGCATTTGAAGTAAAGTAATGGAAGCAAAAATTGGATATGTGACTAATTCACTTTTAACTTCATCTTGAATCAAATACCACGGTGGAATTAATTACACAGGACTGCTGCTGCTGTTAATTTTCAGCAAATAATGAGGATTTCTATCACTACCAGTAAATATTTCAAGATCCAAACTCAAGGAAAACCAAATATGTCCTTACACACCTTCCTTCATAATAGAAATTCTATTTAGAGAAAAATTCTAGGAAAAACAAAAGAGAATTTGAACCAATTCAACACTGACACTCAAAGACACATTTTAGATGCAGTAATAACTACATCCTTCAACCTTTTCAGTTTATGGATAAAAGTGCAACTGAATGTTTTTAATTCTATGAAGATGGTTATTTTTATTCCAGTAAAGCTAACACAAAAATGGTCTAACAGAACTTGGATCTTTAGTTCATTCCATCATTTTCTCTGCATTGCAAAGGCACCAGACCAAAACTTACAAATATTCATGACAAGTATGAAATGAACTTTTATCAGTGTTCTCAAAGTCTCCTACTATGAAAGCTCAAAGCTGAAGTCTAAAGCCTAAGTATTTTGGACAATGCAAGACAATGATCCCGAAGCACAAAAATAAATTGTATTTACATTAATACCTACCCACTTACAGAACAATCTTGATGAAATACCATCAAAAGATATATCCTCCCCTGGAGTATCAACAAATGTTCCAGGTAATTGAAAAGTGTCTAATTGAAAAAAAAAAAAAAAAAAAGACAATTTAATTATAATTCTTGGTGCATCTGGTGTAATTCTGAATGCACAGCATATCCACAGCATCTCTGGATGAAATAACCAAAGGGCAGAAAAGTGACAAACTCAGAGTTGCCCAGACAGCAAACACTGTTCAGGAGCCAAGGATGGGCATTACCATTCACCAATTATACCCTCAGTTTCAAGCTCCCTTTAATTAATAATTAAGTAATATGCTACACAAACACTGCTTATTCCCAGTTTGCTGTGGGAGTTACGTTGTTTCAGTCACTGTTCAAAGCACTGAGGCTACCCAGTACTTCAGACCCCATGAGTCTTGCCTGCCATTGGATGGAAATGGCTTAAGCACATATCCCACGTCTAATATTTGTGAAGACGAAAACAGAATCTGACATATTAGTTTTAAAGGGACTGAATATAACTATAGAATAAAAATTGCATCAGGGCATAATAGGCAAAGAAGGAAAACATTTTACACTACATCAACTGAACATACACTTTTGTGAGCAGTGAGATTAGCAATGGGGAGCATGTCACATCTGTCTTGACTTGCCTGATTACCTTGATATAAAAATTTTTGTTTGCTATTTTCTAATTTCAAACTTGCAATGCTCCTTCATGTCTCCATAGAGCCAAAAATCCTGGTTTGCAGACAGAGATTATTAATTGCTCAGAAAGGTGTTGGAAACTTTACAGTCTGCACAGGCCCCTTGACCCAAAAAGTCCAGGTAAATCACAGAAGTCACTAATGGAACAGTAACTCAGAACAAAAGTATTGATTAAAAATACTTGATAACATCGTGGTTAACCATAATGTATATATGTCCTACCTCAGGGTAGCTTCTGGCAGATGCGTGGTCATGTTTACTGGAAAGGTTTCATTTTTTCACATTTAGGTATATTTCTATTTTTGCAAACAGACTAGGAAAAGAAATGAAGGGAATTTCTTTTTAAATCTAAAGTAAAGCAACCAGAATTGTTGTAGAATACGTTCAGAAGAATGTAATCTGCAAGTCATTGAAATGCGCACTAGTCAATACCTGCAATGATATAATCATCTTTTCATTTACTTCAGAGCTATGTCAACATTAGGTTTCATTTTACTGCACATGTATGTAGTTAAAAATATCAGGTTTTGTACACATTATTAGAGAAAAAGTCTCTCCTTTCACTCCGTATGTGGTGTCAAGGTATTAATTTGAAAGCTCTGTTTGTCTAAAGAGGGCACCTGGAGCCTTGTATTGTCATTATAATGTCATCCCACAGCACATCCATTGTGCCTCTAGCTACATGTTAGTGCATAAGCAGGGCATGCAAATCAGTGGTTCCAAGGATCAAACTTTGCCCACTGCATGAGAGGATTATGTCAGTTGAGGTGCTAAGAACCAGCCATTGCACATCTATTCTATAAAAATGTAAACCACACAGAACTTCAACTTCCTGTGTGTATTTCAGGAGCAATACATCATTTAGAAGAATGAAACAATAAAGCAAAAGGCACTAACACAAATGATTGGATGTTTAGCCTACTCAATGGGCTGTAATTTCTGTATATTTCCTACTTTTATCTGTCATCAAGTTTTTCTAAATGCACACAGATTAGAAATTTCATTACTCAAAAATCTGCACCCCTGAACCACAAAGGCTTCTTTATCAAAGAATGCAGAAGGTATTTGAAAACGACTATTAGCTGACTTACCAAACATGACAAAGGCATGGTAGGGCTGCAGGGTAGCTGGTCAAGACTAACTCCATATTACAGGATGGACCATAATTCAAAGGTCTGGATAAAAGGATGGAGGAGGCAGTACTGTCTGGTGGTTAATAGTACTATCTTTCTATACCCAACCTGAATATATACCCATCTATCTTTAATCTTAATGAATACAAAATATTGGTAAACATTGTTTGGCATTTTCCTAATGCAAATATTTCAACACTGATTCAACATTCCCCAAATTTGTCACCTCTGTTGTTTACTATAGAACAATTGATGGAACCCTCAGAATTTTAGTAATCCTATTACTAAAAAGGTTTTAGCATTCATAGATTCTTAGTATCTTATAATCTCATTCAGGTATATAACTGCTGATTATTTTACTATAATTAAGTTATGGAGTGACAGATACTTTTACAGATAATATGAATAATCTCTGAATAAGACTTGCAACATGTTCAGACTTTGTATTTAGTAACGCTTAGCCTAAAAAAATTTAAAAAAATACTAATCCATACCTAAATGTCATTGGGAATTTCAGAGAAGCCTTTGTAGAGCAAAAGCACAATCTGCCTTTTGTACCTGAAATCGCAGGCAGGGTTAAAAAAAAAAATAACACAAGAGTGTATTTTTCATTTTCCTGTGAAAGCACCAGCACATTTAAAACATCACTCATAACAGTAAATCAAAATCTCAGTAATGCTTGTTGAAACTGGCTTTTAAGATAGAGAGAGAACAAAAAGGTCTTTTAAAGTAAGTTTTAGGGAATATATAAATTGTCTGAACACTGCCACGGACAATCAGTTTTAACAGCATATGTCCAACAGCCTAGTAGAGTTACTTGCTGTTCTGGGCGCCTGCCAAAGAAAGAGATCCATCTAGAAATTATGAGGGGAAAAAAAACTCAAGAGACAATGGGTAACAACACATAACTTACATACATCTCTAGCTATTCTAAATCTTTTCATTCAGCATCCATCATCATAAAATCAGTGTTCCTGACCCATCTTCATTTTAATAGAGATATACTTTTTCTAAAAAGTCTGGAATTCCCTTTTGACAAACAGTACAGTAACATATATAAGATTTATCCTACTGTGCACCTTTCCCAAAGAGCCTCTGAGAATTATTAATGACGTAAGCATCACTGAACAAGTGAATTATGTAAGAGCATCTAAGTTTTGTAGATAGAGAAGAGCAGAGGCCATAAACCAGATCAGCAGGAAACCTTACAGCACAATTAATATCTCCTAAAATATATTCCTGCTTTAGCTTCTAGGAAATGTTTCATTGTAAGATAGTATTTATTAAAGCAGCAGCTATCTCCAGTTTTCAGATTATTACTTCTGACAGACACTGGCAACTCTGGTTACCACGGGCTTATTTAATTGGTTAATAAAGACATTTCGTGGGACCAGCCTGAGCAGCACCTATCTGGATTCCTTTCAAATGAAGCTGTGTCTGCCCTGATAAAGCCTGGTATGGGTGTGTGCTAACGAGCAGGGGTTGGGTTCAGCCATAAGGGAAAATCTTCAAAACCTAACAACAGCAGGCCATGACACTACCTCAGGTGCTCAACACAGGGCCCACAAACCCAGCATGGGCGGGCAGACAGCTCTGCTCTCACAAGCGGGTCTCTTCCGTTCCTACCCTGCACCACTGCTGCTCCTCACCCCGGAGCAGCGAGCGGGGAGGCGGCTCCGGAGGGCGCGGGCGGCTCCGGAGGGCGCAGGCAGGGCGGGNTGCGGCCGGGCCTGTCGCCACCACCGCGGGCCTGCCCTGGCCGACAGCTCATCCAGCTCAGCACGGGGAATTAGCGTGATCCAGGACTGTACTTCTGCTTTCCACAGTGAAATGCATTAGAGCGACCCTAAATCCAGGCGTGTCTCCAATATTATATGATATCGCAGTGCCCACCTGGCCAGTTAAAACTCCTGCACTCTCCAGAGACATTTATGGATATGAAATAAAGCGAGGAGGAGTTTTGTAGCCCATGCACTCTGTCATCTAAGACCGGGGAGCTCAGATTTTGACTTTCAGGACTATTTATTCCTTTAACGTTTAGAATAGAAAGGATCAGCTGAATATCTTAACTTGGAAGGGCTCAAACCTAGAACAGTTAGGAGATGTGCACTTTCCTCTGGTGCAGTGTCTCCTGTGTTAGAGGGACCGTGACCACCACTGTGCCTCCCCCCTGAATTCAGTGTGTGAGCCTGGTGATGGCAATTTGGGATGCCACTGCACAGCAATAGACTGAGGCTTTCATTTTTGTTAACTGACTACACCCCTTTACTGAGTCTGCCTGTGTGTCACAGCCAGGAATGCAACTAAAGCCGAGATCGAAGAATCCTCACAAGTTCTTGGAAAAGGAGAGTTTATCAAGAAATTTTAAATTTTATTTTGATGTCTTGCGTAACAGAAATCAGGTTGCCTCTCAGAGAACCTAAACATTTAGGATTCTCTTCTTCCTTGTTTCCCTTGGCGTTTTTGATGGACTTTTTTTTTTTCTTTCTTTTTTAATTTTTTGTCTACATAAATTAAACACTTCCAGGAACAATGTCATGTCAAATTCTGAACTTCTACTTCCTTTAACATAATACTTGTAGTACTGTAACCTGTGTTTTTCCTACTAGACCTGATTTACACAACTCTTTTCACACTTTCTAGTAGTCAGTGGTTGCAATCATCTAAAGACTGCACTGTAAATATCTGCAACAGCAGGAAAGGCATTGCCAGCAAAAAACATGCTGAATGTTTTTTGAATACTGAATACGGAAGTGTTACTTAAAAATAACATTAGATTCTGGACAGATGTGAAAGAGCTTACTTTCATATTAATCCATGTAAGCCTACATAACCTCTTAACAATCCAATCTAACATACATGCATTGTGCATCACTGCATACTCATTTGACAAAAGGTTTTATAACATGCTTTGGTTTACTATGGATGACTGAAATACTGAGGAAATTCTGTGCTGCAAAAAGCTCACAGAAATGTAGAATTTAAGGTGAGAGTTGAAAAATGCTCAGTACATTTCTGAGAGCTTCTATACCACAGGGGATAGCGTAGTGAATATGGGTGGTAAAATGCCTGCTGATTTTAATAAAATCCAAGCTATACAAATGATGGCTGCATTGAATCTCCAACTCTTACAAGGTGCCAGCCCTTCCAGGCACTGTCATTTCCCAGTATTCTCTGCACTTCCAGTTGCAAGAGTCTCTTAAAATGAAATGTTTTTATTTTATTTTTCACAAGTTATGCTTTCACCAGTCCAGCTACTCAAGTCTACATTAATTCTGCTCTGTTTTTATGTAGCAGATGATCCAAAGGGAGTGACTTCTCAGTCTTCCTCATGTCTCCCCTTAACCAAAGTTTCATTTATAACTGTCTCCAGTAGCACACCCTTTAGATGCCAAGCAGACTGAATAGAGGCACACCTCTCTAAAGAAGTGGTAAAACAGCTCAATAAATGAAAGAAATTACTGTGAACTTCCAGGGAACAGCAGACATTTTCCATCTGTTCAAAGTATTCCTGTTGCTATTTATAGAAGCTACCTTGACATTAAGGACTTCTCAAGGCTGATACAGTCTGGTTTAGCAGAAGGATGTGCACTTTAGGCAGAGCTTGGAATCTGGCCCTAAGTTACAACAAAGCTGAAATGGATCAGAGCTCAACAATTTATATTTAACAGAATAATGACAAGTTGCAATATCAATAATAATAAAGTTTGCAGTGCTTATAATAATAATAAAAAATCTTAAAATCACATTAGTTTCTACAGCTACCAAAACACAAAATTCTAGGAAAATCATAGACATCTCTATGCTATCTCTGCATCTCTTATTCTCCCTGACTAGCATAAGTAATATGAATTACAAGATACCTGGCTGAATGCAGCAATATTTCCTTTTTGCCATGACTGTCAAGTGTTAAAGCTGAATATAAAACATTTCATTACTTTAACACTTACTCTGGGCTTCAAAAACTAGTGCATTTAAAATAAACTTTTGCTGAAAGCTTTATTCCATGTCTCAGCAGTAACAAAGTCTATTACAATAACATGCATGAGATCTAGAGGTTCAGCAGAAAGATGATTGTATCTTTTATATCCACAGCAGGGAGATTTCTATTTCTTCTCCTGTCAGGATGATTTATTCAATAAATGGAGAAAAACATAAATTTTAAAATGCATTGATTTTTTTTCCCCTGCATCTCAAGAAACAGCAGAAATCTTAGGAAATTAAGAAAATTAACTCCACCACAGACAATACAACACTAGGCATTTTGGAACAGTGAACTGAATCTCTTGAACAAAGAATATTGCAAAACCTTTCATACTTTGGATGATTAAATCCAGGAAGTCTGTCCTCTCTCTTGCCTATGATTTTGTGCTCCTCCCCCATCTTTTGTTTTTATTGGTCTTCCTTTTACAGAGAAGTTTATGAAATGTTCAGTATAGACAAGGATTCATGCAGTCTTCCAAAGACTAACTCAATCTACTTTTGGTACATTAATTTGCATTAAAAAATCATCTACTGGAAATTTTAAAAGCTGAAGTTTAAGCAGAAGGGGTTTGAAAGAATGAAGTATCAGGCATAAAGAAGGAAAAAGGATTAAAAAAATAATCAGGTCATTCTCTGCATTATGCTTTTTCATAAGCCATAGTGAACAGTACAAGCAGTACCAGCAATACAACAGGTTTTATATGTAAGGGTTGACATCCATGAGTTCAGAGCCAAATTCTTTTCATTTTCATTTCCATCTGACACCTTATCTGAATCACTTTCTCAATCACTTAAGCATATTTCCCTAAATCATAACAGGAAGAGGTAAAATCTAGCATGAAATCTTACATTTTCCCTAGAAGTTTGGTGGTCCTAATTTCAGAAAATGCAATTACAGCAGGAAAGGAACAGAAAAGGAAAATGGAGCTTAGTCTCTGGCAGCTTTACAGAGCCAGTGGTACTGTGGTGACTAATACTGACACTGAATACTTCCAGGAGGTTTTCATTCACTGTAAATTATTGCAGCAATACTGAAAAACAGCAATCAGTGACAGGAGAGGTCATGGTAACTACATGCTTGCTAATGAAGTTTTGTTTCATGGTATAAACCCAGAAAATCTAGCAAACCAAAACTCACGTAAAAGACTATGATCACTAACTCTCATGTTTGTTACCTTCTGAATTGTATTTTTTTTTTAAAGTGACTTTGATAGCACCAGGAAAAATGACACTGTAGTGAAATCCATAACACAGACTGTGAGCAGATGTCATGACAAGATAAGAACGGAGCCTTACAACAAAGCAAAATGACCACAAATGGTGATAGCTTGGGAGGACAAAACAAGCATCACTAGGAATAAAGAACAATGAAAGCATGAAATTATTCTATTTTCTCATCCAAATTTCTCAACTGCTTCATTCAAAGCCCCTCTTAATAAGCTAGTAATTAGGAACATAGTAATTATACTATTTAGGATGAAGGTAACCACAATAATAAAAATCACAAGGCCATGCTTAGATGATGTAGGTTCTACTGACATGGGATGTATTTACTTGCTGATTTTAAACAGAGTTGTTTTTGCTTTACCCTAAACCAATGTGGATTTAAGATCTCCATAATCACATTTAGCAAGGCACTGTGTGCAAAGCAATAAAAGCAGTTATTCAGTAGGGTTTACGAGGCATACAGAGTCACATCTGGTTGACTTTTTTATTTGGCCTTTAGGTCAACTTTACAGACCTACATGTAGGTGTGTTTAAATGCACATTCTCTACATTGTTTGAAAGGCTAGTGCATGTTCTCAATTTTCCCTCTCAACATGTATATGTGTCTCATAATCTATGGCCAGTGTTTCCATGAAGATAAACAGATGTGTGAATTCAGTTATCTTCCATCAGCTGTATTTATTTATACTTGGTCATCAAAGAAGAGGTTTCTAATCCCTACAACTAACAGCTCAATGCTCTTCTTGCATTATCACTCATTATTACATGGAGGCAATGAACATGTGTGTTTAGATACTGAGCTTAGGCATGATCCTGTAAGTTACAAATACATTCTGGGGAGCTGTTAAAAGGAAATCAGAAAGGTGCATTACCCAATAAAGTGAGATCATAAAACCATACACTTTAGTCACTTCGAAGAAATTAATGTATTTCCCCAGACTCCTTTTGTAGAGTCCCAATCATCCAAATAAATGACCTGTGAAATAAGCCTCTATCTAAATTAGTCTATAACCTTCAAGTCTTTTCCCCACCAGAATCTCTCAAGTCTTTAACACCACATTCCTCTCATAATGCAATCTCTAAGTTTCACAGGTTCACTCCTCAAGGAACATATCACAAAGGAACAGTACAATTTCCCCTCTATTTACTTTAGGTTTAAGAAAAACATCACAGGAATGTCCAAAGCACCATTAGACTACGGAAAACTGGTTACCATTGCAAATTGCTGCAGTCTGATATTGCAAGCATCCTCTCAAAAACACGCTTCTCCTACCCAATGTGTAACTACTGAGTTGGCTTATTTCCAGATTGATCAGAAGCTATGAAACAGTATCAGTATCCATAATAATTTGCGCCACCAAAGGCCCTGGTGTACAGTGTTCAGTATGGAGAACAGGAAGTGGAAGAAAGCACCACTTGTACACTACTTCTCATACACCATTTCTTTATAACACCACATATTGTTATTCCAGATACACATTTAAGTACTCATAAAAAATTCTTCTGTAGTTTACAAGGAGAGGAACCCACACAGTGCTGGAATACATAACTGAAATAGGAGCATTTTGATTTTGCACCACAGACATAAGTCACTTGCTAATTGCATTCTTACATTTGGACATCAGCCTTTAATCTCATGCCTCATTGCCCAGGAAACAGTTGCATTTATTCTTGCCTTCCTAATTGTGATATATATATGTATCTGATAGTACAACAGTCATTCTTTCAGACTCACTTGATGCCTTAGATTTTCCCATTTGAAGTGGGGCCTGAGGACATGAAAGTGTTTTGTCTGTGAAGTGACCTCCTTGCTGTGTCCTTTAGATGATGTTCACAGAAAAAGTACAGTGTCAGTGATCAGTGTGTCCCGTGGCTCCAAGTGAGACAGGTGGATAAGCACCTATGGATAAGCAAATCTACATGAGTGGATAATGAAAAAAAAAGTTAACTTCCTTAAGTTTTTGCATAGTAAATAAATATTTAATGGAATATTTATGCAAGAATCAGAAATTTCTAAAATTGATTGATTTAAAAATCACAGGGTAGAGTCCCAGAAGATAAAACACCTATAGAGGCACCCACAAGCCAGCACAGCTCCAAATTTCCCAGCAAATCCAAACCCATTTCAAGCTGTTTTCAAACATCAATGCAAGATCCACTTATATGATGGTCCTCTGCAAAAAAAAAACCACCACATTTTTATATGAAATGTGGGTTCACATTTTATCAGAAATAACAGGTACTTCTATATATATTTGAAATAACATATATTAAATAACAGCTATTTCTATAGTATAGATTGTAATAGTAATTTTTTAATTATTTTCATCTCAAATTTAGTTGAAGATTTCCAAATAAATAAAACAAAACCCCCAACCTCATTTTACTTCAGCAACTGCTAAATTATTGGCATCATATGGTAAAGTTGTTCAAGATTAGAAAGGATCTTTCAGAGACCTAACCAATAAATTAGACAATTAGAAAAGAACATATGAAAATCCAAAAAGAAGAAAAATCAATAGTCAAAGGGCTAAGAGCAGTAGAGTCACCCCTGTATGCAACAGAAAATTTATAACCAATTCAAAAAATGCATTCAATACTCTGTTCAGTTTCTAAGGGTTACAGTAACGGATTCTTTTTTCAATTTACATTTTCTGAATTCTTTCCAGAATTTCTTCACTTTTAATACTAATTAGGAGATAAAAGCTTAGCCTCCAATATTATGTTTATTACCCCACTTTTTTTTCTCTGTAATTTCTAAAAAAAAGTACCAATTCCTTATTTCAGAGTCTAAATCACATTTTTGATTTTCTCCAATCTACTTAGCATTTTCTTTTCAGAATATCCAGGTACTTGTTGGCACAAAGAGAAGAAAAACTTCAAAAGTGAATGTATGAGAATTCATAGAAATGAAATGGTAAGTTCAGACACACAAACAACACAATTTTATCCAAGGATTAAAATAAAGCACTACTCTTTTGCTTATCCAAACAGGCATAATTAAGTGGCACTGCACAATTTTTTAAAAAATTGCAGTTCTTCTTTGAGATAAAGACAAGAAGATATTTTGGCAAATATACATAAACACTTAAGAAACCAAGACCTAAATACTGATATTGCACAAACAGAAGAAAGACTACATTAATCAGATAAATTACTCATTCCACAAGTTACAGGAACAACTAGGATGATATATATCCAGGAATTTCACTTTCTTAAATTTTAGGCAAATTAAAATATTAGTTTTTAGCGTTTATATGTCAGTCCATGTATTGCTATGAGTTACAGATCTTTACAAGTTTACAAGTAGCCATCACTACTAAAAAGACAGAATTTGCTAGCAGTTAATACCTCAAAATTAACAAAACAACAGGGAGCAAACCCATGAATAATTCAGCAAATAATATATTGCTAAATATCAACTTTTACATGGCATCCATCTCTCTTTAAAAAATGTGATATGGAAGCAAAAGCATCCTTATTTATGAGCTCCCTGCAGCAAGTCAGTACCTGAATCAGTATGCTTTTGATCATAAAAGTTCATGTGAGTTGCTTCACCTCTCTGTCATGAGGCTCACAAAATACATAAAAAGCCAGAGAGATCCATTTCAAGCAGGAGGCCACAGCAACCCTGACTTTGCAATTAGCTGAAGGCGGCCTTGGGTCTCGTGAGGCACTGGGCGAGTGCACCCCACACGTGCAGGGCGGCACTGGCTGCACCTCTCACTCCATCTCGCGTGCCCAGCCAGACTCACCGTGCCAGGCCTGAGCAGCTGAGAAGGTGGGGGGAAAAGAGAAGGATGCTTTCCTGCAGTAAAGTCATGGGTTGAGCATGGTGCACCATTACTTCAGATTAATCGGATTTTTCCCTGCCCTAAAGTAGCACTAAGGTCTGTCTCATCACCTGCTCCTTGGCACTGGCTCTGTCCAGCCCTGTCCTCAGCCCTGGGCAGCTCTGCAAGAAGGGGAAGACAGCAGTGCCATGTAACCTGTATTCAGGTAAATCCCTGATCACAGACTACCATTCAGAGATGATTTTTTTATATAGGAATGCAATTTAAAAATATAAACCTTCAGATCTTCTCCATAAATACACAAGAATGACTTTAATGGGGCAACAAAAACTTTTATCAGCTGAATAACTGACTGAAGTCCATTCTTGGAACTCCTACAGGGTTTATAGGATTAAATTCAGTGTCTCTTTTAAGTCTCACTACCATATAAATCTTTACTTTTAAGCCTCTTTTTCACCATCTTTTGGTCCCAGAAGTTCCCTCAAACCATGCAAATACATTTTTGAAGCCCAGATTAGGTCTCTCATGTTTAATAAAAAGTCTACTTAAATTATTTTCAGCTTTGTTAGAAATTAATATTGTGAAGTCTTTCAATGAACTGAACATACCCCTATTCTGTTCAAACAAATCCACTCCAGTATTAACATTTTAAGGATTTATGTAAAATATTACCAATGCACGCATTGCACATCCATTGTTGGTCCCACAGTAGCAAAGTAAAACAGAATCTTTTGGATCTTTTGGTATAGGCCCTGCTGTATTGCAAGTCAGAATCATACTTCAGTTCCTTCATTCTGTTTTGCATAACATTATCCATAACACTTTCACCATTTATTTTTCAGGATTATTACAGTCATGCCTTACTCAAATCTCCAATCAACCCATCTCACACTACAACTTCTCTCCCTACAGAAAGGGCTGAATAACTCCAAGTACCCTAAATTTCATTTTCTTTCCCAAACTTGCATCACAAATTTGGAAACCATTTCATGAAGTGACTTTGTAAACCTCTATAATTTGATTTACCCCTGTGAGATGGGGCTCACACTGTGCTGGTGACCAAGCAAGGCCACTTGTGCACAGCATTTGGCTGGGCCCCCAGGAAGGGACCAGCCCCTTCCTCCTCCCTGGTGGCCTGACAGAGCTCCAGAGAGGTGACAGCACAGGCAAAGCTCCCGGCAGAGGGGCAAGCAGGGCCTCCTCTCTCAGAGGCCCTGAGCAGGACACAGAGGCTTTGCTGTCCCAGCCAGCAGCTGAGCTTTTACTGAGAGCAGCTCAGCCCTGGGACACACCTGAATTCAAGGCAGCACCATCTCTTTCCCTCTCCCCCCAATCTCTGAATGTGCTGTGCCACCAGCCTCTCAAATAATCCCAGACTTTGCTTCCAAGTTCACCTTTTGACAGCCAGGCCACTCATATTTTGTATTTAGTCTGAATGGAACCATAGCACTAAATGATTTCTAGTTAACGCCACATTCTAATTCTGGTCTTATGTTGAGTCCTGTAGGAGAGATCTTACACTCTAATCAACGTGTTTTAATGGGATTTTATTTTGAATTCACTAATATATCTTATTTGCTTTTACAAACTATATCCACTTTTTCTGCCTAGAGGGTCCATTTTCTGAGACTTAAGTATTTGATGATAATCCTATTAAAACAAGCAAATCTATTACCATTTAAAGACTGATTAAAAAAAAGAAAACACTTCACAGTTCTGGACTGTTAAAACTGCTGTACAGCTATACATCTTCTATCTGTCTCTCAAAAAATTGATTTTTAGAGCTTTGCCATGAGCCTTTGCAGTGCTTAAGACTAATGGATTGTATTACTGAATCCAGCCCTCAGGTATCTTACTTCAAAATACATCAAAACCAGAACCATTGTTTCCTGCAGGCCCACTAAAAGCTTGTGTAGAAAAATAATTAACAGCTTCACAAAACCAGAGTAAGTTTTATGTGACTAGAGCAATATAGAACTATAGTATAGAACACTAACAGCATGTTTATAATGACTAAATGGAAAATGCAGATAACAGAAAAATACTAATAACCCTCATGTACAAGCACAATCATCTCCAAGTAGGAAAAATTAACTAATAAATTATTGTGCAAAGTGTCATTTTTATGTAGCTGTTAACTGCTTCAGTTTCATTTTTTCCAAGGTGTGGAAAATGAGGTCAAGATCAGTTTCTGCCAATTATTCAGAGAAAGCTGTTGTAATTATCACAGATTTTCTGAAAAGCAAGCATTTCCTACAGGCTCATTAACATCCTAGTTAGGAAAAAAAATCCATTTCAGTGTCAAAATAAAGGGTCACATCATTCAGCCACAGCAAACCATCAGTATTTATATACTTACAGAGAGCTCTCTCTACGGGTACACAGACATACAAGTATGTTATATAAGTAATTACCCATAGGTTTAGTGACTTAATTTGTCCCACACAAACCTGTGTGGCTAATTAATATGAATGAGCTAATCCTTCACTATTTTATGGCTGTGCAACCCCCAGGCTGGTGCCAGTGTAGCTGGTTCTTCCCTCCCTTGCATTTCTAATCTGCTGCTGTGCAAACACCTCTTCAGCAGAACCCGAGGCTGCCCAGGCTTCCCTGCAGCCACACCACCGCCAGGAGAGCCCTGATTCTCTGCCCCACCTCTTGAGCACATGAAAGCTTTTTGTGTAAATTTGTTCCAGGGGGGCTGTGGTCCTCTCACAAGGTCATCAGGGGAGGCTGTAACCCATCACACATAACCACCCTGCTCACCTGCCACAGCCCAGGACCAATACTAGATGTTTATGACCATCTGCAAGAGGCAGCTGCATCAATTTCTGCCTGCCAGGAGAATCCTATTGGAGGCTTCTACCTGAACTTGTGGAAAAAGATATAAACATTAGTACAGGAAGGAGAGACATAAAAGGCTTTAATACTTGGTGTTATGGGCATAGTAACTGATTTTAGATTTTTGATTATATTATCTACAGTATTCCAGGTTGCTCTTAGCGCATAAAGAATATATTATTCAGTTTCTTCTGCAAAATGCAGTGGAAAGAATGCAACAGCATTCCCTGAAAACTGCAATTTAAACTATAATTTCCTCAATTTCCATTGTATAGGAAGATGTGGCTGGTTTTATTGCTGTTGCTTCACCTGTCCTCACCAATTCATTTTCATTTCAACTAACAATTTCCAACAAATCAGTTCAGGACCCTGGCTTTACCTATCTGCTTGCCAGATTTGGCAGCTGGGTGGAGGGATCAGCTAAAAAAGCCAGTGAGAGATTCTGGTGTCATTGAGCAGTTTCCTAAGAAAGCTGCTCTTCGTGGAAAGTATAACTATAGTGGTTTGGCCTATCTATCAGCCTGGGAATGAATATGGCCTCAGAGCATACAAAGTTTGGCCCCCCACAGCTTAAGCTATTCACATTTACCTTTAAACTTAGTTTTAACTTGAATCTCTGAGGCTCTGATTTTTTTTTAGCTGTGTTAGATCAGATTTCCTATCTCTGCTGTAAATGACATTCTGTTTTCATCCAGCCAGGGTCCCTGAGGTAGTCTTGACCCAATCAATTAGACAACTTACTTTTCTTGTGGCCAAGCTACAAGAAACAGCTACATTTTCCTTTCATCCATTTAACCAGCCTACACTTAGTGTCTACGAGGTGAAAAGCAGAGCCATAGCTTGGGGCATTTATTTGTGCTATGAATTTGTAAAAGGAACTTAGTTGTCCATATAAAACTATAGTTCCCTAGCACGCATTCAAAAAGCTCCACACAGCTTCAGTGAGTACAGGAGAAAGCAACTGGACCCTAAGGGTGCGATGTTCCACTTTTGCACGTGCAGAACCAGGTCAATGCTACACACCCACCCACCCACCACTCACTGGGAGGTCCTGTACTGTGGTATTAATAGTAGTTATTTGTGCAGAGGTGAGTCAATGCAGTTGATCTGTCCATTTTTTTCTATGCACCATATTCACTACTGCAGAAATATTGCACTGTTATTTAGAACTAGATCTTTTTTCTACATAAAACTAAACACATATAGAAAAGGAGATAATCATGCCTTTGTATTGAAAATCAACATTAATCCCTGTAACTTTTGACACACCACCTGTTCTTCATATCTGAAATATCTTCACATCTCAGTTCAGTTTACCGTAAGTTACACCTCTAACCAAGCTCCCCAGATTTCTGAGATCTACACAAAATCCTCGTTGCTTCACTTCCTTGACCTGCTATCCCTCACACATGCCCAGTGCATTACCTGTCCCAGCATACCAAGCACTGCTCTCAGAGGCTGTCTGAGCCTTCCTCACGCTATGATCAGGATTTCACTGTGCCCGCAGAGGATGCAGCATCTGTCCCACTAACCCGAGAGTTCAGCAGTGGTCCAAGGACCAGCTCTGGCCTGTGACAGACAAGGGTTGCAGTTTGTTTAAGAAATCAGCCACTGCAGTGCCTGATAAATCACAAATGCAGCTAGTGCTCCGTACTTCTCAATAAAAAAAGCTAGTAGGTATCCTACAATCTGGTCTTTAAAACTTATATGTAGGTGATTTTTCAAACTTAGATTGGGTGTGAGAATTTGAGGATATAATCTTCCATTTTATTCAAAGTGTCACAGCAGAAAATACCATAGTATGAACAGAAAAAGCTGAGAACGGAAAAAGCCAAGTCTTGGTTGCACATCTGATGCAGATGAGCATGCATTGACTTGTACAAATCACAACCCCTCTTCATTCAGATTTAAAATAATGATGACTGATGATGATGATGAAGTAAGTCACTGTTCTGGTATTTTATTATAAAATGTTGTTAATTTCAGTTCATATCTGTGTTCAAAAAGAAACAATCTTACAAAAATAATTTTATTCCCTTCAATTATTTTTTAAAATTATTTCAGGTTAAGAATAAATCCGAAGTTTTTTTTTTTTCACTAGACAAAATCTGCTTTCCTCTTTCGTAAGAAGCGATACCAGATCTCAATTTCTGTAATGAGCTGCAATGAGGTGGTGAAAATGCAATGAAGAAACAGGACCAAAATTCAACACTAGACACTCCAATTTTCTGTAACATTCCTGAGCACTCAGAGTTTCCTATTTCAGATCAATGCATAAATTATATTTAAATTTTATTGTGACTTTCACAACGTTCCCAGAAGCACTCACAGCTGTAATTTGCCATTTTAGTCTAAATGAAAGGAGAACATTTTGCTCTCATTGAACCATGTAACCTCATTGACTTCAGTGAAACAAGGAGCACGAGAATGAGCCAACCCTAAGTGCAATTACAGTATGTATACAGAACGCTGCATGTGCTATTTACAATGTGATGACATTTTGGAGTGAAAGGTAAAGCTGATCCTGCTACATTAGAACAACAAGACAATTTCATCAAAGGAGAAGCAGTAGCACAGGATGTGTTACTGAGTTCTGCTTTAGGGTTTTTAATTTGTTAGCATTTTAATTTGGTACTACAAAACTATCAAGTTCACAAAAAATATTAACACTACCATAGTGCTGTGCTGGCAGGTTAAAATATGGCTACAACACATTAACATTCTCCTGTTTAATTTAAATCAGGGAATGGAAAAGGAAATCTTATGACTTTTTTTGGAAATATTTTCTGTATCAAGAGAACACATAAAGGCATGCTATATAATTAACCAATAAAACAGTGTTTCAAGGCAAATGTTAAAATACTAAATAATGAATACAATTGCTTGTTGCAACTCCAGTGACTGCATATAACTACTCCAAGCTCTTCAGGCAATTTTTACAGGTTGAATTTTCACATCCTCACACCCACGTTCTGAAGAGCAGTCGCTTTATAGTTGGAACCCACACTTCACCTCCTCCTCACGCAGCCCTCTGCCCTGTTCTGCCTCAACAGCTTATCATGGGTCACAGGCGTATCAAAGCATTCATGATACAATGGCTTCATAAAACCACCCAGAAATCACAAGTTACATCTTTACAAAGTCCCCAGCCGACAGACAATAGTGTAGATGTATAAAAATATCCACATAGGCCTTCTGCGTTATAGCTCAGCAACAGAAAATTACAGTAATTATAAATAATGAAGTCTCTGTCAGGCTTCAGTGATGGGAAAACTGAAAGACACTTAAAGGGAACATCCCTCTGCCTTCCCCACACAGACACCTTTACTGGTGCTTTCCAGCACGGGCACAGCCTGAGAGTGAGGAGAAGCAAGGAAGTAGCTGCTCCACCCACCATCTCTCTCAGACTGCAGGGTGAAATCCCTTTGGGAATCAAACTTTAGGACGGGCTCAAAGCAAACACAGCTTCTGCTCTGTGAGCCAGCAGCAGTGGTGTACAGGGCAGCTGCAGGCTTGGCAGCTCCTGCTGCTCCAGCATGCACAATGTCCTGTAATTGGAGATCTCAGCTTTGGGGGATGTGTCCTTTGCCTATCCTGCATCACTGATGCAAATCCTCATGGAGATTGGATGACTTTGTTCTCTTCCCTATGCTTTCTATTAAACCATGTCTGCAAAGGATTAAAAATAGCTCCAGTAAGGCTCCAATAATAATGTGAAACAAACATTCAAAGTGCTTTAACATATGCAGAATTGAGACCCATTTTCCTTGGGCAGAATTGAGAGGTATAAAGCAGGTCACATTAAGGACAAGCCAGCTCACAGACATCTCAGCTGGCTAAAGCAAAACAGTATTTTGGTGGCAAACATTAAGCTTTTCCTGTCCATCATCTGTGCTGGAGCCACACAATTGTGGCTGGCCACAAAGTAGAAACAGAAGCCCAGAGCTGTCTGAGAAACACTAAACAGATGTCATAGCTTTCACAAGTCTCCAATTTTGCAGCACAGTTTTATATCCTGAAAAGCAGTAACACTTTTTTACTGGCAAGTTAGAAAATAAAAACAAGTCACTATTTAGCTATTATCCTCCTTTCACTCCATTCTGCAAAATTGGCTGGTCACGGAGAGGAAGATAAAGATTTTAAAAATGTGAGAACTTCAAAAACATGAGAAGTTACATCTCAAGCCTGTATTTAAATAATGCTGTATGCTGAAATGTTATTATTTCTTTATCAGAAGGTTTAAAAAAGCCAAGTACCCAGCGACTTAGTGGCCGGATGGTGATGGGATGTTTGGTGAGGACTGCCTGCTGAATTTTGCTCCAGCATAGATCTGATTGGTTTCAGGTGCAAAACCAGGTTGTAATTTGTTAAAGTAGGTCTCTAATTTTGGGAAAATAAATATTGTTCTATCCTCCTTTGATGAAGATAGCAAGCATCACCAGCACAATTGTGGGAAGACTGCAGAATGGCTTGGCCTTGCTCTTCTCACATTCATGATCAAGTTTTAAAAGTGATCCAAAAAATTGTAGGAAGAGGAAATGTGTGTCAATTCAATCACTACAGCTGACTGCAAATGCATGATAAATTACGTTTTCTGATGTTTTCCCAGGCTAGCTTTAAAATCCTGAAATGATTGGATGTAATCTGTGATTGGATAACGGCGTGAGCATCATCAGAGAAGTGTATTTCACAAGACTGAAAGGTTTAAATAGCACAGCGACTCAGAATTTGTGAGACTTCATTTGACAATCTGTGTGCAGATTTGTCACTAGCTCAGCTGTCCCTAATAGGGTCATTTCTGTAGCAGGCCTATGGTGGCTTGTGCTTCAGGATGAGATGAAGTTTGCAATAGCACTCTAAAAATGTTCCACATTATAAAATCACTGCGCAGAGTGATTCACCTGCTATGTGAGATGATTGGATTGTCTGCTCTGAAAACCTCAATTTCACTGCTGTTCATATGCCTTGGCTTTCAAAGTGCTTAACCTCATTTCTAGGATGGAAAATGTTATCTGGTATGTCATTAATGTTCTGGAGAGGATAGAACTTCTTTTCTCTTTAACCATCATCATAAAGTTCACAAAATCGTTTGTTTCAAACTAGCTTGAGATTCTAACCCAAAATTCGATGACAAAAATGTCAGTGCTCTGTTTAGACACGATAAGGATACCTGAAAGGTAGGGAACATTGAATAAATGTCCTATTACACTGGTCCTATGTGGCAGCTCACCAAATCAGTAGCACATAGCAATTAAAACCACTCAGCCAGACTTTTAGCTGGTGACATCTCCCCTTGACCTCCTGGCACCAGCAGAACTCTCTGCACTGAACTTCACAGGGCTGGATGAGCAAAAGTCTAATACAAAGGAGCTTTTAATCAAAATAGAAAATTTGAACTCAAATGCTCTACAGTAAGTACTGGGGATATATTTGCATTAAAAGCATTTATGAACAATTATTTTCATTATTTATGTCCTGTACTACCTGCTGGCATCTTATTAAATCAGATCCTATTACATTATATCCCCAAACTTAAAAGATCACAGCATAATGAAAAAAACCAAAGCCCAGCAAAGCAAATTACATAAAACTAGATGTAGAGTGGAAAATATGCAAAGTAGGAGGATAATGGAAACTAATTAGTGTATTTTCTAAGTAAGCCAAAGTTTTTAGAGAGCGGTAGCACTGTTTGTGAGATGAGGAGATGATATTATACAGCAGACAAAAGAACAGACATGTTTTTGGGTATGTAACACCAGCAAAGCCTGAAAAAGAAGCCACAGACTTCAGCCTAAGGGCAGCTTGCAAACAAATCTCCATGTTTAAATTAATTATGGTAATCATTTATTAAACCTGAAAGAAAAAGCACCTTTGGAGAAGAAAGTAGTGATAGAAAAAATGGAGATGATTAGGTCCTGTGGGATAAGCTTCACGAATATCCAATTCATTATTATACTTGGAACATTGAGGGTGTCCTACACAGGAAACTGCAATATATCATTTAAAAAGTATCCACTGATACATGATTTGTATCCCAGAGTACTGAGAAATTTCTTTTCCAAACTCTTCTTACATGAAATGTTGATGTTAGATGAAGCTGTATTCTCACATTCTCTTCTGTAAGAACTTTCTGATGGCAACAGTAGCAAGAACCAGAATGTTGTTAGAAGGCATGGAGAGGGATCTCTGCAAAACTTATTTCACCATACGACCTCCTGGGAGGAGAAATTACAGTTTAAATACACTCAGCATCTAGTTAATGGGATTGCTGTTTTATACCAATGTAAAAGTCAAATGCATTATGTTCTTGTTAATGGACCACCACAGTCCACCAAGAGTATCTCTCAGGTTTTGTTTTATTCAAGTTTTTCAAGGAACTTTTAAAATGAAATATTTCCTGAGACACAAGTATTCGTTTCCTTTGATACCAAGATTTTCTTCCCCTCTCTATTTCTCTTTAAAAAAAAAAGAATCAATAGGTTTTTGGAACAAAAGTGAACTGGACAATAGGTCTGCCACAATAAAGGTGTAGAACAGAAGATGCAGCAAAGCAGAAGTGTAACAATGAGACTCCTGAAAATGTCATACTCATCACAGAAGCAAAGTTCAGGATGGTTCTGATCAGAGTAGAGTCTAATAAGGATAATGAGACCATAACTGTCTCTGAATAAGAAATACCCCTACTTTTAAATAACTGATATCAGAGCATTTATGAGCAAACATTTTCTTTTGATGTTTTAAAAGAATTCTAAATCTAAAACTGTATCTATCTACTTAAGCAATGTTCTCTTCACTTTATCTCCAAGCTCTATCAAGAAACCAAACAAAAGCCAATTTTGGTCAGAACTGCCCGATTAACTTGATTTTACAGTTTTAAATATAAATCTTAGAAATCTACATTCAAATTTCCAAGTTCTGCCCCAACAGCTTTTTGAAAAGTGGAGGAAAAATCATTTCAACAAAGATAACTTTTCCAAGAGAAGTGTAAAATAAGTGATGACGAGACCTTTGCTCTCATTCCAGTGATTCTGATCCTCCATGAATGCTTCCTGAGCTTACCAGTGCCAAACAGACCATATTACCAGTCTTTCATGTAGCAATAAAAAAGCCTGTATTCCTCATTTCAGTTTGGAAAAATACTAATCGTAATTCAAGATGACTAAACATATTACATGAAAACGTGGATAAAGAATTCTGCATTCATAATTACCCATAATCAACAGCATTTCTGATAGCATCAGAGGCTGAAGGACCCTTTA